>JANIJH010000003.1:35797871-35813166 GCA_024520975.1 Erythroxylum areolatum
ATTTTATTTTTTAAAATAAATAATTTAAAAATTATTATTTATAAACTAATATTTATTTTATATATTTTTAATTATTAGATTAAAATTTATTTGAAATTTATATATTTTAAAAATATATTTTAAATTTAATTATATTGATTAATAATTATTAAATTAAAAATTAATTAAAATTATGATTATTATGATTTTTGGAGTCAGAGTTAAAAACATACAATACAATTGTATAATATGACAATAGATTATTTTGTAATTTTTAAAAAATTTAGGAACTATTTCATAAATTTAAAAAATTCGATACCAAATTCGGTACAGTATTCATAACATTCGTTGAAGATGAGGTAGGATTTTATAAAAGAATTATCGTAGAGTTAAGAGAGAAGAAATTGTTAAATTGATTAGCTTATTTTTTAGATTAAATTCCTGAGGAAAATAATATAAATATCAAGGGATGCTAGAATTTAGAATCCAAATAAAGTGCTAATATTTTCTTTAGGTTAAGAAAGTTTTTATTTTCCTAACTACTCAAAAAAATGAACCAAACTTAATAATGTAATTTTTAAGAAAAAGATTACTTTTCTAAGCAAGAATCCATGTCAACCAAACAAGGCTAAAACGATTTCCTTACTAGAATAACATAATCATAATTTCTACTTGGATAATTAAAGCATCAATGACTGAAGAGGTATCTTTACTTCCTACCAAAACGTGTAACGAAATACCCTTTTGTAAGAAAAGCACATCAATTAAAAATGTTAATTACAAAAATAATAAAGAAAGTTAATTTTTCATAAAATAATAAATAATTATTAAATAAGACCTAGGCTAGGTATGATCTATAAAACAATAAGTAGTAGCAAATTTTTTAAATACGTTTCTTATCTTTGATTGAAGTTATGAATTTAAACTCTATTAGAAGAGGAACGAGAGAATTGGTCCCACATTTTTAGGCTTGCACGTTCTTTTAAAGAAGGAGGAGTATGGTATGGTTTATCAAAACGTATTTGACCCAATCTTCAAGCGGTCCCCTTCTCACCCTATTATTCTTCGTCATTTCGTACTTCTCTTTCCAACCCGATGTTACGATTTATCAATTCACACGCTTCTTTTCCTTTCAAGCTCGGAAGGATCATTGTTATTATTGGATTGGACCCCAACGGTTGATGGGACACTGTGATAAGTCAAGTGGCAGGACAGAATCTGTTCTATTCAAAGCAAAGAACTTATTACTATTGGACCAAACTTGCTTCATATGTAACACGACACGACACGACTAATAATATTTTCTAAGCGCGTGAAAATTTCTTGACAATAGCTTTCCTGTCCTATTCATGAATTTATTTTGAGGTTAATGAATAAAGGAGTTAGCTGATTAGTAAATAGTGAAAATGTATAATAAATGAGTAAAGGAGTTAGCTGATAAGTAAATACTGAAAATGTATAATAAACATAATAAATAATACTTTTGTAAATATTGCAACATTGTAATTAACTTAAAATTGATTTCACAAGCCACACTAATACTTCCCTTGTCATTTCGTAGGAACCTCAATTTTACTTGTATATAAGGTTTGGATCAAATTAGCTCTAATTTTAAAAAATTATATTACATTATTATTATAAATTTTAAAATAATAAATAAGTTTTTGGGAAATCAAAATCAATTTAAAAATGCTAAAATTTGTCAATTATTGTTATACTTTTTTTAATTTTGTGCATATTAAATATGAATTTTAATATAATATGAAAGTAATATATTTACTAACTCTAAATACCTAAATAAAGCATTATGGAAAATTAATGCTCGCTTGCACACACTAATATATGTGTTTGTGTAATAGACGATATATAATTGAGTTATTCTTAATTTACTTCAACCATTTAAAAAATATTCACCAAATAACATATTTTTGATAAAAATAACTCTCATTTTAATAAAATAAATATTATATTGATGATAAACTTTTCAATATCTATATAACCCTAGTGACTTCATATGCCTCATGTATGTATCTTGAAAATTTGGTTTTATCATTGTATTTGCCACCATATCTCGTTTATATATACATACTTATGTTCACTTCTCCTCATACAGTTATATCTTTCACATAATTTACTTGTTATCTATATGCTTGGTTTTACAACAAAATTTAGGATCCTTTGTATAATTAATTATTGCTTGATAGTTATAGTTGATTATTAATGGATCATCCTCGTTTGGAGTAACCCCCAAACTAACCAAGAATTGTCTAAGCCACACAACTTCTTATACTGTTGCTAAACATGTTATAAATTTAGCTTTCATTATGAATAAAGCAATAAATGATTATTTCTTACTTTTCTAGATATAACACCATTATTATGTAAGAAACCAAATCTAGAAGTAAATTTTTTTTCATCTAATTCTCCTCCCCAGTCTACAATTGTATACTCTTGTATACATAGGTCATTTGTAGCGCCTCCTTACCTTAGGGTACATACCGAAACACCTTAAGGATATTCCAGTACATAACCTATGATAATGACGCACTACGTTCAATCACAACATTCATATAACATGGCATCATCTATCTTAATTCTCTTATAAACATCATAAGGAAAGTCACAATATTTTAAAAAAATCCTTGTGAATAAAGCAACAAATGATTATTTCTTACTTTTCTAGATATAACACCATTATTATGTAAGAAAACCAATCTAGAAGAAATTTTTTTTTCATCTTATTCTCCTCCCCAGTCTACAATTATATGCTTTTGTATACGTAGGTCATTTATAGCACCCCCTTACCCTAGGATACATACCGAAACACCCTGAGGATATTTCAGTATATACCCTATGATAATGACGCACTACGTTCAATCACAACATTTACATAGCATGGCATCATCTATCTTAATTCTCTTATAAACATCATAAGGAAAGTTACAATATTTTTAAAAAAATCATTGTGAATAAAGCAACAAATGATTATTTCTTACTTTTCAGGATATAACACCATTATTATATAAGAAAACAAATCTAGAGGTAAATCTTTTTTGATCTTATTCTTCTCCCCAGTCTACAATTGTATGCTCTTATATACGTAGGTCATTTGTAGCACCCCCTTACCCTAAGGTACATACCGGAACATCCTAAGGACATTCCAGTACATAACATATGATAATAGTGCACCACGTTCAATCATAACATTCACGTAACACAACATCATCTATCTTAACTCTCTTATAAGCATCATAAGGAAAGTCACAATATTTTTAAAAAATTAATTTTCCTCATTTCATTTCATAGAAACCAAAATTCTGCAATGTATCTTTCAACATTCATATTTATACAATATCATAGCCTAATACAAAAAGTGTTACATAAAAGAGGAAATATACAAAATCTATCTAATATGTCTATATCTAACTGACCGACCTTTGAGCCGCTTCTTCTTGTTCCTAAAAGTAAAAGTGTCCCTTAGTAGCTAAAGTCGTCCCTTAATCCTGAAAAGTCAACGTTGCAATTTCGGTGAGTTTTACAAACTCATTTAATTAACCATCATCGATGGTTCACTCAATTCATGCATCACATCAATACACGCAACAAATTATTCACATCTTTTTGCATATTCATAAAATATCACATTTCACTTTCAGAACAATCATCATAATCCTTTCATTCATATATAATACACATATCAAATATAAATGCAATGCATGTGAGCGTCACTTTCATTTATTATTATCGTTGTGACCGCGTGCTTTTTTACTAGCTCATATCCTTTAGTGGATACCAAGCTGTGTCAAATTATGTCTCATATCCCTTAGTGGATATCGAGTACATTTACAACTGAACCTGAGGATCTAATCACAATCTGAGCTTTAAGCTCTTTATCTTGATGACTCCGGTCACAACTTCCTTTATCTCACATGCATTCATGTATTGAATGTTTCACTTAACATATTCTCAGTCAATCACATGATTATACATTCACATTCAGATTACATTTATCATCAGACCTTAGTTCGACATTCAACAGAATTATTGAGCAACATTTGTTTCATCACATTCATATACAAGGAGTACTTCAATAACTCATTCATACACCAGAATCATAGGACCTTCATTGGTTGGAATCAACACAATCAATTCACATTCATTCAGTAATTCAAACATAATATAAAGCAAATAAGTAATTGGGTGAGACCGTCTAGGTTACTCACAGGTCACTCCCGAAGCTAATGCCTGGAAGCTCCGGCAATGTCTAGAGGTTGACGTTCCAGTTGCTCCTCTATAACAAGCAATATACACATATCACAATATGCACAATTATAAGTGTTTAATAACACACATGTATGTAAATAAAATATGCACAATGCATGTTCATGACAATCCCAGGTATTCTATTCCATTATCCTCGTCACATAATCAATCCTATCTTAAGACTCACCTAAGTATAATTTGCACTTAGGTTTATACCTTAATAAAACTATTAAAATCACAATTCATATCACATTAAATCACTTTCAGATTTTTCCAAAACTAAATTTTGGGTCTACTGTTCTTGATCATTTAGACAAAGAAAATGAGGTAATTTGTCAACACTCTTCTAAAAAATGTTCCCCTATCTCTTAAGTTTCTAATGACACCAAGAGCATTTAATTTGATTCAAAAATCGAAAATTTATACCTCAACATTTTCGGATTGTTCTTATACTGAAACAGTACACTATACCCAAAAATTAAAAGTCTTAGAGACTGAATTTTCTATTTCTTCATATAATTTGTAGCTCTATATCTCTAGTTTACTCAAAATCACAAATCATATCATTTGGATGACTATAGAACAAGATATTGTTAAAATACCGAAACTTGTTCAATGAAATCTTCCTGGTTATTATAGTCCAGAATAGTCAAAATTTTCATCTTAATTCATTAGTCAACCCATTTCAGATGGCTATAATTTTTGGTGGAGATTAAGAACAATGTCTTATGAATCTATTGGTTCAGGTATCATGTCAATTGGATGTCTAGAGAAGAAGATATGGCCAAAAGATCAAAGGATATTCGGAAAAAAAATCTCCCTTCAGTAAACATCAGTGTCGCGATCGTGCTGAAGCACAATCACGACTCCCATGCATTTTTCAAAAGTTACGATCGTGCTGAACTCAACCTGAAGAGTCGCGATTATGCTAAAGCACGATCACGACTTCCTTCCTTCTTCTGAAACCCATTTTCTCCTCTCTTTTTTTTCCATTTCTTCCAAACCAACTTCTCTAACTTATCTACTCTTCAATTTTGACTTACAGGCAACCCAATATATTCAAAACATGTCAAAAGAATCAAGAATTAACACCATTGTCAAAAACCAGAAAAATTCATTCTATGTCTTATTTTTCTTCATTTCTTCATTTCTTTTACTCTTTCTAACTTTTCTAATTTTGATTATAATCTCATTTTCTCTTCATTTTTAGCTCTCATTTTACTCAAACATTCATAAACAAAAATCCAAAATCCATGCTTAAATGAAACCATCAAAAATAGAAAATGACCATTCATGCATTTCCTTCATTTTCTGTGTTTTCTAATTTTTCTGCTGCATTTCTACATTCTCCCATTTCTTGTCTAGTCATTCATTCTCATCTTTAAACATCACCATACACCTATCTCTTAACTCTAAATTTATTTTTTAATTATCTCCTAAATACCACAGAGCTCCTGTATACACAACAATAACACTTCTTCGTTAGACACTAAAACAGAGCATATATAAAAATATCAACTTTCATAAATTTTTGCACTAATTTCATACACGTTTTTGTTGATCTTTTAACTTAAAAATTATTTTTAAACACTCTTATGACATATTAATCATCGAATACATAAAAATCACAAATCCATATTTTCATCTTAAACCCACGGTGTTTATGAAATAACTATTTCCTCATGATCATGTAATGACAAATATATCACCAAATTTGATTCATATTTCTACCACTCATAAGGATTTACACAATACTTCTTAAAACTTCATAATCTTCAAAAACTCAAGAAGCCCTAATCTTCATGCAACTTACGTACACCATTGTAGAGATTGGTAAGTTTCAGTTTTTCTTAAGGTTATTGAAAGAAAATAGCAAAGTTGAAGTGGGAATGAACAAATAAAACAAGGTATGGCTTTAGTGAAGGTTTGATGAAAAACTTTGTGTAAAAGAGGAAACTTGAAGGAAAAGACTATGAAGTGAAAACACTATGTACTTAGTCTTTCGAGTTACAAGAACTTGACTTGGTCTTTCAAAAGTAATCTAAACATTAAAACTATACTAGACAAGTGACACTTATTATCATCTATCTTCTTAAGCATAACTAAGTTCCTATTAAACTAACCCCTTACTCCCATCTTTTTGTTCCAATTATCAGTAATTTACAACATCAATAACTCACAATTTCCAAATTCATCTCCAAATTTTCAAAGTGATTTTCAAAAAAGTATTCTCCAATATGATTTGCTTTCTTATTTCTATTTTCATCCATCAATTAGTTGCTATGTGGCATTTTTCCTAATCTAATAATAATAATCAACATTTTTTAAAATTATTCCTAAAATTAACCAAAATTCCAAATTAACAAATAAACTCACCAATTAAATTGTCAATACAACAAATTAACAATTCTCAATAACATCACAATTCAATTATACCCGGAATTATCTATGAATGCATGTACAATTATTTTCATATTACAAAAGTTTACTATTTACGTGTATTTGTATATCATACTATGCATGAGCATGAAATGTGTTTTTTAATCTCTCAGTAATCTTTCATATTTACTATTTTATCCTCTCTTTAGGTAACGAGATGTTACATCATTGCCTTGATAAGACAATGCATAATTAACATTACCCTCTATATACTTTAATATTCTATTTACTATTTACTATTTTCTAATATGCTTGTCTTGCATTTGATTGACATCTACTCACCATCCTAACAGTGTAACAAATTTCTGACCTTGTACACATTATGACTTATATGAGACTTCTAATTGCACTAGAACAGGAAATTTTCTTCATTTGATCCCTTTCTTATGGGGTAGAAGGGCAAAACTTCTTATTGAGACCTTCACCTTTAACAATAGGATAATCTACTAGTTTGTAAACTTGCATATGGAATCATTCTAAAATCTTTTGAATATAAATTGTTCGAGAAAACGATAATAATCTCTTTGAACAATCTCTTGAAATCTTAACTCCAAAAATATATGTGATTTCACCTATGTCTTTTATATCAATTCAGATACCAACCAATATTTGATTTGTTTGACAAACTCATAGTCATTAAAAAAATCAAAATATAATCCACATACAAAGAAAAAATTGTAAATTTATCTTTAGATCTCTGAACATATACACAGTGGTCTTCATTATGCATATGAAAATCATAGGAAATGATTACGTTATGAAAAGTATATAACATTATCTTAAAGAGTGCTTCAGACGATAAATTGATTTCAATAACTGACATATTTTATATTTTTGGCCTATCTCTATAAAACCTACAAGTTGTTCCATATAATTTTCTTCTTCTAATTCTCCATTTGGAAAAGCGATATTGGCAGCCAATTGATGTAATTCAAGATCCCAACAGGCTATTATAGCTAATATTAGATGAATTGAAGCAAACCATAAAACATGTGAAAATGTTTCATCATAACCAATTCCTTCCTATTGTGTTTATCCTTTCGCTACAAGATATGCTTTCTATCTTTGATACTACCATTAGCTTTTGATTTCATTTCCATTTGTTCCCAATATCTGTGCCCTCATTAAGGAGATCAACCAAGTTCCATACTTAATTTAAGTTTAAAGAAGTCATCTCTTCGTTTATTGCTTTCATTCATTCATTTTAGCAAGACCATTAAGAGCGTCATGTACATTCCTTAACTCAACATCTTCTTATAAGATAATCATGTGAAATTTTCCTTTTATTTGAAAATGATGTCAAGGAATCATACCACAATTACTGTGACGTAAATGTAGTTCATAAGAAATAGATTCATCAACATATTAATTACTCCACTCAGATCATATATGATAAATAAAATTTTAATGGATTGTAATCTTAACTATTCTTGAGTCAATTCTTCAAGTTCTAGATTATTCCCAATCGAGTAAAGTCCCCCATCATGATCGTCAGTAATGAAATCATTATGATCAAGAGTTTTACATAAAATAGATATTTTCCTATTTCACCTTACTTTGGAAAATCATTCCCTAAGAATATGACATCTCATGATTTAAATTCAATTACTTCTTTATTTCCTCGTTCACCTATGAACACGCATCCTTTGAGTACTTTGAGTATCTCATAAAAATACTTTTCTTCCCTTTCCAACCTAATTTCCTATATCTATGAGAGAGATTATTAACGTAGGCAACATATCCCTATAGTTTTAGATATTGCATGTTAGGTTTTTTTTTTCCTATTCATAAGTCATAAGAATTGTTTGTAACTGATTTTGTGGGCACTTAATTAAATACAAAAGTAGTTGTAAGCAATACATCACCCCAATAGATGATGGGTATATTTTCTTGTGCCATCATAGACATAATAATCTCTAATAGTATTCTATTACATCTTTATGTTATGCCATTTTGTTATGGGATTCGTATATTAGTTAACTATTTGTATATTCCTTTTTCATCTCAAAACATCTTGAATTTATTAGACAATTATTCTTGTCCTTCATCAATTCTTAATACTTTTATTTTGTTATCTTGTTAATTATATACTAAATTCATATATGTTAAGAAACAATTTAATGCTTCAAATTTGTGAGCAATCAAATAGGCATGACCATACCAAGTATAGTCGTCTATAAAATGATGAAATACATAACCCCACGTTATACTCTTACATTCATTAGACCACAAATGTCTGAATGAATCAATTGTAATATGTAGGAAAGTCGTGTTCCCTTTCTAAATGGCTGCCATTTTATCTACTAGGTAACGTTCATAAGTAGGTCAATCTACTTTATGTAAATTACCTAAAAGACCTTTTTTTAGCTAAAAGACTTATTCGACTTTGACCATTATGATATAGTATAGCGTGTTACAAAATTGCATCATTATTAGAAATACTAGGTTATGTAAACATATGATATATTATCTTACTATTTGAATAAACAAGGTTCAAATCAATAAAAACATCTAACATAAAACCACAACTATAATAAATATGTCAAAGATATAAATTCATACCACCACTGTGAAAATTTACATCAAGACAAACACAAAGATTAGATTCTATCAAATCTTTGGAGCATACAATACTTCATGTAGAATCAAGGAATGACCACCATGCATGTCTAATTTGTAAGTTCCAATCCTTTATACAACAACCCTTGAGTTATCTCCTATACAAATCCATGGCGCTCCATATAGGATTTTTCAAAATTCTATTAAGGCATCTCTATCCTTTGCTACATGGTTGATTGCTCCTCAATCTGCAATCTACAAATGATGTGATTTAGTTAGTAAAGTAGAACAAGAGATATTCATAAAACAAACTTTTGTATAATAAGATTATACCTTTTTGGGTTTATTGTAATCACGAGGGAAGTGACCCTTATTATCATAATTAAAGCACTTACTTTTTTTATATTTTCCTTTTTAAAAGGACATTTTCCTTTTTTATAGTGGTTTTATTTCACCTTCTTTAAGTATTGAGTATAGTGGGTATGTTTCTTATTCCTTTTCCACTATGAGGCTTGCGCTTCTAGTTCACGACTCCATATGAGCTAAAAACAACTGCATATACCTTTGAGGAGATCTTTGAGGCTTCAGGACATTCTTCTTCTAATATTAGATGTCTCATAACATCTTTCATCATTTTGATATTCTTATTATGAGTTAGATGCATCATTATATACTCCTAACTTTGAGGTAATGATCATATCACATTTTGTACTTATTGCTCATTTGATAATTCACAACCAACATCAAGCAACTCACTTATCATATTTGACATATGCCTCAAATGCTTTTGCATTGTATGATCCGACAATTTCTTATAGGTGTCAAACTTATTGTGAGTGACCTTACTTTGGTAACTGAGGTGCCTCCAAAGCTTGCAGCTAAAAAGGACCACATATCCTTAGAAGTATCATATATATGGAACTCACACATGATATCATTATCTATATGTTCAGTAATATAATACGAGCCAATGAGTTCTTTTTCCAAGTTCATAAGCATTATGATCCCTTTTGTGTTGGATTATATTTCCTTCCTTAGGAACATTTATAGTTATTTTTAATGGTTCGAAAGCTCTTGTCCTTCTAATACGTATTAGATTTTCATATTCTAAATCGTATAATTATCGCCATTTAATTTCTCGACCGTGTTGAGTTCAGTAACAATATTTTTTTAATACAGGAGTTCTAATGGATGCACAAAATTTATATAGAAAGAAATGGTATATTTGTACATTATTTTCATGTCATATGTGTGTGTGTGTGTGGAATAATCGAATTTCAATTGTTTATGAAATTGAAAGAGTACGTATGTTCTTAATCATCATTCATATGACAATTGAATATCAGTTATCATACTCATAAGTTTTTTCAAACATAAACATTCACATAACATATATTTTAAAAATCAAAATAATATCAAACTTGACATATATTAAAGAACATAATTTATGTGGCTCAATACAATAACTTAGTTCAATACGTAATAACAAACTCTATATGGAATAGAGTCAATGAATTCATGTGACAAAGTGTTAGAAGCTTGATATGTTATTGTTCTAATTATTTTAAGCGGAAGGCTGGTCGGATATAAAGTCCAAATCAATCCTGTTTGTTGAACTTCTCTCGTAAGGTTTATCACTAATTATTTATATGATTTCACCTCAGGCTGTTCTAAGTTCCAAAACATGCTCAATAGTTCACTTGTTAGTCGTAACAAAGATGAGAGTAAAGCCATATAGTTCATTTTAGCTTCGATGAAAGCCAGGCAACCTTTAAAATAATGCTCTTACATAAAGTGATGAACCGTAATAACATGTATTATGTCTTCTTTAAAAAGATATCACATATGGAGTAATTGAACTAACATAGTGATGAGTCATCTCATCACTGCCACAGCTTGTATAAAACTGCTATCTTTTGCATGATAGACATTTTTCTGAAAATATAGAAATTTCTCATTTAAAAATTTAGTGTATTATGAAGAATATTATTAGATCATTCAAATAAATATTATCTTTTATTTATAGACAATGTCAATTTGTTCTTTTGTACATCTCAATTTCTTTTGTTTCTGCTATCCATCACTCCAACATAAAAGAATGAGTAAGCCCATGTGAATGGTGGAAGTGTAACTCAGTATGATACGGTAAAGTGTATTTGGTTTGAAAGGTGATGCTAAGAATCGTTGACCTCTCGTGGAAAATTTGGCCTCATCGATCATTGACCAGTATATATATATATTAATAGTGCTATATCAGATATGTGATTTTTGAACTATCAAAATTATTAGTTTGGCACCGTTAGGCCCAAAACACAATTACATAATTATTAGTAAAGTTTAAATGAAACAAAGCCCAACTTGTTTGATATACCGAAGACAAAAACTTAAAAATTAATTCAAATAAAAGGGTTTGAATTTTTTTAATATATATTTATGTATTTATAAGGTGTTGAATGTGCCCATAAAATTATATTACATACTGTGCTATTGGTGGCCATGTAAGAGTGTCTATTATTATTATTTAATTCAATCAGAGTACTTTGTCTTTAACACTTTAATTAAGTTTATTTTCTTGAATTATGGAGTGGAAGATTCAAGATCATGATCTTAGTGGTAGTCGTTTGACGACTTGCGATTTACATTCACTAGAAGTAGAAACGGAGCCAGTAATGATATATGTACTACAAATGTAAAAAACATAAAAAGAGAGTTCCGGTAGCCAAAAACCAATTCTTGGTTCCACAAATACATGCATGATTCAATTCATTGTAATTTCCTGAAACAAAACAAAGAAATGGGGATGTGAACTTATGTGTTAACAAATCTGCAAGTTGTTGGAAGAAAGCAACTGGATCATGAGCATATTTGACGACAAGAATCCTTGGCTTGGATTCCAAAGAAGCTGGAGTACATTTCTTGGCCGGAGTAACTATCGTATAAATTTGATCAATGAATGTGAGTATAAATACAACAAATACAAATATACACGAGATTGTAGCATGTCCATCAACTTAAAATTTGAAGAAAAGGAATAGCTAAGGGGTTGCTTATGCTTTTAGATTAAAAGAAACTAAAATTATGGAAACTTTTACATTAACTTTGTTTTGTTTCAAATCGCATGCAGTTCAACACTGATTTTTTCTTGAAGATGAAATTTATGCTAGATCAATCTTCTCGAGAAGAGTATGTTACCTGCAAGAGCTACCATGTCTCTTATTGAAAGGCCTTGATAAACAAACTTGAAAATGATAGACAAGTCCCTCGTTCATAGTTGGAAGATTTTCCGCGGGGAACTCATAACTTGCAGTTTTCAAGTCTTTCCTTCCAATGGGAACATCCCAATATGGTCCACCAACCTGTTAGTCAAAGTAGGCCAAAAAGAAGAGTCTAGATCCTCCGTCTAATATTATTCTGTTTAACTCTGTCCAGTTAAAACATGCAAGTTAAGTCATGACTGTGTAAGTATCACAGACGTGACGTGTGAATCATTTTTATTTTTTATTTTAATTATATTACTATTAGTTTAATAAAAAATAAATTTTGATTTTGATTTTAATTATGCTAATATTAGTTTAATAAAAATTAAATTAAATTTTAATTTTAATTATGCTACTATTAATTTTATAAAAATTAAAATTAAAATGACAGAAAATTAAAAAATAATTACATTTATTTTGGATTGTATTTGTGTCAAAGGCGTAACACTTATATCATGCCTATGAGACATATATTTCATTTTTTATTATTTAAATTTTAAGTTTTAAAAATTGATTAATTTATTAAAATTATTTAATTAATTTATAAATTATAGAAAAATATTAAATTAAATTAATAAATTGATTTATACATAAACAACTAATACTAAATAATTAATTTTACTAAACATTTTTAATAAGCTGATGTTATCTGCTAGTCAAATCTATTGATATAATCAACTATTAGATAATCGATGATAAAATCAACTAACAGCTAATACAACCAGCTGATTGTCAAACATAACCTTTATCAAACACAAACACACAGATTCTGTCACAAAAAACATTACATTCTGTAAATGAAGAGACCCTTCTTTTAAGCTAAGATTAACTAAAGAAATGATTAGGAACTCACATGACAATCAGGTTAATGATGAATTTAGTGTAACCTATTAGAATATTGGATCGGACACAAATCAAATGAATCAAGTTTAAATGTGCTTTAGGTTATTTTCTTCTTATAGTACCCTGTTAAGAATGATTAACATATAGTATCAAGGGGTTGTTTGGTTTCGTTTTTTTTTTGGTTTTTCGTTTTCGTTTTTAAAAAAAAAGAAACAATCAATTAAAACTTGTTTGCTCGAGGATGTTGCGATTTTTCGTTTTCAAAAATAAGAAAACCACAACAACTTTGCAAAAACGAGAAAATAACGTTTCCGTATGTTTTTAAAATAAGTTTTCTGTTTTCGTTTATTTTTAAAACAGGTTTTCATCGTTCATGTTTCCTGCGCCGCCGACTCTGCATCTTCAACCTCTTCCTCTGTTAAAAAGTCTTGCATATAGAAATCAACTTCATCGTCTTCTGCATCTTCTGCTATCTTTTGCAGCTCATCACATCACACAATTTTCATTTTTGTTTTCTTATGTTGTTATTTGTATTTTCTAAACCGTTAGTCGACTATTATTTGTGTTGTTTTCGTATGTGGTTATCTGGACTGGTGATGATCTGCTACTGCAACTACCAAATCTCCTCTTACACCTCTCTCTCCGACCTAAAACCTTTCGGAAATTCCCTCATTGACATTGCACTAAAACTCTCGCACTTTCCTCCCCTCCCAGAGCTTCTTGAAGCTCCTTCTCGTCAGTAACTGCGTTTCTCTCTAGATTTAGAAGCCAACTTTTGCTTATGGGAGACATTATGACTATGAGAGATATTGAGGCTAGGGCAACCGTTGCTGGAATCGGTCTCTCTAATCTCGATCTTGATTCTATTCAACTCCCTCCTGGTGAAGATTTCGGTATTATTAGTGACGATGAAGATTTATCAAGAGGAGCAGTTGGATGTTGACACTGGTTTTGGAAACAATGTTGTTGTCGATCATATACCAATTGTTACAAGAGAAAAGAATTCATGCATTAAATGCTTAAGTGCATTTACGTGCCTACATTCATCTTTAAAATAAGCAAATACTCATGCATTAAATGTAACTGGTGAAGCATTAAATGCATTTACCTTTTGTGCAAGTGTGTATGGCGTTTTTTTATTGAATGAAAAGCAATGGATTTGTTATCTAAAATTCATCTTTAAAATAAACAAATGTTATTGCATTAAATGTAACTGTCGAAGCATTTAATGCATTTACCCTTACATGCAAGTCTTCACGTGGATGGTGTTTGTTATTGGATGAAAAGCATTGGATTCTTTAAAATAAGAAAAGGTCATACATTAAATGCAACTGTTGACACATTCATTGTCTTCACACGTGTATTCATGTTTTAAATGCAACTGTTAGAAACATTCAGGCAAGTCTTCACATTTATTTTTATTTTTACACCTCATATGACTTTATTATCTTGATATAATATCTTGTTAATGTAGAGCACCGAGATTATTTTTAAATGTAGAATACAATAAATTATCACATGTTTATTTTAATATACATTTAGCATTTAATACTTTATAAATATTATTGTGATTGATATCACTTATATGTTATCACATTTAGTTATGGCAAGCTTGAACAATATGAATGATGACGATGATTGTATGGAAGTAAATGAAAAAGATGGGGTATGGAATGATACGATAGAGATGTATTTAATCTCCTTAATGGTTGAGGAGGTGAAGAAGGGAAATCGAACAACTACAACCTTTTCAAAATCTGGTTGGAAGAATATTAAAGCAGAGCTTCAAACAAAGTTCAATAAGGAGTACACTGATATTCAATTGAAGAATTTCAAGAACTTATTCAAAGAAACAGGAATCGTTTACAACTCTTGTACTGGTGAAGTTAATGCTACAAATGAATGTTGGGAAAATCTATTTAAGGTAAAATATATCTTTTGTTTTGTTAATATAT
>JANIJH010000003.1:35819543-35866736 GCA_024520975.1 Erythroxylum areolatum
GTTCCAGTTTTGAAAATCTTATGAAGAGTGAATTTGAAATGAGTATGATGGGTGAATTAAAATTCTTTCTTGGTTTAAAAGTTAAGCAAACCGAAGAAAAGATTTTTATTCATCAACAAAAATATATTAAAGAACTATTAGTCAAGTATAAAATGGAAAAGGTTAAACCTATGTCAAATCCTATGTATCCTTCAAACCTCTTATCAAAGGATGAAGCAGGTAAGAAAGTTGATCAAACTCTTTTCAGAGGAATTATTGGTTCTTTACTTTACCTAACAGCAAGCAGACCTGATATATTATTTAGTGTTTGTTTGTGTGCAAGATTTCAAGCAGAGCCTAGAGAATCTCATTATATTGTTGTTAAAAGAATATTGAGATACTTGTCAAGTTCTACTGGTTTGTGTTTATTGTATGAGAGAGGTAACGATTTCAGGTTAATTGGCTAATGTGATGCTGATTATGCTGAAGATAGGATTGATAGGAAGAGTACAAGTGGAGGATGTCACTTTCTTGGTCATAATCTAGTTTCTTGGTCAAGCAAGCCGCAAAGTTCAATTGCTCTATCTACTGTAGAGGCTAAATATATATCAGCTACAAGCTGTTGTTCACAGACGTTATGGATTAACTATCAGTTAGAAGGTTACTCCATACAAGAAGAACAAATCCCAATCTTCTGTGACAACACAAGTGCTATCAATCTATCAAAGAATCCAATATAACACTCGAGGGTAAAGCATATTGAAGTTAGACATCATTTTCTACGAGACTATGTACAGAGAGGAATCATTAGTCTACAATTTGTTGAGACAAATCAACAATGGGCAGATATCTTCACTAAACCTCTGCGTGAAGATAGATTCAAAGAAATCAGACGGAACTTGAATATGGTAACGCTGAATGACCATTCGTCTGATATGACATGACCTAGTTGATTCACACGAAAAGAAGATAAAAGGTCGTAAGTTTTTAAGTAAACAGTAATGGTAAGTTATAGATGGTAACTTTTCAAGAGTAGATATTAGACAGAAAACTTCTCGAGTTTTTTAAAAATATCTTTCACTCTAGAATATTCTTGAAATACTTTGAAATCGAAGTGTTCAATGTTCTCAATCAGATGATTCATCTCTCTGTTTTGAGCTTCAAGTTCGTTCGTTTCATATTCTTACCTTCAGATACTAACATCGTTACCTTGAGCAAAATACATTTGTGTTTTTAGTTCTTATTATGATAGATCACAAATGGAGCAATCTCTCATCTATAGAAGACATGTTGATTTCATCTCCTTGAAGGAAAATCAGACGGACGTTGAATCAAAAATTGATGTAGCTGGCTGGAGAAATTTCTTTAAGGTTCGTGAAAATGTTTATTTGAATGAGATATATGATTTTTGGAAAAATGTGAAGGCGGTAGATGACACCTTAGTATCAATGGTAGATGGATTGTCGATTATTGTGACACTAGATTCAATCAAGAAGGTCAGTGAGTGTCCACGTATTAGAGTAAGATTGTCTCATAATCCAAAGTGGATTACTCAAGGTTGTGTAGATAAAGCACACCTCAATCGACAACTATATGGAAGTGTGACCCAAAAGACAAGAAGGCGTCAACTCTTGTTCCGAAGGCTAGGGTTCTACATTCACTACTTCTTTATTGTGTTCTACCAAGATTAGGCTCGAAGCACATTGTGACAACAATGGATGAACAATGTCTATTTCACCTACTCAATCTTCAACCCATTGATCTTCCGTACTTAATTTTGAAGTACATGATGAAGTCAAAAAAATATTTTAGCTCTTTACCGTATGGTATGCTATTGACAAGGATTTTTAGAGATTTTGGAATTCTTCTCGATAGAGGTATTAGGATGAAAATGGATGTGAAAAGTATTATTAATGCCACCACTATTAGTAGAATGGGATTAAAGCGTGAATATGAGGCTGATACAGCTTTTACACTGAAAGCAAGATCTGAGGGGGAGCATATAGTAAGACAAAGTAGGAGTGAACGTATTACACATACAAAAAGAGCAAAACTTCGACCGACGGAAAGAATATCAACAAAAGAGAAGACTAAGAAATAGTTTGATTTATCAATCAAAACTAAGACGATTTCACAGGAAGAGGAAAGCCGGGTTAAACAATCAGCACAACAAATGTCTTTAAAGAGAAAGGCAGAGCCACTTCATTCATAAAGATCTAAACGGTCAAGAAGGTCACCAAGACTATTGACTTTACGTCAACAAGAACAGAAGAAATAGAAAGTTCTTACCCTTGGTGAAGATTCTGAAAAACCAGAGAAAACACATCAAGCTACTAGATTAATTGTCTCAATTTTGCAAAGTCAATTAGTAAAATCATCTAAAGAGACAGAGATAAAGAGAAAGCTAGTATTTGAGAAGAAGAAACCCCAACAACAACTTTCTTCTAAACTGGCAGAAGAACAAAAGAAGCAGAAGCCCAGTTTGAAGAAGGTTTCTTCATCTGAAGTTCAAAAGAAGGCAAAAATAGTGGCATATCAATTGGAACCTTGTAATTCTGCTCAACCAATCAATAAAAAAGAATTGAGAATGAAGATTATAGAAGAACCAATACCTGTTTGAAGCAGAAGTTCAATTATTATCAGAGAACCTTCGAAAAAGTCAGTCAAGATACTAGTTGAACCTATACCGATTAATGATCAAATGATACATCTTCTAAGCCATGAAGAATGAAGATTATATGGTATTTTGCGAGATGAGAAGGTAGAACCATATCCATTGAAGATTTCAAAGGATCGGTATACAATCTATCCAATCACGAGCAGAACCTTGATAAAAATTGTGCCAGACATACAACCAAGATGCTCAAACTTTGTGAGAAATGAAGAAAAAGGAAAATAGAAGATGTTTTCTGATGGAAATATAGATGATCTTTCACAAGAGCATATTCAAGTAGCAGTGAAGAACATAGATGATGCATGCAATGCAGCTCAACCTGGAGATATCTATGTTTCACACCACATTTCGAAAGCATCAGGAAGTAAATTTGGAGTTTCAATCACAGATGAAAGTTTCATGATAGTTGGGAAAGTGTAAGAAGGACAGTACAGAAGTATCATGGTTGAAGGTATCAATTTCAATTTAGAAACCTTTGTGCATTTGGTCACGCATTTCAGACCTTTAGGTTTCATACCTTCAGTCAAGGATGTGTTACATCTACTTGGGCAGCCAATTCTGAAACTATCTAGACCTGATAATCTTGATCTTCCAGAAAGAAATCAAACTGTCAGACCTCCCACAATCAAAATAATAGATTTTGACATTTTACCTTCAGAACCTTCTGTTGTCGAAAACCTCCATCCACCTAGTGAAATACAATAAGATTCTACTGTTAATTCGGAGTTCTTAAAGCATTTCATGAAGAAGTCAGTCACAAATAGAAGGACATCCAGGAAGCTTTAGCAAAAGAAATTAAGAAAATTCGTACTAAAGTTGATGACCTATTGCAGAAGACCTCAAGATGATCCACACTGACATGTAACATATGTTTTCTGAAACTATGAAACGTCTTCATTTATTTATTTTTAATTAATAACAAATAGGGGGAGAAGAGAAGAAAATAGAAAGAAGAGAAGATAGAAATCTTTTGTATATCATATATTTTTCTTGTTTCGTTATTCATCTAAATATTATCATCTATACATCTTAATATCATTTTATCTTTTTAAAATTATGATTATTTGTTATCATAAAAAGGAGGAGATTGTTAAGTCAAGCATACTTCACTTCTATTAATTTTGGTGATAATCAAATAATAATAATCTTAGAAATATATGAACTGTTATGATAAATTTGTTAAGTGTGCAGAAAAATGTAAGTAACACTTAGTCATCCTAGACAATACGTCAGCAACAGATGATATATGTCATCACAGATGAAGTGAAACAACAGACGAAGCGTAAATAATAAACGAAATGCAAATAACAAACGAAGCGAAAATAATATACGAAGCATAAATAATAAGCGAAGCGCAAATAACAGACGAAGCAGAAATAACAGACGAAACAAAAACAACAGACGAAGCGCAAATAACAGACGAAACAGAAATAACAGACGAAGCGCAAACAATAGACGAAGCATAAAATAATAGACGAAGCACAAACAACAGACGAAGTGACAATATTAGACGATACAGAAATGAAGATACTCTAAAACATCAGACAGTTAGTTAGTTGGAGTTAGTTACAGAACTCAACTAAATAACGGTCTCTTGAAGATTCAAGAAGCAGTTTTCAAGAAGACAGTGGAGACTTAGGCTACAAATACTAGTCATAGTCGAAGACTAAAATAATTTTTTGTTTACAAAAGAGAAAACTGTGATTGTACAATACTTAGAAAAAATTCTGTATTCAAAGTGCGAAACAAGAGAGCGAATCCTACTGTAACGTAAAGCTCAAGATATCTTTCTTAGAGAGAGAAAGAAAAGGTTGTAGCCTGGAGAGGCTAAGATAGCAGAAAAAATACTTTGTCAAAGAGACCTGAAGAGACTCTGGAAGGGAAGAAAGAATACTTGTAAAAGTTAAAAAGTATAGTGAAATCTCAGACAAACTCTGAAGACTGGACATAGCTCAAAGTTTGGGGTGAATCAGTATAAAATCGCAGCGCTACCTCTTCCCCAGTAGTGAATAAATGGTTTCAGGCCTTGGTTCAACGTTGCGGTTTACATGATCTGGGATTCATTGGGTCTAAATTCACTTGGCGTCGCGGCACGACTCAAGCTCGGCTCGATTGGGTGTTTGGTTCGACGGAGTGGGTGTAGCACTTTCCCCACACGGTGAATAGACACCTTCCCTTCCTTGGGTCGGACCATCGGTCTTTACTCCTTCAGCTTTGCCAACCCCAGACGTGAACCTCTGGAGCTCAGCTATTTCGGTTCCAGAATACGTGATTCACTCATCCAGGCTTCCAATCCGTGGTCGCGCAGCATTGGACCCACGGGGAGGGGGCCTTGAGCTGCTCTTTAGCCCTATTCTCTTAGCATCTTACGTGGTGGAACCAGCAAGAGTTTGGTAATATATTCTACCGCAAGAAGAAGTTGATTGCTCGGTTGGAAGGGATCCAACGAGCCATGACAGCCCATACGAGGGATTCGCTGCTGGCACTGGAGGACGCCTTAAGCCGAGATCTGCTACAGGTCCAGAGCGAGGAGGAACTGTTTTGGCACCAAAAAGCTAGATGTGATTGGCTTTCAAAGGGGGACCGCAACACTAAATATTACCATACCATCACCTTAGCCAAGCGAAAGAAGCTGCGCATTGAGCGTCTTCGGGACTCCTCAGGGACTATCATTTCGGATCCTGACCAACTGCGTCGCCTTGTCCAAGAGTATTTTGTCCACCTGTATACCGTGGATGAGGTGCCCATGGCCCCCTTCCCTCTTTCGGGTGCCTTCCCGGCTCTTACGGAGGAGCAGTTTCAGGAGCTTTCTAACTCGATCCGGGCGGAGGAGATCCAGAGTGCTGTCTATGCTATAAATCCTAATAAAGCCCCAGGGGTGGATGGCTTTAATGCTCTCTTCTTCCAACACCACTGGGGGACTGTTGGGCTGTCTATGGTGTTTTTTATCCAGCAGGTCTTCCGTAAGGAATGATAGGATCCGGCGTTAAATCTCACCTTGTTGGTGCTCATACCTAAGATCCCTTCCCCGCTCTAGGTCTCTCAGTTTCGCCCGATCAGCTTATTTAATGTCCTCTACAAGATCATATCGAAAGTGGTGGTGCATCGCTTGAAAGTGCAAACGGACCACCTGACTGCGGCCAACCAATGTAGCTTCATCCCGGGCCGGCATATCACTGATAATATTATTATCACCTAGGAGGTTATCCATTCGATGCGCAAGAGGACCGGGGCTACAGGGTTTCTGGCTCTAAAAGTGGACCTAGAGAAAGCTTATGATCGACTTCGGTGGCCGTTCATTCAGGAGACCCTATTAGAGATTGGTCTTCCTGAGCATTTAGTATGGGTCATCATACAGTGTGTTACGACTACGTCTATGCAGGTAGCCTGGCAAGGGTAGGTCTCTGAGCCTTTCAGCCCCTCTCGGGGTATCCGGCAAGGAGACCCTCTCTCCCCCTACCTTTTGTTCTCTGTATGGAGCGTCTCGGGCACCTCATTTCTCACGAGGTGGGAAGTGGGGTATGGAAGCCGATCAGGTTGAGCCGCACGGGACCCTTTATCTCCCACCTGTTTTTTGCAGATGACCTCGTGCTTTTTGCCGAAACGACGGATAAGCAGACGCGTGTCATCACTCGTACCTTGGAGACCTTCTGCCTCGCCTCCGATCAGCAAGTGAGCTGTACCAAAACTCGAGTCTTCTTCTCGAGGAATGTCCAGTGGGATACAGCGCAACGTCTTAGCCAGGCACTTTAGGTTACCAATACCACTAACCTGGGACGTTATCTTGGGGTTCCTCTGATCCATGAGTGGTCTAATCGCCATACGTATCAACATCTTCTTGACCATGCCCAGTTGAAGCTGGCCGGCTGGCGAGCCAAGCTGCTATCCCTAGCCGGTCGGGTTACCTTAGCCCAATCGGTCATCTCGGCCTTGCCTATCTTTACGATGAAGACGGTCCGACTTTCGCGCCAGTTGTGTGATGACCTAGAGAAACTTCTGCGTGACTTTATTTGGGGGTCTACCCCGGAGTGTCGGAAGATGAATCTCGTCAAGTGGGAGTCAGTGTGTAAACCAAAAGCCGAGGGAGGCCTGGGGCTTAAACGCATTCGGGCTACCAACGACGCGTTCTTCGCTAAATTAGGTTGGGGCTTGCTCACTAAACCCGACACCCTGTGGGTTCGGCTCCTTCGGGCTAAGTATTGCCTCAACACTACGACGATCCCTCTCAGGATTTCTAGGCCAGGGGCATCCATTATTTGGAGGGGCATATCGGCTTCCTGGCATGTTGTTTGGCGGGGCCTATCTTGGTCCGGGGGAAATGGGCACCGCATCTTATTCTGGTTGGACCCCTGGTTGGATGACTGGGGGCCTCTAGCCCAAGTCGCCATTGCTCAGATCCCTGACAACCTTCGTTTCGCTATGGTCGCGTCCCTCATGACTGATCGGGGTGTTTGGTGATGGGTTGTCTTTCAGCAGTATCTCCCAGTTATAGTTTGTGCGGCCCTTGCCCATTCTGGCCCGTCACTGTAGAGGACAGGGAGGACCTACTGAAGTGGGCGCCTAACCCGCATGGGAGGTTTACGGTGGTGACTGCCTATGAATTAATTGAGTGCCGGTGTCGAGAGCACCATCACAAGCTTTGGGAGGTTATTTGGAAATGACCTGGCCCACAACAAATTCGTTCATTCCTTTAGCTTGTAGCCCACCGGAAGCTCCTAACGAATCACCAACGGGTGGCGCGCCATATTGCCCTGGATAATCGTTGCTCTTTCTGTAGGCTAAAGGAGACCACGATCCATGTTGTACGGGATTGTCCCTGGGCGGTGGCGTTTTGGCGCCAATTTCCTAGCGCGGTGGTGGATCCTGCCTTCTTCTAGCACAATGAGACCCTTTGGTTACAGTATAACCTCATGAAGGTTGTTCCGATTCCTCCAGCTACGTGGGCCACTATTTTTGGCTGCTGGTTTATTTGGAAGTGGCGTAACAGCTGCTTATTTGAGGCAGGATTTGCTTGGCCGGCGGAGGGATCCCGGGTCACTCTCGACTATGTTAATTGGATTGAGCGCGTCGGGCTCATGGAATAGAGTGTTTTCCCTGCTCAAGGCGTCGCGGTGGGTACGCGTGTGGGCTGGACCAAACCTTCAGCAGGGTGGATGAAAGTTAATACGGACGGAGCTGTCAAACTAAGCGCCTCTACAGTTTCTGCCGGTGGGTTAATTCATGATTGCCACGACAACTGTTGTGGGGGTTTCCAGCGAAATCTAGGGAGAGGCTCGCCTCTACTGGCCAAGCTATGGGGGGTGTTCACTGGCTTGGGACTTGGGGTATCGCAGGGTGATTGCCGAGGTGAACTCCCTCGAGGTCATTACGCTCCTCTGTGGCCCTCATCTTGTGCTAACTGAGGTTACTTTTTTGATGACAGGTATTCGGGAGCTTCTCCAACGATCGTGGGAGATTCGCCTTCAGCATGTTGTCCGCGAAGGCAACCAGTGTGCTAACCGTTTAGCGATGTTTGCAGGCGTGTTACGCCCTGGCCTGCACGTCCTCCAGGAGCCCCCTTTCAACGTCCAAGAGTTGATTTTTTGCGATGCACAAGGAATGTTATTTGCTAGAGCTTTGAGTTAATTTAATTTTTGCCTCTTTGTGTTAAAAAAAAAAGATATTCAAGAAATTTCAAAAGATTAACAATTTCGAAAAAATTATACAATTCAACCCTCCTTATATATTTTGTATAATTTACGTGATTCATATACTAATAAGTGATTTACTTCAAATCTTGCAGTTCACTTCGCTCCCGTGACTTAATTCGTTCTTGTTCTAGTTAAAAAAAAGAAACACCGCAAGAAATTCAAGAGCAAATTCTACCGCTTGAAGACTAATTATCCATGCGGAGTGACCGATAACGTAAAAATTGTGGGCTAATATAGTTTGGACCTGAACCTTAGTTGCCAGGTGCCAACACCACCGGCTTGTTAGTACCATTACTTTCCTGCGTCACCTAATTTATTCATATGGTTGTATTGTCTTAGAACAAACTATCGCCATTCAAATTAGAAGATTTCAATTGTGAAACATGGGAAACCCTTGGCTTTAAAAAGAACAGGCCTTCCGATGGTAAAAATCTGAATGCAATAGACTGCTGGCATGGTTGCAGCCTTAATGGCATAGAGATGCGCCATACCACTACTTTTGGGTTCAATATGCAAAATAAATAATTACTTTCTTCCCACGGGTGCCATGGAGATTTCACATAACTTAGTTATGCCCCTGCTATACTTCGCGCTTCATACAATAATTGCCAAAAGGTAGTAACCAAGATAAAAGTTGCAGTGAATTTTAAGATGTCAACAGGAAGTAATTAAAAGCATTTGGAGAAACTTGGAATGATGAGAAAAGTAAGAAGTCAGTGTGATAAGAACCGGAGAAAAGCTAATGTCAAGAGGAAAACAAACAATAAATTATGCTCTTATCCATTCAAAATTTCATAGAAGCTGGATAGTTGAACGAACAAACCAAACGAAATGCATCATGTGTATAATTCACAATCAAACGGATGATCCTTAACACAACCAAACCTTGAGTCTTTATCGTCCTCATCTCCATCAAAGCTCAAGTCAAGCCAATCCGACAAATTCTTGTGCAATAAACCCTTAACTGGGGTCAATGCAGAACCACCATATTCAGGCCAAGAAACACACAGAGTTCCCCTTGTGATTTTCAATTGACATTGGGCCAAGAGAGCTGCTGCCAGGCCATCAACGACACTCCCAGATGGAAAATAGTCAATACCCTTCAGCAATGAACACCCTCCGGAACTAAACTTTTTCTCTGCATATGACTCTAGCTTGAAAGCGTAGGTTTCATCTGGTGAAAGTTTACCACGGAAGTTCTGACTCTTAAATGAATCAAGGATCAACACCTTCTTAGGAATAATTTGCTCCCCAATGAGCAACTTCGCAACTATGTTGGCTCTCTCAGCACTGACTGGACATTGAACACAGACAACGAGAGTTGGATTATCAACATCACTAAGAGCATAGATATTGCAGGATTTGTCACTTGGGGAGGGAGATACAGAATTTCCTGCAAAATGGGTCTCGGGTAGAAAAAGTCCCCCTATTAAGGTCTTCAAGGGTACATGATGGAAGGCATATAGAGAAGGCGCTGACAAGGCAATAATGAGGAGAGAGGGCTGGAGAGGCAATTCCAGTTTTGGATTGGAGAACACGAGGAATGGTGACGGAAGAGGAGGTGATGGTGGGGTGAAGTTGTTGAGCTCCTCTTGAAAGAACCTGGAAGGAGGCGGGATCTCTGTGAGCACGTTTTCCATGTCCTGCAACTTGAATCACCTACTGGTGGCAGTAAGCACATGCTATCAGCATAAAATCCCACGTTCATTACTTGCAGAATACAGAACGAACCATAGGATAAATTATTCATCCCCAAGTTGACTCATAATCCTATCAGATCAAAAGCAACAGAAAGTAGCAAACTTGGATTGACAAATAACTATAATACGATCTGGACATCTACTAGAAAGGAAACATATCCCATTACATATAACAAGAGTTTACATCTGATTGTTTATCAATCATAGATATGAACAAGCTAATTACGCAAATGAATTCCTTTCTGGGTCACGAAGGATTAGGGATCTGGGTTGATGGTTTATCAATCATAGATATAAACAAGCTAATTACGCAAAATGATTGAATAAACCATCAACCCAGACCCCTAATCCTTCGTGACCCAGAAAGCAAAACTCCATAATAAAATTTTTTTCAGATAAACAAACATAAGCTTGAGCTATACCAGATTCTTTAACAAGCAACAGACAACAACGCAAGCCAGAAGTTTGATACAAGGAAATAAAAGGACGAGGAATGCAATTAGTGACAAGAGAGAGAGGAAAAGGAAAGAAGACGCACCACGAGTACGAAAACGGCGTCGCTAAGAGAATGCGAAGTACAAAGCTGTATTGCTTCTGCTTCCAGTTTTCTTGAGGGTAAAACTTGAAAGCGTAGACTGCTGTCCAAGGCAGCCATAAAAAGAAAGCGAAGGGCATTTTACGACATTGAAACTTCTAATTGTATTCCTCTAGAAAAAGAGAACAAAAAAAAAAGGTCCTAATTAGTCCTTCAATTTTTACGTTAGGTGCACATTAATCCCCAAATTCTCACTTTTGTTAATTTAATCTTACACTTGTTAAAATTTTTTCATTCAACCCTTATTTCACCAGAATTGAGTTTGTGACCAAGTGTCTAGTTCTTGTGATTTTTTATATATGTATAGTTATTATTTTATCTTTTAAAATTAAATGATTGCATTTTAGTATTAAAGGTAAATTATAAAAAATCTTAAATCTTTCTCAATTTTGTAATATTAACTTAAACTTTAAAAAATAATGCTAAAATATTCAAAATTTTAATTTTTTATAAAATAACCCGACATTGAATTCTTCCTTAATATTGCTAACATATACCAGTTTTTGTAATTATCATGTGACTGCAATAAGTTCACTTTTTTTTAAACTAATTATTTATTATTTATTAAATTATAGAAAACAAAGCATAATTTAGATATGCTTCTACCCTAGTATATTTTCTACTTCCCTTCCCTGTCAATTATCGTGGGCCTCTAACTCCAATTGTGATTGCCCAACTCCTTCGTTGTGATAGAATAAAGCTACTCCTCTAAGCTTCAAAGTTACAGCTCCATCAAACCTCCAAGGTCTAAAGTCGTTGCTCCTTCGTCGTCAAAGAGTAAATGTATGCGCTCTTGCAAGCATTTCAGAAAGGATACGAACTTTGAGGATTTCAATGAATTAATTTTTAGTTCTAAGCTTACTCTAGCAGTTGAAACTGTTAGAACTCAGGAATAATTTACGGAGTTGTAATATTTTTTATGTTATAATAATTCTTACCGAATGTATTATTACCTTACACATGTATAACTACAATAGGTCAACTATCGCTGTCATGTATCAGACTCTGTCCTTTTATAATAATATATACAAAAGGCATGAGCATAGTGTGGGTGTGCGTGCCTATCATCTTCATTAAATTGTTCTTTCTAACTTGATACCAGAGGAATACTCATCTCTCAAATGACTTCCTCTTAAGTAGCATCTTCTACTTTTTTAACTACTTCAATCCCATCTACCCAAAATTTCAAAATATATTATCTGTTTAATTCTTCCAGCCAAACAACCTCTATCAAGCTGGATAGAGAAAACTACCTCATGTGGGAATCAGTGGTTCTTCCACTAATTGAAGGAAACCTTCTTGAATCACATATTAATGGCTCAGCCTTAAATACCTTCTCGTTTCATTTCTGAAGGAGCAGAAATGACTCCAAACTCACTCTATGAAGAATGGTATGTTGTAGATTGACTGTTAGTTGGCTGGTTACGCAACACAATGACCCAAGAAGTTGGAACTTAACTGTTGCACTGTCACATAGCTCGTGATCTCTGGGCTGGTGCACTTGATCTTACCTGTGCGTCAATGAATTCCCATGTTATGGTGCTCAAGCTGGAGTTTCGTCAAATACGTAAAAATTCAATGAAGATAGATGAGTATATCAATAAGATGAAGAGCATCACAGATCAGCTCATATTGGCTAGAGCTCCTGTTGCAATAGAAGATCTTATTCTTCATACATTAAACGGTCTCGACTCATATTATAATGCCATCGACAAAAAGCTGGTAGATCAACCTAATCTTACCTAGATCGAAGCACAGTCTGCTCTCCTAGCCTTTGAGAGTCGTTTGGAGCAACTCACTTCTCAACTTTATCTATTCAACCAACTACAAACGTTGCTCAATGTGACGATATTATTAACCACACCTCAAATAATACCATCAAGCAAGGTTCCTGGAGAGGATCACGCAATAGTTTTCGAGAACGCCAAGGTCGAGGAAATCAAGAAGGCTTCAATAGTGGAAATCGACCATACTGTCATTTGTGTAAAAAACAGGACATGTGGTAGCAAACTGCTACCATTGTTTTGACACAGGAACTTTCAACCTCCATTGAACCCCAGTTGTGGTATTGGAAACCATTCCGTTTCACAAGCCTTTTATGCCAACTCAATAGAAGGATGATATGCTCCTTCATAAATCTTCGATCCACCATGGTACATGGACAGTTGAGCAAACTATCATGTGACTCCATATGCCGATCAATTGGAAAATGTTACTTATACAGGTACGACTCACCTTTATACTTGCATTGGAGAACAAACTTGCATAGTTCGTATAAGGTTTACATCTCTCCTATATCTAATTCCAAACTTCATCTTAAAGCTGTACTGCTGGTCCCTTCTGTAACTAAAAATCTTATGAGTGTTAATAGACTCACAAAGGACAATCCAATAGATGTTCATTTTACTAATAACAGTTGTGTTGTGAAGGACAAGAAGACAGGTCGTCCTTTGGTGTGTGGGATAACAAATCAAGGAATGTATCAGATTTCTGAACATGCTCTGGTAGCTCAGAGCAATATGGCATCACTCACATCGAAAGGGAAAGAATTTCTAAAATGGCATTACAAGCTTGGTCATCCCAGTGATAGAGTTCTGAAGCAAGTATTGAATAAATGCAATGTGAATCTTCAACATCTGAACTTTATTTGTGAAGCATGTCAATATGGAAAATCAAAACAGTTACCTTTTTCCAAATCTGTGTCTCATGCTTCTTTTCCTTTGGAGTTAATTCATACGGATCCTTGGGGACCATCACCAATTCAATCTGTAAATGGTCATCGTTTATATATTCACTTCGTTGATGATTATAGTAGATATACCTGGTTATACCCTCTGAAACATAAAAATGAAGCTGTGAATGCCTTTAACTTGTTTCGGGCACAAGTTGAAAACCATTTTAATTCAAAGATCAAAACAATCCAATGTGGCAATGGAATCGAATACAAACCCATTGTAAGTATCACACAAGCAGCTGGAATCGAAATGAGGTTCACATGTCCTTACACTTCTCCACAAAATGGGAGAGTAGAATGCAAGCATAGACACGTTGTTGAAATGGATTTAACGCTAATAGCTCAAGCGCAACTACCTTTCACATATTGGGTAGATGCTTTTAAAATGGCGGTTCGTCTCATCAATCGATTACCAACATCCACACTTTAAAGGTTAACTCCACTGTTTCAGCTCTATGGCATAGAACCTGAGTATAAAACCCTACAACCTTTCAGATGTGCATGTTATCCTTGCTTAAAACTGTATAACGAGCATAAGTTTCAATACCATAGTCAGAAATGTGTCTATCTTGGACCAGCCTCTCAACAGAGGGGATCAAAATGTCTTAGCTCCTTAGGAAAAATATACATTTCACGACATGTTGTGTTTGATGATTCACTCTTTCATTACAGTGAAGGATTCTTAAATTGACGGACGGTATCTACTGAGAATGAATACATTATTCCTTTGATTATCACTCCAAACAGAGAGAACATCCATAATCTCTAAAATAACAATATTATAGAGTCTCTCAACATCGAACAAGTTGATTCAATAAATAACTCCCCAATAGCTACATTCTCCTCACATGAGCCTCATTCATCAAGATATGGGTCATCTTTAACAAATGGATTAAGCCCAATCAAGCAGAGCAGAAATGAACAAGAAGCAAGACCTATCCAAACGAACACACACCTAATGACCACACAAGCAAAGGATGGAATACACAAACCCAAATATCCATTTGTTGGGTTACTTCACTCAGCAAACTCTGCCCAGCTCATAAAACCTCAAAATATCATAGAAGCCTTGCCCTCACCGCACTGGAAACAAGCCATGACCGATGAATTCACAACTCTTCAGCGAAACAAGACATGGACTCTTGTTTCTTACGCCGGTGCGCAGAAGTTGGTTGATTGCAAATGGGTCTTCAAAAACAAACTTAAACTAGACGGATCCATTCTCAAGCACAAAGCCCGACTTGTAGCAAAAGGATTTCAGCAAGCAACAGGAATTGATTACGGCGAAACATTCAGCCCTATAGTAAAACCAACAACGATCTGGATAGTTCTCACTATTGCTATCACTTACGAATGGGAAGTTCGACAATTAGATGCTAATAATGCGTTCCTTAATGATATTCTTAGAGAAAATGTTTACATGCGCCAACCAGAAGGATTCTGTGATCATTTACGTCCAAATCATGTATGCAAACTGATGAAAGCACTCTACGAACTCAAATAAGCACCTCGTGCTTGGTTTGATATGTTACGACTGACATTATTAAGCTAGGGATTTCAGAATGCTAAAAGTGATATTTCACTTTTCTTCTTATACACAACAAACCTCAAAGTTTCATTCTCATATATGTCGATGACATACTGATAACAAGTAATGATCCTAACTACCTAAAGTCTTTAGTTCTGAAGCTGAACAACTTTTTCTCTTTAAAGGATCTTAGTCCCGTATATTACTTTCTTGAGATAGAAATTTGCAAAGATAATATAGGCATTCATCTGAGTGAAACTAAATATACCCTTGACATTTTGAAAAAATTTAACATGATAAATTGTGCACCGGTACCCAATCCTATAGTCGTTGGTCGTCAATTCACCAAAGATGATGGAAAACCCATGCAAGATTCATCTCTCTATCGACAAGCTATTGGATCTCTTCAGTATCTTACTTCCACTAGACCTAATATAGCCTACTCAGTGAATAAACTTCGCCAGTTTCTATCACAGCCCACTGACGTTCATTATCAAGGAGTAAAACGTATTCTCAAATACCTTAAAGGTACTTGTCATCTAGGTTTACACATCAAACCTTTTAAATCTCTTTAGGTGATTGCATTCATTGATGCAGATTGGGCCATAGATGTTGACGATCAAAAATCTATGGCTGGCATTTGTGTATATCTTAGAAATACATTGGTCTATTGGAGCTCTCGTTAGCAAAGAGTTATTTCACGTTTAAGTACGGAGTCTGAATATCGGGCTCTAGCAGATGGTGCTGATGAGGTTAGATGGATTTGTTCATTACTGTCAGAACTTGGTTTATTTTTACAATAACCATTTATGATTTGGCGTGATAACCTAAGTGCTCGTGCCTTTGCTTCCAACCTAGTTTAGCATGCGCGCAGCAAACATATAGAGATCGACATTCATTTTATTTGTGATCTTATACTTTTAGGTTTTATCAATATTCACTATATATCTTCATCACATCAAGTTGCAGATTGCCTCACCAAGGCGTTAACTCATTCTCTGTTTACTCAAAACCACACCAAACTCAGACTAGTTTCAGCACCCTCTCGTTTGAGTGGGAATGTTAGAACTCAGGAATAATTTATGTTTACATTTACGTTTACATAGTAATAAGCGTTGTAATATTTTTTACATTGTAATAATTCTTACCAAACATATTGTATTATTACCTTACAGGTGTATGACTACAACAGGTCTACTATCGCTATCATGTAACAGACTCTGTCCTTTTATAATAATATGTACGAAAGGCATGAGCACAGTCGGGTGTGTGTGCCTATCATCTTCATTACATTGTTCTTTCTAACTGAAACATGTAAATTGATGCCTATATTTGCATAAAATCCAAACTATTGTAGTATCTGATTGTACCGTTTTCACAGTCGAGGAAATGCTTGCTCGATTTTAACCACATTCAATATCTGTATCTAATTGGATTTACTTGGATTGGCATGATCTAACGAAGACAGTTGAACCTTTAGAATTCTCTCCTTTTAATTCACACTAAAATGATCTTGACTAGGAATTTTGTAGTTGTAGAGAGCAAAATATTGACTTTATTTTATCCTTGTGTTAGGAAGACATTGATTATATCCGTATCTTTATAGAATAAAAGTAGTTGAAAATTTATACCTTTATTTGTTTCAAATAGCTAGTACATTAGATGTGTTCTTTGTATCTTCATTGCTTTTCATAAATAAATGATTTTTCTTCTATTTGTATTTTGCTGATGTTTTGGATTCATCGACAACCATGAAGTTGAAGTTTCAACTTGATTTTCCATGGTTGTGTTTGCTATATAAAAACATGTTCATTGTTCATTGTTAGCTACTTCTTCACTACCATTGATTCTTCAACTATGCTTAGTTCTTTCCTAAAACAAAATATTATTTTATCTATAACCTCTTCTAAGGAAATCCTTTTCTCAAGTACAACCATTAACGATTGTATTGGTAGTATCAATATTTATTAATCATATTTAAATATAATGTGTATTATAGAAAAAATGGCTAAAAATAAAATATACTTGAATTTTATCTCATTTGCACCTGGTATATACTTGATATGAAAGGAGTGTGAAGGCGTTGTTAATGGATTGAAGAATTCTATTTATTATTGTTTCAACAATTTGTAGAAGAAGCTGAAAGGAAATAATCTCAAGTTTATCAAAAGAATGCATTATGGTCAATGGTAAAACAAGATTGGTAATTTTTACTGTTATTATATTTAGTATATAATATAGGATATCCAGATGTTGAGTAATTTTCTAGATTCCTTATATTGATTGTCCCAATTGTAAAGACAAGATGAAGCTATAGATACCAATTGGTAAGCTTAATATTGGTCAATATTTTTATCAATGTAATGATTCAAATATGAGTATTGCCCTAGTGTTTTTATCAACACGTTATGATTATTTCAATAGTAGCTTATATGATGTTAATGTTATACAACTGAATAATGATCATTCAAATTACAGGTGTCTTTTAGGTATATGGTCTTGTTAAAAGAGTTGAGGTTTTGTTATTGTAAAAAATTTTGCTAGACATCTTTTCTTAGTAAGATTTGTTATTACGTGCAAGAGGTGAGTTTATATAGTAAATTTCAAAATATGACACAAGTTTGAAATTTGTATTTGTATTTTTATTTTGTAAGCTCCAAGTGACTATATATCTTGGGCATCTTATGCATCTTAGCACACATCATTCTTTGAGACAACTTTTGTTTGCTTATATCTTACTAGTTTATATTCATGTCCTTAAAAATCCTAGTTATGTACTTTGGGAACATTTAATATATTTATAAATATCTATATTTCAAAGTTATTCTTTATTATTCACATGTCGATTCTTTATGAATTGTTTAAAATATAATTGTGTGATATAGTCCTAATAGGTTATGAAGATGCATAATGGCAAATTGATCAATTGTTAAAATATGATTGTGTGATATAACACATACTTCTCTTTATGAAGTTAAGTTACCAAATATGCACTTAACTATAATTTAGATTAAAAATCAAAGTCACAACATCCTTTCTTGTTTAGTTTTACACAGTTTACATCAAAAAATTTCTTTTTCTCTTGTAGATAATTATTAGTGGCTACTATAATTAGCAAGCACATATCCTCAATTGGTAATCAATAACCCTGAAGTCACGTCTAAAGTTATAAACCAATATCTATAACACAATATAATATACCAATTTCCAAAACACAAATATAAAAATCTAACATCATATACCAATTTTCAAAAACATAAATATACCAATATAATAAAATATACCAATTTCCAAACACAACATAATATACCAATTTCTAAAACAAAAATATACCAACGTAATGGTCACATCCTCAATTTCTAAATCATAACACAATGTTCAAATCCATATCCAAATCATAACAGAAAGTTTAAATCCATATCCAAATCATAACACAATGTTGAAACACAATTCATTTTGCTCCAGATTCACCATCATTAACTTGAGATTTTTTTGGAGTTGATTTTTTAGCCCTTAGTTTGAATCTTCTCCTGCTTGTGGTTGTTGTTTGAGCATTTGTATTTTAAGAATCTTAACTTGGTTCAAAAAATTGAAATTGACTTCCGGTCATTTATAAAATATAATAAACAAAAAGTATAATATTGTTAATTAGGAATAAATGACAAATAATTAGCTAAAATTTTGTAATTTGGTACCAAACCATAAAATAAGTGTTCCTACTAACTTCTTTTAACGTTATACCATATCATTGGATGGCCTATATAAATATAAAGATTTATGATATTTCAAAAAAGTTGTGGGAAATTGAAAATTAAAAGTGAATATTCACTCACCACCCTTTTCTCCCTTCTTAAGATAGATGTTACAGTGTTAAATCCTGTAAATATTGATTTTCTATCTCATCTTCTTGCACCATTTTCAATGTTGGATGTATGTGCCAAATTGTTTGGTGATCTTCCTTGTTTTTGCTACATTATATATGTACAATTTGTATGAATATTTAGCTTATATACAATTATAAATAAATATATAATTACCTTAGCAATTTCAGGTTATCTCAGAGGTTGGTCCTTATTTTTGGATCATTTTTTAGTGTGAACAACCTCAAAACAATATTCACATCTCATTAGTACTCTTACTTTGTTTAACTTGTTTAGATTATGTGGTTCTTTATTTTTAACCATTCTTTTATCCCTTTTAGGCCTTTCATGCACCTTCTTAATCAATAGAGGTAACATAGGCTAAAAGTTTTCAATCTTTGGAAAATTTTTTGGACCACTTATAAGTTTTATGATATACTGACAACTCTTTAAATAACATTTACATTTGCAGCATTGGCTCACATACCCATTGATATCCTCCCTCTGATATGATATATAAGTACACGTGTGCTTATATGGGATTCTTGTTAAATCCTAAAGTCTACACTGGCATGTTCTTGCCTATAAATTAACAATAAAATTCTCTACAAAATGTGTTACTTTAAACTTCAAACTTTCATTTATCTTGGTGATACAATGCCTTACTTCTCATTGTGCAGTCTCTATCTTCTTTCTCACCCTTGTATATATATCATTTGTGGATTTGATCATCATATCTCTTTTTTCATGAATTCGAGTCATTAAAGCAACTCAAATATCCTTTAGCATATTGATCAAGCTTTTTGATCGGGCTGCACAAATGAATCTATTAAATGTCTCTAATGTTGTTGTGAACAATTTCACACTTTGGATCTTATGCTAACAAATGCTTTCACAAAAGTCTTGGAGTTCCTTACTTTGATCATAGTAAGCCTTTTCTTAAACAATCTTTAACTCAACCATTATTTCATCAAATTTCATATCGATTATGCAATTAACCACTTACTGAAATAAGCTTCTATATGTTTGGCCTATATGTAATTTAGACCAATTGGTATAGACATATCAGGCACATTTTCTGTACTCAGCTTTTTAGAAGAGATTGTTCAATGCATCCACTAAACCCTAAAAAAAAGAGAATGCACAAAACAATATAATATAAATATGATAATTCAAAACATATATACAAGACATATCAGGCACCTTTTGTTGATCTCTTCAAAAAGTCTATGAATTCCCATTTATGCTTAGATCTTCAACAAGAAGACTTAAAGGCAATGCCAAGATTGGTAATTCTCTCCCTCAATCACAGCTTAACATATAGGGTACATAAGATTATTTCCATTACGCCTAATTGTAGTTAACAAAGCACCCTTAAGAAATGTTGTTAAAAAAATCCAACCATATTAATTTTCAGAAACCACCAAGGAAACCATACTTTAATGCACTAAATCCCACGTAAAACCTCTTAAAAATTGGTTGTCCAGACTTTTCATCATGTTTATTTTGGATAATGAATTGGCCTTCTTTATCGACGCTTCGCAATTCTTATCCATAAGATCATAATTTTGCGTAATGCCCTTCTATGGATCCTCGTAGCATTATAATAACTTCCCATTTAGCCCTATAACGTTGAGATTTAGTCCCCTTTAATGCGTACTTCCTTTGAAGATCATCTATCATCTTGCTAATTAGCCAGTTCAGGTTCCTCTTGTACTTGTGTAAGAATTCAATTGATGTCCACTTCTTACTAGCTTACTTATTTCTTTATACTTTCTCACAAATATGCTTGTGTTCCAATATCTTAATTACAAATACTGTCATTTCTAATGCAACTAGTATAAACCCCAAAGAGAAAATGTGGATCATAAATATGATCATATTCTTATATCAGATCTCGTTATTAAAACATCATATCCATAATTTCTTATTGCTTACTTAAACTTAAGCTCATCCATAAACTTCACGCTAACTTCAAACAGAAAATCTTTCATATCTACTTTTGGATTAAAAACAATATATTTCTTCCTTATGTTAGAGGCCTTACAACTACCATCATCACTATATATTGGTGATTGAACTTCAATATCACTGTCCTTATATTCACTACATTAATAATGTGAACTCCCTACTTCTCTTTATGAATTCTTTGAATAAGTTTGCTATTCATGACTACATTATTTTTTTACCTATTCCAACCACATCCACAACATCATCAAATTCAAATCCACTACCTACCTTCTTCCCATATTTCTTCTTGTTAGCTCTTGCAATAACATATTCATCATCCCTTATATCATTTTCAAATTCACTCATCTCTATAACAATAAAATCTTCATTATCATATTTCACTTGAACTTAGAAATAACCACTCTTCATTGCCGATATCAAAATCAACTTCTTCACCATCAGTTACAGGATTATCATAATTATGCTCATAATATATTTCAATGTTGCAGTTGTTCAATTCTTCCATGTGCCAAAGCATTGACAACATATCCTTATCATGGTGTAAGTAAAACATAAGTAAAAAATTTTTCTTTATCTTTCAATACTCTTTTAGTACTAATATACTAAGTTCGTCAACATCAATACCGTTATTCCTTTTGATCTTGTGCCCCTAACATATTTGCTCTCATCCTTTTTTTCTTTATACTCCACTATAATGAAATTTAAAATTTACCACCATCTACATTACAAAGAGTTTTATTATTAGCTTTCAAATAGTAAGAACCTTAAGAAACCAAAACAACAAGCATAAGAATCAAGTTAGGCTACATTTTCATTAGCTATGAACTAAATATGAAGCCTATATTAGTTGTCATTAAACACAATAAAGAAAATAGTTATAAACTTTAGTGCATAACTAACTAATAATAACAATTAAAACTTTATATGTCTCTTCTTATCAATTTAATGTATGTTGCAATGCTTCATGATACATTTTAGTTTGTCAAAATAGTTAAATGGATAAGAGAAAAGTAACGTGTTGCTTTCATCTTCATAACTTAAGATTTGTCTTGGACATTTTGTATAAAATAAAAAATTAAAAAGGTAGATTTCTTATTAATATTAATCAAAATATGATAGTTGTAGAATTGAAGTTTTATTGAAGCAGAATAATTAATTACTTAAAAGGATTTGATTTATGTCTATATTATAAATAGGGATATATGGATCTTTTAATTGTATCCCAACATAGGAAAACATTTAGATAGCAATACCTGATCAGTCACTCAATTAAATCGAGAGAAGAGTGTAGATAATAGATTAAACTAAATCAATATGAATTTCCAACGTATTCATTTAAATAAACTACTTAAACATGAGTGTCTACATGGAAGTAGAAATATAATATATCATAATTATTCACCTAATTTCAACCACGCAATTACAATACAATAGTAAAGTTGACAAAAGAGGCCAAAAATTCCATGTCTAATATAATTTGGTTTTTTTGTATATTTCTTTGGGTAACAATATAGTACTCATCTTCTAACAAGTCTATAAAATCATCCTTCTCAAGAGTGGTTTCAAGCTCATTGTTGGATGGTTTTTTATAGAGGTCTTCATTAAACAAAGACTTAATAGGCCATCTCTAATATGTAATCTTGTACAAATCTTATTAAGTCCAAAACCCACTAAAGTTTTAAATTTATCAAACTTAATTTATTTCCTAGTGTAATAACTCCCTTTTCCTAAGTGAATTTATCTAATTAATAATTTTATTATTCTAATCTCTTGACCTAATCAGTGAGGTAGTCAATATATTCCTGTAGACCTGATGTTTTATTAGATTATCACATGTCTATATCCCTTAATTCACCTAACTCTTTAACCAACTTCTTAGTACCTTTATGGGCATATCCCAATGACCAATTTAGCTTTTAAAAGTCTAAGGCTACATGCTTATTACAAACAAATGTGGCCCTAAGACACTGTAAAAGTAAAAAAATAACATCAAAATTAAGATTTAGTAGAGAAAAGTCAATCAAGGAGAGATTGAGAGAAAGAACATACCTTTACTCTATGATGAAGTAGGAGTAGCAACTTTAGAGCTAGAAGGTTTGATAGAGCAACAAATTTAGAGCTTAGAGGAGTAACTTTATTATATCACAATGAAGAAGCTACACAATTGCAATCAAAGCTAGAGGAGCACAACAGTCAATAGGGAAGGGAAGCAAAAAATGTTCTGGGGTAAAAGCATGTGGGTCACTAAGGAAGCAATCAAATTAGGTTTTGTGTTTTATAAATTTATAAATAATAAATAATTATTTAGAAAAAAAGGACATATGATACCCACATGACAATTACAAAAATTTAATGTTGGGCTATTTTCATAACAAATTAAAAGTTAAGGTATTTTAGCACCATTTTTAAGGTTTGGGCCAATATTGTAAAACCAAAAAAAGTTAGAGATGTTTTTAATAATTTACCCTTGATATGAATATGATTGTTTTGTTATCTACCAAAATGCAACTGTGTTGTAACAAATTGATTATACTTTGGTTTAAAGTGAGCATTTTGAACCAGGAAAAGCTTAAACTTTTAAATTTTGTAAAAAAAAAGGGAAGGGAAAGAAAATGCAATGCAAGAAAGGAGTAGAGGTCACCACAACAGAGGACTAAGAGACAAATCTTTTGCTTTTTGACCCAAGCAAAGCACCCAAGCAAAGCTTAAGATTTTGTGTTCTAAATGTTGATTCGCAATAGAGGAGTGGGAAAGAAGTGAATTTATGATCTATAAAATTGGATATGTATTTTGATTTATCCTTTTAAGCATTTATCCTTTCATTTTATTTTACTAGTCTAACCTAACCTATTAGGTCAAATTTGATATAACCTACATGAATTTTTTTATCAATTTTGGTTACATGTATTTTAGTATAACTTGTTAAGGATTTATCATTCATTTAATTTCCGATGTTTGGTTTGAAATGACTACTTAAACTTAGTCCTTACTTTTTTACCAAACCCAAGAATTTAATTGCTTAGGTTAATATGAATACTTTAACTAAGCCCTTACTTTGTGTTACTTAAACTACTAATCTCTAATAAATACAAAAAGCTTTTGTATACCTATAAATAAGAGTACTAGTGGACATCAAATGGTTAGATAACAATATATCACTTACTAGGAAGTAAAATTGTAGAAGGGGAGTCTATGTAGTAGTTAGAACTAAAGACTAGTGTTTAGAAACAGATTGAAGAGAACTACGGTTAAGTTATTTGTGTATGTGTAAAAGATGGGAATTGAGAGCAATATCTATGTTGTATAAAGTTTACCTTAAACCTTTATTTATAAATATGATGCTTTTATGTTTCACAAATTTTTGGTTGTTTAAATGTCATAAAATTTCAATTTTCAACTTCTTTTTTAATGTTATTTGAAGGAATGTAGAGGCCTCAATGTATATATTTCACGGAAGAGGAAAGAAAAAAAAGAATAGCTACAATATATGTTGATCTTAACTTTAAAAAAAGCCAAGTGTTGTATATTGGAGTGCATTTATCATTTAGAAAATTAGAATATATATTGAATTTTGTATTGAAATGATATTGACATGCCTTTTTGTTCAATATTAGAGAGTATTGAAATGATATTGTTATTGATATGTCTAATTATGTGACACCATTAATATCTTATCAACATTAAATTTCTTGTTTTATTAGAATGTGGAATCCCTTTGAAAAAGGAATTATTTTCTATTATTAGAGAGAAATTTGAAAAAATAGAACTCATTTAAGTATACTAGTGGTAGCAAAATTTTAGTTGAAGGCATCGATGTAGATAAATTATGTTTATTTAGTATTGTAGGAATTGCAAAGCATAATTGGTTGATAGATAAAAAATTGCAAAATACAATTGGTATGAAGGTTAAATAAAGTGTACTATAGACACCCATATAAACATAAAGAAGGTGGATTGGTTGAGATTAAAGATATTAAAAAACAAATGATTTAATCTCAACTATGTTTTTTGAAAAATTTGAATAAATTAATCCTTGAAGGCAAGTCAAGAAGTCTTACAATACAAAGAATAAGCCAAATCAAAAGATTTAACTATAATGTAGTCAAGTGTAAAAGAGCTATTTAAGTGAATTGTTTAAAACCCTGCTTAGGTGAGATCCCTTAGCAACAACCTAAGTTTGAAGACAAGCTGAGTACGTTGTTCACTGTGGGAGCGACAGGAGGCAGGTGTAATATAGTAGCGTACCTGTAATCGTCCCCAACTTATGCAATGGAGACTATGGCTATATATGTGTCATGCATTCCTTTATGTAGCACATGCAGAAGTTTATGTTTTTGTGCACATATTTGGAGCCGAATGAGATCTAGTATTTGATTGTAAAAATGCTCTTAGGAGGTGATTTGATCTTGGAATGTTCTTAGATTTCTCTCGTGCCGTATTGCAGTGATTATCAATGATAAGGTGATCCAGAAACACTTGTGTACTGTGTTATTTCTATATTTTGGCCATAGTGTGAGTAGACTTTCCAGATTGGTAATTACCCCATTTGGCAGGCACCTATAGCATATCTCTATCCATATGTTGCTGATATAATCACATTTGAAGAATAAGTGTTCACATGATTCTTCTGCTTGTTTGCACAGATAACACCAGTTTAGACGCTGGGCGTATTTGGCTAGTTTATCCACTATTTTTAATCTTCCCTTCATCGTAAGCCATACAGTGAATGATGCATGAGGTTGAAGGTAGTTAGCCCATATGTCTTTAGTCTATGCCAGCTTGTGAAGATGTTTAAAGAATAATTCCATACAAGAGTGGTTTGAAACCTACCATCAGTTGTGTGCTTCCAAATGTGATTATCTGGTTCAGTGTTACAGTACACGTCAAAAATTTCAGTAGCTAGGGAGGTGGGGATGAGAGCTCTCTTAATTATTCCTTTATGTTGTAAGGTTGTAGCTACTGTGACTTTTAAAGGTAATGAACTCTTAATTGAATCGACTCCATTGTAATTAATCAAAGGTCCTACCGAAAGTTAGTTGTCATACTAGAAATTGGTGAATTTTCCATCACTTATAAGCACAATGAAATTCGTTTGGTTCTAGCCTCTCAATTTTAGAATGACCTTAAGTATGGTAGATTGAATGTGGAAACAATCTATAGACTATAGGCTTTGATTTTTGATGAAATAATGGTGAATCCATCTACACCATAGAGATTGTTTGTCATCCATTAGTCTCCATAGTCTTTTTGCAAGTAGTGTTGAATTCGTAAACTTGATGGAGTTAATTCCCAAACCTCCACAGTCACTAGGAGTGCAAAGATCTTTCCATTTCACCAAAGCCTTATGATTTGTTTCCTGATTTCCTATCCATAAGAAATTATTGAATAGTTTGTTAATAGCTTTCAAAATGGAACCTGGAAAAGCAAAGTGGGTTGCCCAGAAGATATTGAGAGAGTTGAGGACAAAGTTGATGAGTTGAGCTCGTGCTATACATGATAGGCGTTTAGAGCTCTATGAAGAAATTATGGCTGTATTTTATCCAATAACTCAGCGTAATCACTAGCTTTCAGTTTATGTGGAGAGATGGGAATGCCTAAGCATTTCATTGGGAAGGTTTGTTATTGAATACGCGTTAAGGAAGTGATCAATGATTGTAGAGGGGATGCGCTCTTGGATAAAAAGATACTGCTTTTGGAATAATTTATTTGCAGACCTAAAGCTCTTTGGAAGATTTTTAGGGCTTTCATAAAGATTGTGATTGAAGTGGCAACAGCTTTTGAGAGTACTACAAGTCATCTACAAAATAGAGATCGGTTAGTTTAAAATATAAAATAGTGGAGGTTTATTTTAAGGGTGAGTATAATGCATAAAAAACATTAAAAGAAGATAGTATGGATGATGGTGATGGTAATATGATTTTAAATAATAATAAAGGGGAAGAGAATAATTATAAAGAGGATAAATCAGTTGTTTTGGAAGTGACTAATACAAATGATAAAGGCTATAATAAAGAAAATATTGTAGTGTTAAAAAAGAATTTGCTACAATGGTGTCACGTGGAAAAATCTACTAAATTATTAAGGTATGGTGAGGAAGTGAAGAATAAGAACTCATTTACAACATGGGCAATCAAAACAATAACTAACGCTGATGGTAAAAAGGTATTTACAAGATATTGTTTTTTTAATACTTTTAAAAAGGAATAAATTAAAGGCTATAAACTAATAATAGGACTTAATGGATGTTTCTTGAAAGGGATATAGTTGTTGGTTATTGTTGGAAAGGATGGAAACAATTAAATGATTCCTGTTGCTTGGGATATGGTAGATTTTGAATGTACAGAGACATAAAAGTGGTTTTTAGTGTCTTATTTCAAACCGATAACTTAAAGATGATAATGGCTTCACATTCATATATGAGATGCAAAAGGTACGTTCTCATATTGTCCTCATGTTATTAATTATATATTTTTTCTTTTTTTGTTTATTCTAATTTGTTTTTATTGCTAATTATAGATCTACTACTAAATGTTGAGCATAGAATGTATGAAAATCTCATTAAGCTAATTAGAGATAAAGATCGAATAAAGATGATTTAAAGTTTTAGTTATGGAGGATAATCAAAGCCACCTTTGTCCCTGATTTCAATGATCAGTTGCATATTCTAAATGAATTAAGGCCAAATTATGTTGAAAATCTATTAGAATATCCTAAAGAGATATAATACAAGGCATATGTCAGTATCAATGATAAATGTGGTTATGTGGATAATAATACGAGCGAGACCTACAATAGTTGGATCTTACAGACTAAGAGTGAAGCCTATTATTAGCATGATAGAGTATATTAAAAAGATGGCAATAAAAAGAAGAATAAGAGAGAAAATTTTAGTTGTTTTGTTAATTATAATAGAGTTTATGGGAATGAAGTTTAAGCATAAATTAGACATGTTTTGTATGAGAATTAGCAATTATACTTATACTTGCAAATATTTAGACCTGTTAAGGATTTCATGTTCTCATATTGTGGCTACCATTTATTATAGCCATGAAAATCTAGATAAATACATTGACATATGTTACAATAAGGAAGTGTTCAAGCGAATATATAACTATTCCTTGGAGCTACTTGATGGACTAAGATTTTGGCCTAAATATGAAGTCATTGAACCACCAGTAATAAGGAAAATGTGCATACAAAAATAAAAATAAAAAGATATTTGAGAAACCTAAAATAGAAAAAGCTATTAGACATAAAAGGAGAATGAAATGCACCAAATATGGACAATAAAGGTATAAGTAAAGATCATTAAAAATTTAACAACATAAGAAGTTTCACATTAATTGTTAAATTAATTTTTTTATTATAATTTTCTTACTAATCATTCAATGTTTGTAAGATATTTATAGGTGTCATGATCATCCAACACTAATTAACTCATTACACTTTAATGAGTTAATTGGGTCAGTTAAGTACCACATAAGTTAACTTACTATGTTCTAATAGTATTTTATTTGAAATTATGCAGTCTTACTAAATAATTGTTATTATTGTCATATATAAATAACGTAGAGAAAATGATTAGATATTTAAGCAAGATAGATCATAAAGATCCATTAGTATGGAATCTAATTTTCAAACTGAGATTAACTTCCAACATAAAGGATTGTAACAGAATGATGGGAATAACATCACTTCATCAATCTTATGTAAAAAGGGAGACACAAAGATAAGGAGGACTATAAATTTAACCTTGAACTTAAGACAAACTTAATTTTTAAACTTGTTATGAATTCTTTTATGGTTCCATTTTAGATTGTTAAGCAATTGGATTGTTATGAGTTATGTTATAGATTAGGATTGTTATAATAGAAGTTTTTGTAGTTAGACTTAATTATCAAGTTATTTGTCATACTTTGGAGTTGGATAAATGGTACTTAACCGTTATCAGAATTGGTTTACAACTAGAAGATGAAGTTGTTTAAATGGAAATTATTATTGGAATTACTTGTCATTGAACTTGACCTTTCATATATGATTAAAATGATGAATGATGATGATAAAATCTTTGAGATGGCTCGCAAGCTTTTTTGTAAAATTTGATGTCAATGTTGGAAAGGATTATAGTTATTATCTTCTCTTATCTCTTCTTCCCTTTTTATCAATGTTTTAAAAACTAAACTAGAAATTAAACCGGTAAGATAAAAGATTTACGATTTAAAAGGTTCAATTGATAGTAGATCGTCATAAAACTAGTTAAAGATTGAATAAAATTGAAGAACTTGAAATTTGATTGAACTAGATTGTCCATATCCATCGAAGAATTTGAATTTGAATTTAAAAAGATATTGTTAAATAAAAATTAATTGATTTATAAAACTAGATTAGTTTATGAAAATCAAGCTATTGATTAATAAACTGCTTGATTTTTAACCAGAAGACTTATTAAAGTAAATCAAGCAAAAAAGTTAATTGATTCAAGGTTTTAATGGTTAAACCGACCAAACCAATTTGATTTTTTAATCATTGCTTTTTATTACTTGAAGAATGGATAATTGACGAACCAAATGAGCAAATCCCACAACTCTAGTAAATATTATCTTCTTATATGTTATGTATACAAAAGAAGTTTTGCATTAACTCTCACATTTCTTAGGCTTAAATAACCAAAAAAGTTAATAATATATTGGTCCATACAACTTACAAGAAATTTTCAATCTATTAAAGCATTCCTAATAAATTACAATAGTGCAATGCCAAAGTTTGCGAAGTTTATATTCTTTAAACCAAATCTTCTTCTTGAAATTGTTATTGTGTCCTTTAAGCTTCATTTTCTATATAAATCTTTTAATCCTCAATATATATTGACTAATGCATCTTATATTTCTTCTACATTTCATTTCCTGCTCTTTCCTTTACCGTTTATAGTAATGGTAAGGCACCCCTACTTCTAGTTAGGTCTTTTGCTTCCAATTTAAGTAATATGACAACAACTTCAAGCCAAGCCCTTCCAAAAACACCAAAGTCCTTTCTACCCCTCCCCCTCCCTATTCCTTCTTTTCCAACAAATCTACCATTTCCACTAACTCATACTATCTCTAGCTCCTAAACTCCCAAACTATATTCCCTTGTTGCTCAATCTACTCCTGTAGCAAGGTTGGTCTAAGTCCTAAAGGATGGTTTGGAAAAATGGAAATCTTCTCTAGTTGGTTTTTTTGTAGATAAAAGATCACCTTTCCTCCTTTTTATGCTTGGGCTTGCAAAAAATGGAAAATATTTGGATTATTATATGTTCTCATGTTAGACAAATATAATTTTATCTTTAAATTTATATTTGAAGTTGAAGCTTAAAGAGTGTTGGATATTAATCCATGACACTTTAATAAATGGCCTATCTTTCTTCAAAAATGGTAGCTTGAATTACTTTCACATGATATTAAAAACAGAAGGATGCCTTTTTTTAATAAATTTTTATGGCATTCCACTTAAATACTAGACTACTAATAAGCTTAGTTACATATCTAGTTTTATTAGAAAACCTATGGGAATGGATAAATCAACAACAATTCTCAAAAGAATCCATTATGCTAGAATATATGTTTTAATAGAGGAGGCTCAAACTCTACTTAATTACTTTCTAATTATGAGACTAAATGAACAAGGGGAGCTTTATAAAGATTTAATCTAAGTGATTTGGCAATGGAGACCCATCCATTCACTTAAAGAACAAAGATGGAAGCCACTGGGAGAGTTTTCAAAACTGGTAGCTATTTGGAACTTATGTGAATCTTTATTGTCTTGAAAACTTTATAGATCACAAAGAGGAGGAAAACACTAGTGGGAAGGATAAAAGTAAAAGTGAGGAAGAATTATTGTGGAATATGATCAATAGATATTGAGGATTCTAAGCTCCATCTTATTTAACCATTTATTACATCTAGAGCTCCTACTGCACAATAATATCATTAGCAATATCTCCTTCTTTTATGCTCTAAGCATGCTTTCAAGATGAGTGATTTGTGGAACATATTAAAAGATATTCACTCTAATATAAATTCTCCCTAATTGGTGGTAAGAGACTTTAATAGCACATTTTCTCTCTTGAAAGCTCAGGTAATGCAAATCTTCAAAATTTTAGAAATGAACTTACTAATTGTATTACAGCTATTGAGTTGACATGTCTCAATTATGAAGGCAATTTTTCTACTCTAAGTAATATGCAGTAGGGAAATTGGTTCCTAAAAAAACTAGATAGAGCAATGGTAAACTCCAATTGCTTGTCTTCTTTTCCACACTTCAAAGTAGTGTCTAGGGACTTGTACTTCACTGAATATTCCCAATCTCAATTCACAATATGGATGATGGTAATACCATGCACCATCCCTTGAAATTCAATAACTATCTATTAAATAAGGAAAGGTTTTAGGAGGTAGTTAGAAAGGACTTAATACTAGTTTCAGTGGATCTCCCTCCTTTATTTGTAATGAGAAGCTCAAGAACATAAAAAATGAACTTAAACTTAAGCTAGATATAGAAACCTTAATTATACCTTTTCAAGAATAAAAGATAAGCTAGATAAAGTTTAAGTACTTTTATACTTAGACCCTATGAATAGATCCTTTTAGGCTAAAAAGAAGTTTACTTTGGCCAATCATTTAACGGTTGTTAAAGCTCATCACTATCTTATCAATCAGAGGTTAATAATTTAATGGTTCTCAAATAGGGATAAAAAGTTATATTTTTTTCACAATTCCCTATTAGCTAGAAGGAACTTAAATAAAATATCCTCCCTAGAGACTAATGATAGCTCTTTAGTTACTTTCCAAAAGGAGCTTTTAAAGGTTGCTTTTAATAACTTTTCTGAGACTCTAGGCACACATAATCAAACTTCCTCTTCCGCCACTCTTCTCAATTCCTTTATGGTGGACATAATTGCTCAAGAAAGTTATAATGCTCAAATAGCCCCCATTTACCTCATCAGATGTTAAAAAAGTGGTATTTAACTTTAAGCCTAACAAAGCACCAAACCCTAACGGTTTTAATGGCATGTTCTTTTAAATCATGACATCTAGTCAAGGATAAAATAACTAAGGTAGTTCTAAGCTTCTTTAAAAAAGGGAATATGTTAAAAGAATTCAACAATAGTTTTATGACTTTGATTCCTATGATCCTAAACCTTAGCTTCTTTAAAGAATTGAGGCCTCTTTTTCCAACTTTATATATAAAGTGATTTCCAATCTACTTGTAGATAAGCTCAAAAAGGTTATTAAACCTCTAATTTATGGATCACAAAAAGCCTACATTAAGGATAGGAATATTGGAGACCATATACTTATATTTCAGGACCTCTTTAAGAATTAGGGAAGGACAGGATCCCGTAAATGTTGTGCAATTAAAGTTGACTTTCAAAAGGCATTTGATAACCTAAATTGGAGGTTTATCATTCATACTCTAGAGGCATTGGGATTTCTTTCCACTTTTATAAACTGGATACAATAATGCATTTCAATAGTTTTCAATAGCATTCTAATTAGTGGAATCCCTATTTAGTTATCCAAAAGCAGGGAAAGGAGTTAGACAAGGAGACCCATTAACAATGTACTTATTTAAACTTACCATATAGGTGCTCTTGAAATTCATTAGGTACACAACCATTTTAGAGAGACCTTTTAGGTTTCACAAGAAATATAAAAGGTTAAAATTAAGAGGACCTACTACTACTATTTTCAATTTATCCACACTTTATCAAATCTTTTAATGAATGCAACTAAAATCTTTAGAGGTCTTTCTAGTTTATTAATGAACAAAAAGAATAGCCATGTCTTCTTATCCTTATCCACTACTCAATTATCTCTCTAGATATCCTCACTCATTAAAATCAAAGAATACTTGCTCCTTTTTACATTTTTGGGCCTCCCTATCTCACACAAGATAACATCTTTTAGGCAATTATTAACCTTAATCGAAAGAATTAGAAAAAGAAATAAAATATAATGCAACCAATCTCCATCTTTTGCAGGATGTGTTCAACTTATAAATGTTGTGTTGAAATCCTTACGCATGCATTAAATAACTTATATTGATTTTCCTTATGCCATCATTAAAACAATAGAGAGGATCCTAAGGAGGTTCATACAGTCTGGTGTGACCAAGGTAGCTTAGAAGACAATTTGCCTCTTAAAGGAAGAAAGGGGCTTTATATTATCTCCTTGAAACTAAGCAATACCACCCTTATAGTCAAGAGATTATAGAAGTTGATGATAGATAGTGAATCTTCATAGGTGAGATGGTTCACTCTTATCACTTAAACCACTCAAGTCTTTGGACTCATAAACCTAAATCTGACACCTCTTAAACTTTGCTTATCATTTTGAACATAAGGGATGAGGTTAGGGGCAAGTTCAAAAATTCTTTAAGAGAAGGCTCAATGACCAAGTTCTAGACTGACTTGTGGACTCCTGCTAGTCATCTTCTAGGTAATGTCTGTTATTCCCATCTTAAACAAACTATTCCTATTAAAGCTAGTTAGCAACTAATAGATTTAATATCAATTCTTGATATATGCTTAAATGATTATACATTTATCACAAAACACTTAGTGATTAATGTTATTAAATGTTTAAGAAACTCATTTTGGTTCATATTTGGTTTTAGGTACAATTTAGAAGCATAAGAGCTAAAATGAGTTAAAAGCACATTCTTTGACCCATTCTCTTAATGTTCACACTCAATTGTCATTGTGGAACAATAAGGAGAAGGATTAGGGTAAAGATGCAACAAGAAAATCCAAGGAAATGAAGCTTTCAAGATGATCTGAAAAATACTCGATCGTGTATCCATTCGAAAGATAAATGCTTGACTTATATGGATAGTTACACAGTCGTGTACCCAATCATGTAAAGTCACGAATTGGGGAGATTTCTTGTCATACATGGTTTGATATATGATTGTGTATCAAACTATATATCTCCTCAAAACCCTAGTTTTTAATATAAAATGACATTTGAGTGGCTAATAGGTTATGAATCGTTTTGGGATAGAAATGAGGGGCAAAGCATGCATATGTTGGAGATCTATAGAGGGTTAAGCTTCCCTAACGCAGTTTGGAGGAGAAATAGACGGTGAAGAGCCCATTTGGGCGTATCTACCTTGTGTTTGTCGTTCTTTCTCTTTTTAGGGATTGCCTAAGGTATCCTTTGCTTAATTGATTTGGGTATTCATGTATAGATGATCATATTCTTGTTATCGTTTAATTGTTTGTATATGAACCCATTGCTAGAATCATTAATACAATACATAATCATTGTGTTTGGATTCATTTGTGGAAACTAATGACATTGAGTCATTAGGGATAACGTAACATAGGTTAAATGGCCTAAGCTTATATGGTTGTTGCCTAAATTGGTCTGTTTTCCTTATTAGTAATGTTGCTATCTGACTAAATCTAGAGACCTGGTTCTAGGTTGTCTGATAGCTAGGTTTAATTAAAGAGCTTATTTTAATTGAACACAACTTAAGGAAAAATTAGGATTAATAGCGCTTTTTGTTAATCTATGATCAATTGTTGCTATAAGAGGTATAAGGATATCAAAACAATGAAATATGCTTAGTCGAGAGTGAACCGAAGACCCAATCTCTAACGTAGTAATCATTTTTATCACTTTTTAATTGTTTACTTTAATTTATTTTTGTTAGTTTAATTTCATTTTATTTTGTTATTCAAAAACTAATAAAACCCCTAAAATATCCTAAACAAAAATTCTTCTCATTATAAAAGCTTTACACATACTCTCTGTGGGATCGACTTAGACTTATCACTACTATAGTTTTAAGTTTAATTATTTTGTATAGTATTACGATGCCCTACCAATTCAAAATATTGGTCTGCCTTATCCTCTTTAGCCTTTATTGCTTTGATCTCTAATAACTCAATGGACTGCATACATTAGGTGCATCAAGCCTTAGGATTTTCTCCAATAAATCCTATAGAGAAGCCCTTAAAACAAGAAATCCTAAGGTTCAATGGCTGAGGCTAGTTTGGTATCCCCAAGTCATCTTTAAAATCTCCTTCATCCTGTAGTTAACTATTCAAGGGAAACTTTTCATAAGGAAACGATGGAGTGGATTCACTAAAGGTGACAAATATGTCACGACTCGGAACCACATCGGGCACATGACAACTGTCGCATGCCCAGGCTAAGGATACTCATAGTGCCCTTAACCTGACTATGCAAGGCTAACTAATATCCTTTGAAAACATTTGGACAACACAATGGCTATATTTTGAATATCCCAAAACTCAATTAAAATACTTATAAATCAGTTTCAAATGTGAATAAATGCACTTCTATATTCACATTTGAAACTCTACCACAACTTTTGGAATTTTAAGTCCACTCAAAAGCAATCTTAACAACAGTACCAAAGGTTTATACATAAGGTCTTTTACAAACTACAAGATAGTCAAGAGTTAATTTATAAAATCATAAAGAATATAACATAACCAACCTAATTAAAAAAAAGTAATTCATGAGCCACTATACAACAAAAATACAAACAGAGACTACCCTCGAGCGATAATGCCTTGAAAATGTTAAAAGACTGCACGATACATTCAGAGCCTCAAGCTCACCAAATTAACCTGCATGGTTGGAAAGCGGAGGGGGTGATTACACTATGTACTCAGTGAGCAGGAAAAACATATATCGCAAATAGAACTCGATACATACCAAGACGGTGTAGATAACCTATGAAGTGAACATAATGACATAGAAACACATAAGCCTAGCCTATGACTCAACAAATACTGGTTAGGAACCACCTAGGCCTAGCCTATTAATCACCCATCTGGTGAACATAAGTTCTAGTTCCAGCACCCAAAAGCAGAAAAACATCACATGTATAAATCAAATCTCATTAAAAAACAAATATCAGAATAAGCCAAAACAATCGTATGTGTCGCCACTAGTTGGCCAAACTAGTGTGCACGCCCACCAATTCCTAGCGTTGGCTCGAATTTCATCCGTGAAAGTCTAGACTATAGTCAACAAGAGCGTCATGACCTTAGGTGATGACCTCATCGGTGACCAGATCCTAGGTGTGGAATTACCTGCAAGTCCTGTAGAAGGTGTCAATACGGGGACTCGACTTTTATGTACCAGCGTCAAGAGTATGGGGATCACTTAACCTGTTGTGCCTAGCACGCGATTGTTCAATCTTTACCTCACCAATCACAAAAAAATCATATAGAAATATAAAGTACAAAAATCAAATAAGGCAACATATCTTTATTTATCAGTCCCACCGATAAAATAGAACTTTGTCATGACTCTAAGCTAAAAAAGAACACAAACATGCAGTATACATGACTCGGTTATACATATGTAAGTTCCAAAATATTATTTCATGCAATAAAAGTCATCTTTTGCACTCCAAATGCAAAGTTGTTCAAAAATGTAGTTTCAGAAAATAAAACATTGTCCTTTACACCTCAAGTGCAAGTTTGTTGAAAACAATTTCATTTATCAAAATACTAATAAGAACATCAGTTTTAAAACAATGTCGTTTATTAAATACACAAGTATACTAACATATACTTAAGATTCAATTCTACTATGCATTACTTAGGTTTAAATTTCAATTCTACTATGCATTACTTAGGTTTAAAATTCACATACAAGTCATCATGCATGTCTTGGGATGTCCTAATCCCATTTGAGAGATATGATTTCCTAACTCACCTTAAAAGAAGGTGTACACTCCCTTGACTTCAACAATCCTTGTTACGAGCTCCTTGATCCACAGCTCTCGAGCCTTTACACATACAAATATACAATGTATTTACTACTCAAAATGTATCTCATATTCATACACCACCACAACCAAATTCATCTCTAATCAATCATCATAAATGTTATTCTAACTTATATCAATAGGTCAATAATTCACTTACTAATTCAGCTCAATATCTCCTCAACCATCGAGCTAACCTAAACTTATGTGCAATGTTTACATCCTTTTCTTCCTAATATTCCTTTATGAACAAGCTGTCTTCTTTTAATCATAACTCTCCCTACAAAAATCCAAATGCCATGATTCTTATGCCACCTGAAACTAGACTTCAGTTAGTCTTAACATATTCAAAAATTACACAAACTTCATCTCCCTTTAAAATATAATCTTCATCCAAATTATGTCATGTTTTTGGTAAGAGACAGATTGGAAACCAATACTCAACCCCCAATAAATCATTATCAATACATCTCCTAACAAAACCATTTTATAGAAGCATTAATAAGGCATCAATAATCATTTTCATGTTTTATACTTTCACTAATTCGGACTCTAAATTCCTCAAAAATCAGGAAATAATACAAGGTTCCTGCACAAGGGTTTATCACCGGCAGTATTAGGTAAGCAAGCATAACTCGAGCTCTAGTCATGATTTTGTTAAGCCACTTTCACAGAGGTCAAGCTAGACCTATATCTAAAACTTTCATTCTTTGAGTTTCTTCAAATTCGTGCTGTACGAATATAAAAGATAGATAAAAATTGAAAGATGAAATTGAAACTAGAATTTGAGCTTACCTTGATAACTTCTTTCCTTCCCCTTCTCTTCCCCTTTTTCTCTCCTTCTCTTCTCATTTTCGTTTTTCTCCCTATTCTAACCTTAAGGCAGACCTTCACTCTTGCTTCTATTGCCTTTTCATCCATTTTCTCTAGAAAATTCAAGAAGGTCAAACTAATCTATGTGTCACCATTCCATTAGTCTATGTATCACCATCTATTGGTACATATGTTATCCTTCTATTGGTCTATATGTTACTATTCTATTGGTCTATGTGTCACTTTAGGCTTTACATGTTACTCATTTTTAGCCTCTATAAGTCACTACTTATAAGGCTACATATGTCACCAATTGTAAGGCTACACATGTCACCAATTGTAAAGCTATATATGTCACCAATTGTAAAGCTACGCATGTCACCATTCTATTGCTCCACATGTCGCAAGTCTAAAGTGCCATTTGTCACAAAAACTTAAAGGGCCACTTGTCTCAATTATACTCAAGCCACTTGTCATCCATTTAATTGAGCCATTTGCACTTATTCCTAATGTCACATGTCACCATTTCATAGGCCTAATCAACTTAAATTCCCATGTATAAATTTGTCTTAACATTTTTCTTAAACTAGATGCACATATCACCTCATCAATTACTCAATTGTAACAACAAATTCCCAATTCACTAATTATAATCCATTAATTCATGTTATTGGTAAATCAAAATGAAAAACATTGGGAATGCACATTCATATCACATTCATGTTCATTCCATGCCCCGGAATATGTCAATTGAGTGTATATACTATATTGTAATGTTTTCTAAATCATGATTCATATGTATATACGAATATTATGCATGTAAATGAAATGCACCTCGTAAATTCTTAAATGAAATAACTCATTTGACTCAATCTAACAGTTTAATCTCTTCACAATTTTCAGAGGTAAGATATTACAAAATGTCTTATATGCACCAATACTACACAAATTTTCCCTACCAATTACCCTATAAACTAGTTAGTATACCTAAAGCTATGATGAAAAAAAGTTGGAGCAATAGTCAGTCCTCTTTGGAATTTAAGTTAGCCTTAGGAAGGCTAGTTTATAAGAAATGGAATTAGAGAAACCTATGACTACATCAAGGCAAAAAGAAAAATCAAGACCAGCTGCTAAGGAAAAATATAAACCTACTCAAGGAACACTGATCAATCCTCCAATTGTAGCATGCCTAAATCAAACTATTAGGAAAGGCAACTAACTATTTGAAGCGTCAATAGTTGTTCTTCCAAAAATACAAATTTTGGAATGATGGTTAATTGAATACTAAATGAGGGATGCTCAAATCGATCAATGGTATGAAACTAATTCATCATCCCAAGAAGCTTAACAAGCAAATCAAGTAAAAATTAAAAGTAGATGAGGATGTATCTTAATGCATACAGGTATTTATACTCATGTCTTTGGAAATTTTTATAAATATGGAAAGGAAATACCTGAATTAAAGGGATATGCTTAAGAGTTAGGCCTATTTCACCTTCCGTGATCCTCCTGGCTATCTCCACATTAGCGATTGATCTATAACCTACCATAACTAAAAGATGCACCAAGAAATCTAAAATGATTGAGATGTAAGCAATAACTTGATCATGAATAGATGCATGCCCCAAGAGATCTTGAATAGGTAAGATGGAGGTAACTACCGGTACTAGAGTTGATGTATGCCTAATACCCTAACCAAGGTAGGTTACACATGCAAGGAAAAGTGGAGATAAGAAAAGTTGTATTTGATAAGTGCAACTTACATCTGTAGCTGAATACTTATAACTATATTAATACTTTAAATACACCTCAAGATGTATCATTTCTTTAATTAATGAAATTTAAATTTAATAAAAATTTATATTCTTCAATTTCTCATTAATGAGCATTACAAATATATGTACAAATGTTATATCACATATTTTATAATAAATGATCTTCCTTGCAGTTTTGTTACCTCAAATATTGTATCATTTCAATATCATTTTCACTTATGCCAATTCATCATATAGCTCATGTATATTATCCATGCATTAACCATCTTTTAACTTCTTGTTCTCAAGTTTCAACCTTTTATTTTTGACTTCCAATTTATTTATATTTGGTTTTTCCTTTTGACTTAAATCTTTATCCATCCATATGAAAAAATTACATCCCCTTTATATAACAATCTTATAATTAATAGTATTCATAACATCTTTTTTTCATAATTGTTGTTAGTTCAAGAAGTCGTCAAAAGGCTTCGACTTTTATATCAAGCAGAAACTTACTCATCATATTGCTTTTCACTATGACTTATGCCAGTTGATTTGGAAGATTCACTATCTATTATGGTTGATAAGAACCTATCCCAATCAAATATCTAACATCTATATATCACCCTTTACATACAACATCTTCAATGATTTAAGATAACCAGGTTAAATTAATTTAGTTATGCACACTGAGTTATACTACATCCCTGCTAACAGCCTCAATCTCCTACATTACAAATGCCAGCTAATTTCCACAATCACATTTGACAAATGCAAATATTTATCTTGTGAGACATTTTGAATGCATCTGCATAAGAACACTCTCTTCATTTTCAATTTCAACCTTTGAGCACAAAAATTTCTTGTGAATAAGTAGTAATCTAAACAAAATAACATAAGCATTATTTATGTTGTAACAACTATAAATTTGAATTTTGAGCTTTGAAGGCCTAATCAATGTTATCACTTTTCACAATTGTTGAAACATTGATTGGTGTAAATTCTCATATAGCCAAAAATAGGTATTCGTGCCTAAATTACTAACATTAGGAAAACCAAGTCGTGTTTCACTTATTTGGATATGAAAAGACCTAAATTTAGAGCTTACTTTTGTTGACCTAGAGGAAGATAGTAGATAGTAGACCGAGGGAGGGGAAGAGAGAGAGATGCTCAATAATAGAAAAAGGAGAAAGGAAGCGGGCAAACCCAGAAGAGTGTAGAGACAGAAACAAGAAACTTAAAAACAAACTCTAGGGAAAAAGAAAGAGGAACGAGGGAATGAAATGATGTTTCCTAGTTTTACTTGAAAATATTAAAACACCCTTAATGGTCTCTCTTTTAATTAAACCAATAGCACATCAGTGAAACAAGCATCACAAATTTTTTTTACCGATGAAATGAGAATCCAAAGACAAACTTTTAGTAAGTTTAAGGTTAAATTGGCAAAAATAAAAGTCTATTCCTAATTATCAAAGTTGAAGGACCAATTTAGACTTTTTTCTTACAAAAAAGTTTGAATGCATAATATTTAAATTGTGAACATAAGCTTGCATAAGAAAAATGGACAAGAAAATGATGATCTCGTACTTAAAGGTATACTAATAAAGATCTTTAAAAACTACCAAGAAAAAGGGTAACGTAATTGAATCCTTTAACGTTTGCTTCAAGTTATCAAATCATACCTAACGACTAAATGGTATTTTCATGAGACAATACGTAACCAACCAGAAGGAAAGTAAATAAATTACATAGACAACTTGAGTCTGAGGTGAATGTCACAAAATACAACACAACTTGGCCCGATCCATAAGAAATTTAAGAGAAGGTTATCAGATATCCAACCTTTTTTTTATATATTTTTTATAAAAAGGTTTACTTGATTAGAAGAGGAGAGTATCACATCAAACGCATAATTGAAGTCTTAACTATAAGCAATAACGAAGAATTGTGTTAAGAGTGGATTTGATATTTGCAACTATAAAGGGTCCTGGACTCAGTCCCACAATGTCCCGCGCAGGTTAAAACAAGATAAACGATCACTTAACCACCACACAGCTCCACAGCCACAACTCCGACCACGATCCCAAAGAAAACAAAACCTCCAACCACCATGTTTCTATCCACCCTGTCCCTAACCTCCACTCCAGCTACCAACATCTGCCGCTTCATGACCCTTACAAACAGCTACTCCATCTCCGACGACGACCTGCAGTCCAGAGGCTTTCATCTCCGGCGCACAACCTCCGACCTCAACCTCGACCACCTCAACTCAGTCTTCGTGGCTGTGGGCTTCCCCAGAAGGGACCCTGAGAAAATCAAACTCGCTCTGGAGAATACAAACTCACTCCTATGGATCGAACACAAAAAGACCCAGAAGCCCGTTGCCTTTGCTAGAGCAACTGGTGACGGTGTTTTCAACGCCATCATATGGGATGTCGTGGTTGATCCTTCTTTTCAGGGGATCGGTTTAGGGAAAGCTATTATGGAGAGGCTTGTGGAGGAGCTGTTGGAGAAGGGTATTGTTAATATTGCTTTGTATTCGGAGCCACGAGTTCTCGGGTTCTATCGCCCCCTGGGGTTTGTGGCGGATCCGGATGGTATCAGAGGAATGGTGTACTCCAGGAAACAGAGAAAGAAGAAGTAGATCGTATTGTAAATAGCTGATACCGAGCCATTGGGGACATTGTAACAGGATGCATCAAATCCAAATGCATATTCATTAAATTCATATGATGAAGTCTTCTTCTTTGAACAAGATTTTTCATCCTTTTGCTTTGCACTTGAGAATGCTGGTGAACATTTCATCTCTTTGGTTGATGATGTGGGGTGACGGCTAACTGCTATTTTAATTGTTGCTTAGAAGTAGGAAGGTACAATACCAGTCAGGCATGAGGGACCTTGGAATTTGCTTATTGCTCACTCATAGCTCCCAAGGAAGGTGGAAAGGAAAATGGAAACTACAATCTTCTTATTCGTCCAATTGTTTTACTGCTCGATGTTAACCTCTTGGGCCTCTTATTTAGGATGTTTTCATTCAAAAGAGGTTATCTGCTACTTCAAGTCTTGAATTCGATTTAAGGCAACAGAAACATATTTCTCTTTGTACTATGAACATTAACCAAGAATTCACCTGCTTTCGTTATCATCAACCATCACTAACTTCACAATTTTAATCCAGGAGAGCACCCAAAGTTTTGTTTCCGATTTTCTCGGAGGCCTAACTATTTAGATCTAACAATGAAGAAGACGTGAGGAACACAAACAAGATCTAGTGATACATCAAAACAATAGATGTAGAAAGTGGCTGTGTAAATCACAAAAAGAACATAAAACATTCGTAGGGTTTTATTTCTCAACTACAACAACATTCTGTGTGATACAGTCTTCGCTTTCAGTCCTCGACAATCCGTATCCTAGAGGAATCCGAAGGACCATCTTCATCGCCACGCTCTTTCTCAGACACTTCTTTAATTAGACCTTAAACAGCAGAGACAAACAAGCTGAGAAATTTGTTACAGAGAAGATAAAGAGATTCCCTTAAAAACCCACGAAGCAATCAATGCAGCGAGACTAAGAGAACATTCAATTGTGTTCAAGTTTCAAAGTCCGATGAATCCAAATTCCCGAAACAGACAAATATTTAAATCAACATAAGAGAGAGAGAGTGGAAACGACGATTTACAAATAGTCAAATACCTAAAGGGACGAAGGGGGAAGGGGAAAATCAAGAGATAGTCTTGGCGTTTATAAAGAAAGCAACAGAGCAAAGAACGGAAGCAATGAATGCGAAGATGGCGAGACCGATGATCACAGAAATACTGGCCACCACCAAATCCAGTATGGATTGAACACTTAGCAACCCCATCAAGAACTTCATTTGCTTTTTTCTATCTTAATTAACCATGTTTGGTCCTTCCTCTCGGGATTGTTTTCCATTATATATATGCACATTGAGAAATAAAGATAGAGGTGAGAAGACGCATTTGGGATTGTGAAGGTTTTCGAGCCATGACGGTGATGACCATGCAAAATTCGGGCCGGCCTTTTCTGGGCTCACAGTTCATACCAGGGTTATGGTCTACTCCTTAAGTCTATATCATTAGATTCATCTTATAATAAATGTATATCCAAATAATTTTGATTCCAAATTTTAGTACTTTGGGAACGGCTTTAGATATACCTGAAAAATGAAATTGATAAAGAGATGGGTCACTTATTTTTCATACCTTATATGCAATTTGATTTTAAGATCTACTTTCATACAATAAACAATATTTATTTTTCAATATTTATTATATTTTAAGAGATTCAATCTCTTTTAAATTATAAATTAATTTGTGATGATAATAATTCAATACCACGAATTTCCGTGACTCTTTATAAAGCGAGACTCTGTACACACCCATCAATCAGTTTCTAACTTGATCTAATAAAACCTCATTATGTCTATAAACACTAACAAATTTCCCTACACTATTAGGGACTTCCTAACAATGTGACTTAATGACAAAATGGAGGTTGTGGAAGATATAATGAAGGTTACATATGCTTGGAAACTTAAGTCACTAGTTAAGAAAGTATGAAAACCAATAGGCAAAATCTTTAAAATTGGTGAACTCAGTGAACTAACATTGGAGGCAAGTACAAAGGAGAATACCATAAAGGAGGTCAGAAAAAACACTTCAGAAAGCCACAATTAATAAGAGCATGTAGAAATGGAAATCAATGATGATGAAAATAAGGAAATAGTCAGGGGCGATACTATCAAGAACAAAGATGGAAAATGCTCAGAAAATCATTATAGCCATGATAACACTAGTTTGGCATCGGGGCAGAACACAAACCAGTGTGACATACAAAGGAAAAAAGATGGTTTTGTTACTCCTAGTAGAAGAAAGTCCAACAGGAACAAGAAGAAACCTTCTTCTCTAACGATTAGATATAAAATATTTTATCAATGAGATTAAGCCTGATATTGTTAAATTATTCGAAACAAAGATTAAAAAAACAACTACAACATTCACCAAAATTTCCCTAGTAATTGGAAAGTACTAAATAATTACTGCTCTCATTACAATGGGAGAATCTTGTTGTTATACAAGGATGACAACGTAGAAGTGTGAGCTGATTTTATTAAGCAGCAGATGATACATACTAAAGTCATTAATAAAAGCTCTAGGAAGGTATCCTAAATCATACTAGTGTATGAAGTCAATCATAGTTTATATAGAAGGGAGTTGTGGGACAAACTCATAAACTTTTTAGTCTCTTGTCAAGGGCCTTTTCATATTAGGAGACTCTAACTCAACCCCCAATCTAGAGGAAATAGAACGAAACATCATCCTTAGAAGCTACTATAATGACTTCAAATGATGCACAACAGACATTGAGGAAAAGGACCTTCCTCATGGCCGTAATTTCTTCACTTGGTCTAACAGACAAAAACACCCTTGATTTATAAGGAAGAAGTTAGACAAATACATAGCTAATCTAGAGTGGTTACAAACTTTTCCAGAAGCATATGCATCCTTCAAAACTCCAGAAGAAAGAAAATTACTAGCTAAACCAGTAATAAGGCATGAGATAGAGCATGTCCTAAAAGCACTCAATCCTTTAAAGGCTCCAAGCCCAGATGGGAAGAACATCTTATTTTATCAAAAAATATGGAACATGACAGGGACGATGGTTGTAGAAGTAGTGGAGGAATTCTTCAGAGAAAGGAAATTATTAGAGGAGTTCAATAGAACATTAATTTGCTTAATCCCTTAAGGCTTGAAACCAGAGATAGTATTGATTACCACCCTATAGCCTGTTGAAACTTTGTGTACAAGATAATTGTAAGAATATTGGCTGAGAGAATGAAAACAATCTTACAAGACACATTAGATTACATCAAGAAGCGTACGTTTCAGGTAGGTAGATTAGGGATAATATTTTAATAGTTCAATAACTACTTAGAAACTATTCTAGAAGGAGAGGTAGCAAAAATTGCATAATAAAATTGGATTTAAAAAAAGCCTATAGCTCACTTAATTGGAAATTCATAATCAACTACCTTAAAGCCTACAACTTCCTTGGGGTGTTCATCAAATGGATAGAGCAATGCATATCATGGTTGTCCTACAATGTACTAGTCAACATAGAACTTCTAAATAGGATCAAGGGGGAAAAGAGACTAGGTCAAGGTGATCCCATCTCCCCTTTCTTGTCCTCTATTGCAATGGAGCTATTTAATAAGCTTTTGTTCAGGGTGGATAAAATAAGCCATTTATTCATGTATCATAATAAATGTAAGGCTTCTGGCATTCTGAACCTTAATTTTGTAGATGAAGTCTGCCTTATCATCACTGCATATATGATAGCCCTAAGAATACTCAACAGAATTTATAGACTACATGCAAACAAGGAGAAAAGTGATATCTACTTATCCATTAATGCCTCCCACAATGCATAATGGATTGGTAATATAATAGGCATCAAGGCAATATAACTACCCTTCATATATCTTGGTATACCTATTAATTCTACAAATCCTAATTACTCAAATTTCAAGTCATTAGTAGAGAAGATTAAAAGGAAAATTTGTATTTGGAGAACCAAATGCCTATTAATGACATAAGAGGGTTCAACTTATAACTTCTGTTTTAGCCTCAATAAATACGTACTAGGCCTCCCACCTAGTCCTGCCTAGTGTAGTTATCAAAACAATTAATAATCTTTTGAGGAAGTTTCTATATAATGGTAGTAAGGAAGGAAAAGTCAAGGCTAGGATTAAATGGAAAGAGGCTTTCACACCTAAGAAACAATGTGGACTTGGTCTCATACCATTAAAAATAGTAAACTTGACAATGCTCATAAAGAGACTATATATGGAGATTGATCAAGGATGAGGGTTTGATATGGGTGAAATAGGTTAGACATCACTACATATAATGGAGCAGCTTGTGAAACATCAAGGTTCCAATTGGAGCTTCTGCTACTCTAAGGAAATTTTTGGAGATTAGAGATATAGTCAGGTAATATAAACACTATAAAGATGGAAATGGAATAAACACAAAATTTTGGTTTGATAGGTGGTTAGAGTTAGAGGCAATGAATGAGCAACTTGAATTACAAGGCTCAAACAAAATTTTTAGGAGACCACTATGGTTTAATAAATTTTATTCAATAGGGACATAATAAATAGAGCATTTCAAGACAATACATGAAATCCTGTTTACTGAATCTAGTTATCCACCATGCTATATGGACCAAAACTAATAGTGGACATTACTTAAATAGGTCAGCAAGGAGCATATTTTCGGACTCAGATCTAATATTTATATTGCACAAATTGTTGTTGGTGGATAAAATCTTACCCATTGTCGTGCTTACCCTTTGGTTAGCTATCTATAGGAAGCTAACATCAATTGATAGATTGAACCTATACCTCACTATACCTATTAGGTTCTATCTATGTGAATGTGATCAATAATCCATCAAACACCTATTGTTTGTTTGCTCTTACACAAACAGAAGATGGGAACATATGTCCACCTCATATGGTGTATGCGACTCACCCAACACATAGGATGAAGTGTTAACTTGAAATATGTTACCAGTTCATAAACTAAGGAAAAAAAATTATGAATCATTAGAATTACCCTTTTGTACCTGGTCAAAGGAGTTTAGGAGTAAAGGAATTGTCACGTGTACTTTAAAAAATCAAACCAATGCAAAACCTTCATCGTGAGCATCTTTAATCTCATAAGAATGCACATCTACACACACTCATTAAGTAGATTAATCATATACAAGGTGAAGCACACATGGGAAATCACCTGATTAAAAGAAGGAACCATCATCTCATCTAAGCTTCTAAGCTTCAAGAACTCTATGTAGGAAAATCCCGGGGTGTCCATCACATGGACACAGTGCGGAAAACAAAACTTTTTGTTCCGGGAAGTTCCCTTAAGCCAGGATCCATGTGTAAGTATAATCAGTCAAACCATAATGACCAAAGGAGCCCGTCTCTAACGGTATCCATGCAGAGATCGGAGAACCTAACCGGGACAAACCCTTTGACCCGGGAATAGCTAGAACAAATTAAAGACTGCTAGATCT
>JANIJH010000003.1:35926559-35967159 GCA_024520975.1 Erythroxylum areolatum
TTTTGACAGCATCTCCCCTAAAATGTCACTAGCCAAATTCTTCAACCTGCACAGCACTTCACTTATCCACAATCTCATATTCTTACATCCAAACACAATACACAATATCTAATCTTTTTATCAAACATAGGCAAAACACAAGGAAAACCCAATGTATTTCATTTCATCAAAAGCTCATAAATTCATTTATATTTTTCATTTATTTCAAAGAATCATACTATATTTTCTCATTTAATGTCAATTTAAAATTCAAAAACTTTTAAGAAAAGTTCGGGGTCCAACACATATGAAACATGAGCATCCTTTTGTATTTATATTAAGTTTGAAGTGTATGTTGACATGTAAGTAAAGCTTGTTCAAACATTCATTGTGTTTAGGAATGAGAATGAGAACTTGAGAAGTTCCTTTTTGTATAACTATGTTATTTTAAAGTTTGAGTATGATGGATGTGCTTATCTTTTGGTTAAGATTGCCAATTGTTGCTAGTGTTAGAATAGTATGTTGGAGTTGGAAAGCTTGTATATGATGAATCATTGGGGTTGAGATTCGAGAATTAATGAGATGTATTTAGTAGTTAAATGGATCTGAAGTGGTTTTGCATTAGAAGGGGTGAATTTGAGGAGATTACGAGAAAAGGGGATGATAGAATAGATTTAGGATCCATTGGAGGGGTTTTAGAGGGTGAAAATTTTTGTTTCACTCAAAGGTTACACGATCAGATCGTGTATATTCACACTAGCCGTGTGTTCCTAACGCAGAAGCGCAATCAAACCCAAAAGAAACATGAGCTGTCCATGTGATTTCACAGAGTACGTGCTTTGTCCAAATGATAGAATTTCACTTCGGAGTCTTCACAAAAGTTGTAGATCTAGAAGTCTCTTTCAAACTGTCCAAAAACGACGTCAATCCGACATCTGTAGTGAAAGTTATAGCAATTGCACCAAGGTAGGTACAAAATGATTAAGGACATAAAATATGTTGGATTCTTTTGGCCATAACTTCATCATCTGACCTCCAAATGAAGTGATTCTTGAAGCGATAGGTTCCTAACACATTTTTCTACCTTTCCACAAAAATTTGATAGCCTTTAGTGTTGAATTCAAAAGATTGATCGAAAGGAAGTGAGGGTTTATTGAAATAACCCTACAAGGAAATCCGCTTACGCTTTTCGACTCCCGATTGTTGGGCTCCGGAAACGAGGCCCAACATTCATAATTTCCTACATACACAATTGTAAAGTCAAGAAAATACAGTTTATCATTTTTGTCCGATATTCATCAAAAGAATTTTTAATTGCATGGATAAGTTCTTCCACTGTCCTTGGACATTCTTTATGTTACAGTGTTTGAATGGCGGTAAAAAATCTGAGATCGAAAATATTTAAATCCGGTGAGTTTAGAGGTTGACACACTAATCTGATATCAAAACCATGTTGTGAAGCAGTTTTTTGAAATTCCTTGTCACTTGGATCAACATCCTTGCATTGTCTTGCTGAATAAGTATGGTTTTTTTTAAATCCTCTTTGGCCCACTTAAATTGAATTGTCGATATAACATGTTCAATCAAAAACGTCTTTATTGCTTCTCTCTTGATTGAGGTCATCGGTTTAATCTCTAATGTTCCTGCATCTCTGTTTCAACTTCTTCTTTGAGCTAGTTGTGAGGTAGCAAATGGAAACACTCCTATTTTCCCGAGAACACTTCATTTTCTTCATTGTTAAATCTTGGACGAGCCATAGCAACTAAAAACATTACCTTTTCAATGTAATTCTTACTTTGACATGTGCGCAAAGGTTCCTCTTCGGTGGGAAGTAGACAATATTTTTCTAACTTCCTAGTCATATAGAACCATTTTTCATCAATATGCACAAAATTAAAGATATCAATGAATTTTGGCTCATAAGGCAAGTTGTTTCAATCCAACATAGATAAGCAAAATTGCAAATGCACTTTTTTATTTTCTTCTCTTAAGTGCGGCTTAATGGCATTTGAATGATGTCGAATAATACCTTGCTTTATACGTCTATATAATGACGTGTAGCTAACACTTGTACCCCTGGCCTTCAAAGATTCGGTAAGTGACATTATAGTCTTTCGTCGATTTAAAAGAATTTGAAGAACGTGATTTAAGTCAATTTGAACTCTCTTCCACCCACAATTTTTTGTTTTCTTATGGGACACATCAACTACTTCACCATTTGGAGTATCTTCTGCCAGTTTCCAAATCCTTTAGATTGTTTTTATATGAATTGAAAACAACTCTGCAACCTCTTTGATTGTAGTATCTCTTTTCAATTTTTCATTAACACTGTTTTCTAATAAAGTGTTGTATATTGCGCATCTCTACTTATTTGTTAAAATTTTCTTTGTTTCCCTTACTATTCCCTCTTCCAGCAATGTATCTATTTTTAGGAGAAAAAATTACATTCAATTTCTAAAATAACCAATACTGAAATAAAAACACAACCAACATAAATTGCATAAAACTACCTAGTTCACTTCATAAACTATCCATCACCATAATGAAAAATAATGCCACAATAAAACATAAAATCAAAATTTACATATGAAATGAAACATTAAAAACAACTCTGTAAAAATAAAATGACATAAACATGAAAACAAATAAAATTGAAGATTTCATCTCCTAGTGCAGTGTTGTAAATAAATATTAAAAATATTGAAAAGGATTTATAAAAGATTAAAAAAATGTTCTTAAAATATAAAACTAACTACTAGTGCACTGTTGAAAATTTTAAAAGAAACAACATGCAATACAAAAAATACATTAAAAAATACAATAACTGCAGTGCAATAAAACATGAATGAGAAGAAACATCCAAACAAATTCATAATACTGGAAAGCATTATTCATTATAAAAAAGAAAAATAAAAATAAAGCTAAAGATTTTCTGTGTTTAAAAATAACCTAAATTGTGAGATAAGATTGATCCATCTTTCACACACATACACCATCAAAATCTGCATCTATTAACGGTGGCTCAAACTCTTGATTGGGTTCTAAATTTAAATTGAACTTCATAGTGGGTGTGGTTAACGGATTTGATAATCTCGACAGTGCAGTTTCATTAGGATTTTCAGAACTTACCGGAACAATATTCAAATCAATTCAAACTTCTCTCTGCATGTTACTTCAACATTCAAATCAATATTTTGTCTTTCTAAATTGAAAGCCATGAATACATATGATGTTGTTTTTAAAGTTCCTTATATATATATATAAATAGCCACTGGAGTTTTTGGTTTTGGTTCCTTTACAAATTTTTAAAACATTTTGTAAATTTTTAGGCTCTAAAATTTTCACATGTTACTGTGCTTGGCTCCAAATTTGAATCAATCAATTTTCAAATTTTTCAACAATGTTGAGATCAATATACAAGGTTAAAAAGAATAGACATGGATGAATGTCAAGAAATAATGATGGAGTTTTTTAATTAAGTTTGTGTTTGGATAAAATTTTGAATAAATTAATTTAAATTTTTTCTTATCTTTAGATCAATTTCCAAAGTAGAAACAAAGAGACACAAGTATGGAAAACAATGATGATGAATTTTCTTATTTAAATTCGTGTTTGGCTCTAAATTTTGATTGAATTAACTTTAAAAAATTTTAGTAAAATCTCCTTACCATACATGTTGGAAATGAAAAGACAATGAAAATGAAGAGATGCTCATATACATGGTAGAAATGAAGATAATGCAAAACCAATAAAAAAATTAATTAAAAGTTGAAAACATCCAAACTCTGCATGTGGTGTTTTAATGATTGCACTGTTAATATTAATAATAAAAAAAACAAAAGCATCATTGTTGAGTAATACCATTAATAAGGGTATATCAAATATTTCATTAGCTTTCTTAATAAGTGTGCATTCCTCTAAAACCACTTTCGTTTTGCATTGGAGGGAGTAGTTCCCATATTTTAGCTAATCATTTATTATTATTTCCTTAACTTATTTCTTTCTACATACCTTTTTTTTTGTCCAAGAATTTTTTAGCTAAATATTTATTGAGCTTTTCATTTTTAGGCTAACTTGATGGCCTTCTAGGCCACATGGGCTTAGTTATATTAAACTATTAACAATTCTACATCCAAACAAACAATACTTTTAAATTACTAAAACAAAATAAAAATTTGATAAGCTATAATGTTATAGATCATAATTTTCAAAATAAAAATATTTTTAATATTTTATAAAATAAATTTAGAAGTGATTATGTAGTTAAAAGATATAAAAATGTTTCTTAAGATTTAAATTATCGTTTTTAAGGATAATGATACCGCTCTGCTCTTCGTTGTTGTTGACCCACAGCCCCAGTGTTAGAACGAGTAAAGTGACAATTAAACATGATTAGCTAACGCTCAAGCATTTACTCCTCTTGATTACACCACGTGCTCCTGCTCAGAAGCTTATCGAAGATTTCTCAATGCTTATAGTCAGGGACAGATTTAGAAAATTTTTTGAGTGGGGTAAAATTTTATTTTTAAAGCGGGTAAATTTTTAATAAAAGCAAAATTTTATTTTTTAATGGAATCAAAATTTAAAATAATAAATTTTTATATGAAAATTTTTGGAGACAGTGGGACACTTGCCTCCACTTGCCCCCAATGTGGATCCGTCTATGCCTGTAGCAGTCCTCCCGTAATAGTTTTCGTGCATAATTTATGCATCGCCATGTATGGTGCTTTCTTTCCTAAGGAATTGAAATGTCAGGTTCATTCAATATCTTGTTTGTCAATTATTTTTGTTTTCTCAAGACCAGGAGGAACTGAACATCAGTGGAAGATGAAGGCTTAATATTAGGAAATGAGGAGTGTTTGACTATGTCTATACACAATAGTTAAGTGGTCCATAATTCTAGTACAGTGCTACGTTTGTTTTCAGTAATGCAGTACATCAATGATTTGGTTTTGGGTTTTGGATTTGGAATGGAAATTGTCAAAATCCTATCACCAGATTTTGTTTGAGTTTGAAGTAAGAGTTTCAACTCTCCATATTCTTCTTTTACTTCTTAGTTCCAAAAAGAAACAGGTTGCGTGGCCCAGACCCCAAGTTGGCGACAAAACATACCGAATTAGTTGTGTTTAGGCCCATTACGAAAGGCGATAACAAGAAGCAAACAGGCCCATTCGTAGGCCTTCTTAATATGTAACCATAAATCCGTCCAAGTTCAATACACAATTATGTGACATTTTACACCAAAGTAACATCTGTAATTATTTTAAGCTGGAAGAAGCCAGTATTGTCCGTACTAAATACAAAATCTGCAATTAAAAAAGTATTTTGCATTGACTTGATCGTTTCATCATTCCGTTTCCACTAATGCGAATTTTATGAACGGATAGTGTACCTTTTTGTGCCTAACTGCGCAGGAACTTGCCTTTATGCTGCCACTTAATCTTCAGTTATCGCGTTTTTGCATATGTTAATGCAAAAATATTCTGATATTATGCCCTTATATCTCATCAAATGATGCCTCGCCCAACCTTTTTGCGAGCTGCAGCTTCGATTCGCCGGATGGCTCTGGAATAACAAGCAGCATGTTGTATTGTACCCACTAACTTTACTTCTGAATAAGGATATACCAGAACGGCCCTCATATATATATACATATAATACAATGAGATATGCACTGCAACAATTAAGCATAGGGTCTTAGGCTTTATCTGCTGCAAAACAAAAGGAAACCCTTAGAAAAGGCATATATTCACTGAGATTTACTTTAGAAAAAGATTTCATTCTGGAGTTTGATTATTTTTAGAAAAAAAGTTTGTCTTTCAACTTTTACATCAAGTGGACGATTCACCTTAAACTACTTTTTTTTTCCCCCTTTCAAATGAACTTCGTAATTTTCTTAAACTGTATTTTAAACTAAATGATCCACACACGCGATTTTACGTTAATCTTGATAAGAAATTAAACTTTGCACTCTTAATAATATTTAAAAGGAAAGTTTAAATATTTTTTTAAAACTTTGTTAAAAAAATGCAAATTTAATCTTAAGATTAATATATTCTAAATTTATAATTTCATTCATTTTATTTTATAAACGAATCTAATTTGTTTTATAGATCAATTAAATTTATATTTTATAAGAGTAAGTAAAATATCTTATGTCATCTATTTAATAACAAGGATGGTATGTTATTAAAATTTAAAAATTACTGCATACCATGATTAAAAAGATAAAATACCCAATACTGCTTTTAGATGGTCATAGTATGTATTTGTTCAATTAACTCCAAATTACTCTTGAATGTGCATTTGTCAAACATGTTTGCAAAATTAATAAGTGATCCCATAGAGTAATTTTCCTTTTACATAATAATTCACTATAAAATGACAGCCAATGCTCCACTAGCACCCATAAGGAGCAACTCATTTGGTGTTAAAAAGTATCAGAGGAATATCAATGGCTTGTTTCTTTACCCAAGCGTCCATCGACCGTACTATTTTTTCCCGCCAAAGTTACCCAATGACTCTGTTAAAGCTTCGAAAGTATTTAGCCACTGTATCAACGAATTATTTTACCTACCAAATGTACGCCAAGGTTGTTTTCACACTAAACATATGAAAACTATAATTAATAATTCCTACAAAATGCCCAACTTTTTGATATTTTTTTAAAAATTCAGTACCCAAGCTTTTAAAATGTTCAAATGAGTAATTAATATTTTTAAACCTTAACAATTCAGTTCAAAATATTAATTTTGTTAGTATTTCAGGTATATAAAAATTACTACTATATATTAATCAAATTAGTAAATTACTAATGGAACTAACATTTTAAACTAAATTGTTAAGATTTAAAATGTTGATCATTCAATTCAAAATTTTAAAAGCTTACATTGAATTGAAAAAATCCTAAAAGGGTGGATACTTTAAGATTAATTATCTCTTAAAAAATCAATCACATAATGAAAGTGTATCATTTGCAAACTATATTTTTAATATTCAGGCATAAATCATCGTAATGATTTTAGTTAGTTTTCGTGAGTAATAAATTATTGCATCTTCAACATGAAAGTATGTAGGCGGAGATGAAAACAATAATTAATAATTAAATTTAGGGAATAACTAATCTTAAAGTGCCCAACAATTTGATATTTTTAATTCAATTTCTAATTTTTAATTAAGTGATCAATCCTTTAAAAAATGTTGAATTGAACTATTACGGTTTTAAAAGGCTAATTATTAAGTTGAAAATTTTAAAATTTGAATACTAAACGTAAAAAACTTAAAAGATTGAGCATTTAAACTTGATGATTCCTTAAATTTATTGGATTCAGTTAATTCATAATACAAGAAATCGAGTTTCCACTCTAATCTTCATGATTCGTCCTAATGAAATTTGGGGTTATTATTTTTAAAACGGCCAAGTATTATATTTGTTTGATTGCTTAATATTTTGTACCAGGTTGCATTCACTTCTACCATTTACTTTCTCCAGAGGCAAAGAAACTCGCAGAGGTTCACTAACTAGGAAGAAGGGAAGTATTAGTTCATTATTCTTTAACTAGGTTTTATGACGTTGTTATAACTAGTTAATTTTCTTCTATTAGTATACTTGTTTTGTATAGTTTTAAATGTTCTTTTAATTTTGGTGAGATATAGGGCCTAATAAAATATACTGGACTTTACACTAGGCCCACGTTTGCGGATCCAACTTAAAAAAAGCCCTAGCGTTATGTCTTTTGTATTATATTCTCTTAGTGTATCGTATTATCTGAAAATAATTTACAGTGAATAAAAAAAACCCTAGTTGCCTGTGAACGTAGCCATATTTTAGTGAACCACGCAAATCTGTATGTTCGTTTTATTTTCTGCACTGCTCTTTGATTATTGTAATTGATTATCCATAACAACTGATATCAGAGCTTGGTTCGTATCACAACAATCTGAAAAGATGGAAAGCGCAAAGTTTCAAATTGAGAAATTTGATGGAAACGATTTTGGTTTCTGGAAGATGCAGATGGAAGATTATTTGTATCAGAGAAAATTCCATGAACCCTTGTTAGGGATAAAGTTAGAAACCATGAAACGGATAAAGTCAGAAACCATGAGACAGGAGATTTGGGATCTAAAAGATCGGCAGGCGCTAGGGTTGATTCGTTTGTCGCTGGCGAGAAACGTTACCTTCAACATCGTTAAGGAGACAACCACTGCAGGAGTACTGAAGGCGCTATCTAACATGTACAAAAAACCGTCGGCTATCAATAAGGTATATTTAATGCGTCATTTATTTAATTTGGAGATGTCTGAAAGTGGATCTATTGCAGATCATATTAACGAATTTAATATGATTATCAGTCAATTAAGCTCTGTTGATATTAATTTTGATGATGAGATTAGAGCCCTGATTTTGATGTCCTCTCTACCCGAGTTGTGGGATACTGTTGTTTTCGCAATTGGTAGTTCGTGTGGGTTTAAGAAGCTAAAGTTTGATGAAGTCTGAGATGTTATTTTGAGCGAGAACATTCGCAAAAGAGAAATCGGGGATTCGTCTGGTAATGCACTCAGTGTCGAGGGAAGGGGCAGGAGTAAGTCGAAGGGAGGGCATAGTAAACATGATCGATCGAAATCAAAAGGGCGGGAAAAATCTCAAGGAAGGAAGGAGGTCACTTGTTGGAATTGTGGTGAAAAAGGATACTTCAAGAAGGACTGCACCAAACCTAAGAAGAAGAAAGGCCAGAAAAACAATAAGTCCCATGAAGATGATGATTCTATATGTTCTGCGGAAGACATTGGTGACGCCTTAATTCTTAGTGTGGAAAGCCCAATTAACTCCTGGATACTTGATTCCGGTGCATCATTCCATTCTTCTCCGAGCTGAGAGATATTCCATAATTTCAAGTCTGAAAATTTTGGGAAGGTATATCTTACTGATAACAAAACCTTAGAGATTACTGAAAAAGGAGATGTATGTATACAGACCTCCGGTGGAGGTAGATGGAAGCTGTAAGATGTCAGGTATATTCCTGACTTGAAGAAGAACCTAATTTCGATTGGTCAATTGGATAGCACGACTTACAGGGTAGTGTTTGGGGAGAGTTCTTGGAAAATTGTGAAAGGAGAAATGGTGATAGCACGAGGCACAAAATATGAAACTTTATACAGTACCACAGGGTGTTCGAATATGGTTGTTGTAGTCGATAGTGCATCGAGCTCAAGTCTGTAGCACAACAGACTAAGACACATGAGTCAGAAGGGGATGAAGATGCTAGCTTCAAAGGGGTATCTGCAAGATTTGAAATCTGTTGATTTGGGTTTTTGTGAGAGTTGTGTTCTGCGAAAGCAGAAACGGGTTAGTTTCACAAAGGCCAGTAGAGAACCAAAGGCAGAACAGTTAGAACTAGTACACATAGACATGTGGGGGCCAGCTCCAGTCTCCTCTCTTGATGGTTCAAAATACTAGGTCACCTTCATAGATGACTTCAACAGAAAGATATGATTTTACTTTCTAAAACATAAGTCAAATGTGTTTATTACCTTAAGAGGACTGGGTTGAAGACTAAATGCTTAAGGTCTGATAATGGTGGAGAGTATGATTCTACATAATTCAAAAAATTCTGTGTTGATGAGGGAATCAGGTGCACCAGGACAGTTCCTGGCAAGGCAAGATAGAATGAGATTGCTGAAAGGATGAACAGAACGTTGAATGAGTGAGCAAGAAGCATGAGGTTACATGTTAGGCTGCCAAAAACGTTTTGGGCAGATGCAGTAAACACAGCAACATACTTGATAAATAGAGGCCCTTCAATTTCTTTGAGTTTCAAGATGCCAGAAGAGGTTTGGTCAGGTAAGGAGGTCAAGCTTACTCACCTGCAGACTTTTGGGTATGTTGCCTATGTTCATGTTGATGCAGAGAAGAGAGACAAGCTTGATGCAATATTTCATTGGGTATGGCTCGGATCAGTTTGGATATAGATTTTGGGATGACAAGAATAGGAAGATCTTGAGGCATTGTGATGTGACATTTGATGAAAATGTCCTGTATAAGGACAAGTTTAGGGTGAAACCTCAAGATGCAGAAGAAGTGGGAGTTGAGGCTCAGTTGTCCGAAAATTTAGAAAATATTGTTGCAGAATTAGAATAGCAGCTAGTCACACCCGAGCTAGTGTTGAGGAGATCTACTAGGGTTATCAAGCCACCCGAAAGGTATTCACCATTCTTGCATTATTTGTTGTTGACTGATGGAGGAGAACCAGAATCTTTTAATGAAGCTTTGCAGGTGAAGGATTCAATCAAGTGGGAGCAAGTCATGGATGATGAGATATGGTCACTTGAGAAGAATGATACTTAGGAGTTAGTTCAGTTGCCTGCAGAGAAGAAAGCTTTGTTGAACAAATGGCTATATAGGATAAAGAATGAAACTGATGGTACAGTTAGGTTCAAGGCTCGATTGGGGGTTAAAGGATATTCACAAAGGAAAGGTATTGACTACACTGAAATATTCTCTCCTATTGTGAAATTAACTACAAACAGAATTTTGTTAAGTATTATTGCAGCAAAGAACTTGCACCTTGAGCAGATGGATGTAAAAACAACATTTTTACATGGAGATCTGGAGGAAGAAATCTACATGCAGCAACCTAAGGGATATGAGATTCCTGGTAAGGAACACATGGTGTGTAAGATCAGAAGGAGTTTGTATGGATTGACGCAGGCTCCAAGATAGTGGTACAAGAAGTTTGACTCCTTCATGTTCAGAAACGGTTATCACATGAGTGAAAAGGATCAGTGTTGTTACATCAAGGAGTTTACTGACTCCGTTGTTATTTTACTTCTGTATGTGGATGGTATGTTGATTGCAGGTTCAAATATGGAGGAGATAAATAATCTTAAAAGGAGACTGTCATCAGAGTTTGAGATGAAAGATTTGGGTGCAGCAAAGCAGATTTTAAGGATGAGGATTTCTCAAGACCGGTCTGCTGGAATTCTAAATTTGTCCCAGAAGCAATATATTGAAAAGGTGTTGTCCATGTTCAAAGTTGATGATGTTAAGCCCAGGAGCATGCCTTTGGCTAACCATCTCAAATTGTCAAATGAGCAATCACCCAAGATAGCTGAGGAACGTGAGCATATGACAAAAGTGCCTTATGTTTCTACAGTTGGGAGTCTGATGTATGCTATGGTCTGCACTAGGTCTGATATAACACATGCAGTGGGAGCTATGAGCAGATACATGTCAGATCCAGGGAAAGAACATTGGGAAGCTGTGAAGTGGCTTCTGAGATACTTAAAAGGAGCAGTTAGCATCTCACTTTGTTATAGGAATGGCAAGGTAGTGCTAGAGGGTTTTGTTAATGCTGATCTTAGTGGAGATGTGGATTCAAGTAAGAGTACATCCAGGTATGTCTACATTATAGATGGGACAACAGTGAGTTGGATGTCTAAACTTCAGAAGTGTATTTTTATGTCTTCTACAGAGGTTGAATATGTTGCAATAGCTGTAGCTAGTAAGGAGATGATATGGTTGACTGATTACTTGGAAGAGTTGGGCAAGAAGCAGCATGACAAGGTTCTCTTCACTGATAGTCATAGTGCCATACAGCTGGTAAAGAATCCAGTTTATCATTTTAGAACTAGGAATATCCAATGCAGGTATCACTTCACTCGCAATTTAGTGGAAGAAGGTGAGATGTGTTTGAAAAAGATTGTTGGTGCTAAGAATCCGATAGACATGTTGACTAAAGGTGTGGATGTTGTGAAACTGGGGCTATGCAAGGCCTCAGTTGGTCTTCTACCATAGCATAGGAGATGTTGCGGCTAGGTGAGTTTGTTGGGTACATTGGCATGGAGAATGAAGATGATTAGGTTGACCGGATCAGTCTCCAAATGGGAGAATTGTTGAGATATGGAACTTGATAAAATATACTGGACTTTACACTAGGTCCACGTTCACGAATCCAACTTAAAACAAACGCTAGCGTTATGTCTTTTGTATTCTATTCTCCTAGTGTATCGTATTATTGGAAATTAATTCACAGTGAATAAAAAAACTCTAGCCGCCCATGGACGTAGCCATATTTTGGTGAACCACGTAAATCTGTGTGTTCATTTTATTTTTCACACTGTTCTTTGATTATTGTGATTGATCGTCCATAACAAATTTTGTGTATAGTTAATCTAATATTCATTTTCAAAAAAAGAAAAAAACATATTAGTGGTGACTAAAAAGTTCTATTTTATATATAATAAAAAAAAAGTTTTGATACTACCCACTTCTTGGATGATAATTTAGTCTTTAATATGGAAACACTTGTAAAATTATGGTTCAATCAATGATGTTATGGTTCCAAAAAGGTTAAGGTTAGAATGCTGACAACTGGACATTTTTGTTGCAGGCTGCAGCAGATGTTCAAGTGATTGAGACTCGCAAGTCAACCATGTAACTATTGCGTTACATATCCCGTCGTCCAAATCAACAGTGATATATTAATTGCGTGAAAATATTGTAATCTATAGGTACAGAACCAGATGTAGAAAAGAAATTCTGTCTAAAATCCAAGAACAGGCAAAAGAAAAAAGGAAAAAAGGAAAGACGTAATAGTAATGCCTGCCAATGCCATGAACAGGGTGTTGCAGATGCAGGTGCTGCAACACATTGACATGATTACTGAGAGCCACCATTGAAGCAAAAACACCTGAAGCATAGGCTCCACTTTTGATGCCATCACAATTGGTGAAACAATGCAAAACTCAGGATAACCAAATTGGATTGGCACAACATAGTCTGTGATGGGCTCACAGAAAAGCTAGAAAACAGTACTTAGAGAAGGTGTTTAGTGGACAGCCTTTTTAAGTGTGTTGTTTCATATCTTATAGTAGCAATTTGCATGATACCACTACCACCAGCGCCTCCACCACCATTTGTCTTCTTGCCTCCTCTCTCTCTCTCCCCTATTATGAGCGTAAGCAGCATTAGTTGACTGGCTATGGGGCCTCTCTTGGTTTCAGTGCGAATGGCACCTGTTGATCAGACAACACAGGCTGATGCAAAAGGTTTGATTTCATCTTCACCATTTTTAGTACACCTGCGGAAAAGCAAAGTCTGTTTGCTTGCTTATGAACATTTTATCAACTTTTCTTTGTATTTCTTGGATTCCCTCAGTGACATGTGTAATTTACGTAAACTCTAACTGGTTCAAGTTGGTTGGAGGGTCTTCTAAGAAATGTTAAAAATTAAGCTTTGACAGACAAATTTGAGGCTTACAATTTGGTATACGATGGACTAGATGTATTATTTTCACGTAATACTTTTCTATTAATCATATTTATCAAATGCAAGAGCACTTAATAGTTAACTAGCCAATGTATGGGACGAGTAGATGAAGAAGAAGAGAGAAGAAAGCAGCTATTGCATTTCCTTCTCATCTCATAAAAAAAGATGGAATGAAGGCATAAACTAGTCAACCACACAACAAAACACCAGGAACATAGACACTAGATGCTATCGTGCTATAAGAAAGAGCATCTCTCATTTTCAGTGAAGCAAGTCTACAGATGTAGCGATGGATTGGCTTGAAGACTCAGCTCGGAGGTGTGCAGTATTGCAGGGGACCTCTTCAAGGTCTCTTAAAGCAGAGACAGTATAAGGGCTGCCAATTTGCAAGTCAGTAAGCATTTGCCGAAGATCAGAAGCCTCTTCTTTGAGTCTTGCATTCTCTTGAAGAACGCGATCATGGCACTCAGATACGTGGTTCAACTTGTCCATCAGATTGTGGTTCTCAGTGCGTAGCCGAACAACCTGAGACCATAGCTCGTCTAGGTGTCTTTGTTTCCTCATCCTCGACCTTCGAGCTGACTCTCTATTCGAAATCATTCTTCGCTGCTTCCTTTCGTCAATGATGCTAAGTTGATGTTCCTGATCATAAGCTTCATTGGAAGTTGGTGATGAATTATTGCTGCTAAGACTGGAGGACTGATGCAGAGTGAATTCGTGTGCCGATTGAGGAAAGGAAGAGGTCTGCAAGTTGGCTAATAATCTATTGAAATGGATGTAATTAGTTTCTGTGATTGCGCCAAATTTAGTTGGGAAAGGAATTGAATTCTCAGGTGATAGATAGTGAATTCCGGTTAGTTCACCTGGAAGCATGGCTCCAAATCAGGATGATAGCAGTTTAGGGCTGTGTATTTGGTTTTTGTGGAAGGATAGAATCAGCATGAGGAGTGCAGGGGTTATATAGGAGGGAAAAGGCAAATGAAGTGGGCCAAATTTCACCAAGAAGACAAGAGTAACAGTATAATCACTAGACGTTTACATGAGCAAGAACTTGAACAATTCTTGTGGATGACAATATATACTATGTATTCCCCTCGTGACTAGACATGCATATAAACAAACATACATATACGAAACTATACGATATTTGAGTCTCTTTCCAAGACGGATAAGGAGATGTGCATACATGTACTTTTTACTGTTTATGTATGTTTTGAACAGATAATGTCATGCATGAGAACCACAAGAATGGAAGCCTATAATCATTTTGGGTGTGTTTGATGATGTGGGGGAATGCAATTATTTAAAATGAGGACTACTTTGGCAGGGGAAGAGAAGGAAAAGTTGGCGAATAAGAAATGTAGAAATATGATGTTAAAGTCAATGTCACGGGGGTGGTTTTCTTCAGGAGCCTGGACAATTTCAGAATCATATTAACACTTCAAGCTCTATCAACCAATAACACCTTGGGCTTCATGACGCAAGAAAGTTCAGTTTAAAAGTTGTGTAAATCAAACATCGTTTTTATTACAATTTCGGTGACTCACCCAGCACTTGATGTTGGGATTGGAGGGGTCCATTAGATTGGAGTTATCAATTTAGTTAACATCCAGCACCTAAATCCCAACTATATATTTTAATAAACGTAACTAAAACAACCAAAATCGTATGCAGATTCCTAATTCATGTTGTATTCTGCAGTTAACAACATCTGTTACTTATCCTTCGAGCCTTACTGGGCTGCCTTCCTAAAATATGTCCAAGAACTCAAGCCATCTCACCGACATGCAGATTAATGAAAATTGAACGTCCTCTTGCCCCACCAAATTGAGTTTTAAAGGTGTCTGTAACAGCTACTTCAGTAAAAGCAGCAGCTAAATGAAGGATAGCCTATAAATTATCAGTACTGTACATTGGTTCACTTGCATAATTGTGTGTGTCAAGGAATAAGTGCTTCCTTCTAGATTAATTTTTCTTATATTCTACCACACAATACAGCAACAGCTACATCTAAAGTTAATCACCTAATTAAACTACCCTATCAGATCCCGTCACATCAGCGACCAATACGTTGGAGTTCTGGTATCTCACTCAAACATTAACCAGTAATTTCTCATTAGAGATTGTTGCTTATCAGAATCGTTTATTGACCCACTTGCTAAAATATTAATGTTATTAGTATAAAAAGAAGATTAGATCAAAAAAGTCCTGCCAAATCCTAGAGGCAGCAACTTGCGGACGCAAACGTTTTCGTTTTTTCTTTGAATATTCTGTGTTCATGACTTTTAGCTTAGCATGTGTAATAAACTATGCTCCCAGTGTAGGTGATTCTCCACCATGGTATTTCCCTTGAGCACTTTATTTCTCTTGTGGATCAGAATATCTCTAGATTTATTTTATGAGTTGGGGAAATTAAAGAATTAGATTCCACGACACTCACCTTTAACAATCTAATCTAAAACATGTGTTTGGGTTCATGATTATCACCTAGCAGACATAAATGTGTTTCTTTGCGCATCTTTTATGTGTGCGTAATACACAACGGCTGGTCTTGAGATGAAATATGAAATTACATTTGTCAATTAGCCATAAACCCGATAGAACAAATTTAAGGATCAGTTTTATCACAACAAACTTAACAAATTTGAGGATTAGACTTATCACCCTCCATAGTTCCTATTTTTACTTATTTTTGGACCCTCATATAGAATAAAAATAAACAAAATATAGGTATTTTTTGTTGTTCTTTATAAAGTCAAGTGTAGGTCCTATTTTATCATTTATAAGAATGGGCCCTAAGTAGGTGCCCATCCTGCCCTTGCCCAAGACTGGCCTTGTCCATCACCATATTTCAAATAGAGCGGAATGAAATCAATGATTTTTTTTGAACGAACAAATGTAGAAACAAGAATATTTGCTTTTTGTAACAATTCACAAATTTATTTAGCTTGGGAGAGAAAAACATGTGTCCTTATAGAAGAAGCCTTCGTACCAAGAAAATAACTTAAATGTCCTAATTCTTTTAAAGGGAACTTAATTTGCAACTTCTGAATAATATGTTTAATGAATGATTTGTTGTTCCCTATAATCAAAATATCATGCACATAAATGAGGAAAAAGGTTTGTTATGTGAGCATCTTTATAAAAATAGGAATTTTCTATTTTAGAGGCTTGAAAACAATAGATAAATAGTTATATAGTGAGACATTTATGCCACCGTCTTGAAGCTTGCTTAACGCCATAAATAGATTCATTTAACTTGCAAATACAATGTGGTAAATCAAGATCCTTGAAACCTTGTAAAATAATTAAAGTAAGAATTGATTGAATCATTGTTGGATTTATCATAAGACTGAAGGTCTCTTTATAATCAATGCTAGGTTGTTGATGAAACCCTTTGATAACCAAACGTGCCTTATATAGATCAACATTATCAGTATTATCTAGCTTAATTCGAAAAAGACACTTATTTCTAATTAAATTTTGTCTTTGTGATGTAGGGACAAGGGTCCATGTGTTGGTGGCAAGCATAACATTGAAATCTTTTTACATTGCCTTTTTTTATTGGGGGACTTTGAATAGCTTGGATATAACAACTAGGTTCTTCACGCATGGTGGAGGTATGAAATATTTTTAGTTTTAACTGGCTTCCTTGTAACCTAGCCACCTTGTATTGAGTTTTTGTGGTTGTTAGGGACTTTTGTATTATAGTCAAATAAGTAAACTTCCAAGGGAAGTCTAGGTGATATAGTGCGAGTAGATAGGTCATGAGTTGAACAAGTTATACTGGAGGTAACTGAGTGATATTTGGATTATTTAGCATGCTAGATGGTTTTAGGTTGGATTTGGGTGTGTTAAGTTTATGTGTTGAAGCTAGGGTTTATATATTTGATAGAGAAGTGTCAGATCTGAACGATTTGGTTGTATTTGAGTAGGATTAGTATTTTTAAGTGAATGGGAAAAAAAAATTCTATGGTAGCAGGACTGGTGTTGTTGAAGTAGGACTATGAAACCAAAGCAATAGATGAAACACCAACTTCAATTTGTTTGAAAGGGAATGCACGTTCGTTAAACATCACATGTCGTGATACAACTTACTTTTTGGTGAAACAATTCAAACAAATATAACCCTTGTGGATTTTTCTATACCCTGTAAAAACACAATTTTAGAATTAAGAGATAATTTATGAGGAGAATAAGGACACAACAATGGATAACGAAGATAAGCAAACATATAGAGTCTATCATAAGTAGGTTTTGCTAAAATAATTTATGATAGTGATTGTCATTATTTAATATGAGAGTGGGCATTCTATTGATTAGATATACTACTATACCAAATGCATAATTCCAATATTCATATGGCACATACAAATAATATAACTAGGACAAACCAGTCTCTACAATATGCCTATGTTTTCTTTTAGCACACCTATTTTGTTCAGAGGTTTTAGGACATTAAATCTTTAGGTAATACCATTGTTAAGTAAATAGAAAGTCAAGGCTTGATATTCACCACCCCAATCTGATTGAAAGGATTTGGTGGAATATTAGAATTTTTTTCAAAAAATGTCAAATTTTAATAAAAACATCAAGAACTTCTTATTTGAATTTGGGAAAATAAATCTAAGTATATTTGCTATAATGATCATAAAACAAAACATAATAACAACACCCATCAAATACAAGCTATAGGATAAGATCCCTATAAATCTAAAAAAATTAACTCTAATAGACTTTGTGTAACATAATTGAACTTAGAAAGAGGTAACTTATGACTCTTATTAATAGAACAAGCATGACACAAACTGGAGACTTTATTGTTAACAAATAGAGATATATTATTATGTAAATATTACAAACGATACACATATAAGGATTTTCAAGTCATTATTGCTAGGTAGAAAGAGTGCAAGAATGAGCATGAATAGGAGAGGTTAGTTAATGAATAAGTTCAAGTAGCATAGTGTATAACTCCATAATAGCATAGTGTATAACTCCATAATCATTCTAGCTAATATGTAACGATTCCTTTATATGGATATTCTTAGTCACAAAATGGTTGGGAAAAAATTCAATAGATAAATTATTAGTTTTGGTACAATAATAAACAAAAAGAAAGTTATTGTAAGATTGTGGAACATGTAAAATATCACATAGCTGAAAACCATAATTAGAAAAGTGACAATTAAAAGAGCCAATATTAAAGAATGGGATTGTTTTTACCATTGTTAATTTGGATGTCATCAAAGGCCTTGATACTTATGATGTGAAGTAAGATTTTTAATATTAGCTATTAGATGATGCATTGCTCCAACATCCATAATATATTGATGTTTTAGTAAGGGGTTGGTGTAGCCAAATTGGCATTCAACTTAAAGGTGTGTGCCTATTACTAATTGAACATTGAGGTTGGACACTGTCTATCTAAATGATCGTGACTACCATTAGTATGATAGATCCAAGTTAATAAATCAGTTGATGATCCTTGTGAACTAAATAACTCCTTGATGATAATGTTGTGTAAATGGAACACCATTAAAGTTAGCTAAATAGGTATTTAATTCTTGACCATGATTTTGATTACCATGATCTCCACATGTAGAATTTTAATATCTACAATTGGAATTAGAAGAAAAAGATTGTTGATTATTGGCATAATGGGTTGTTAGTTTCACAACTTCCTTTGATGATACATCATTAGACAAATTCTATTCTTCGCTTACTAATACCTAAACAAATCAACAAAAGAAACATGATCAATTCACTATAATAAACTATACTTAATGGGATGATTTTTTTTTTGCGAAGGTAATTAATTATCATTTGTACAAGATCATCTTCAGGTACCCCATGTTGTAAAGTTGTAAGTTAATCAAACATTCCCTTAGCTAGTTGCATATATTATGTAAAATTTTTATTATTATCTTTTTCTAAAAGATAAAATTTAGATTTAATGGTTCAAACTTGAGACCTGATGCGTATATGGTTGAAAGCTTTTTCCAAGCCTATCTGGTCATTGTTGCACCTATAACGTATAATACAAAGCTTTTTATCATTGGTCTAGTGATCCATCTTAGTACCAATTGATACATTTGAAACCAGATTTTAAAAAGGGGCTTAGGATCATTGTTGATTGGTTTTAGTGGAGATATTTTTGTGTCATTAATGAGATGTGCCAAATTGTAGCTATTTACCAAAAGGAGGAGTTTTGTTTGCCACAATATATAATTATTAAAATTAAATTTAATATAAAGTTTATCAACAAAGTTGGGCAAGTGTGTGATTGTCATTAAGATGGAAGTGGTTGGAGTAAAGGTAGGAATTATAGCCCCTTCATTAGCCACATTTGATGTTAGAAGGCGGTTAAAGTTGGAAAATGTTGACAATCGTAATTTAGGAAATAGCCAATCGTTTTAGTGGGGCAAAGGAAACTGGCAGTGGATAATAAATAAACAATAAAACTAGATGAACAATAAAAACTGGTAGTGGCTGCTAGAATAAATAAGAAAGGAATAAAAAGCTGGTGGTGGCAGTCATTTTAATCAATTATAGGAATAAATAATGATGATAAAATTTTGGCAAATGAAAGTTGAAGAAGCTAAGAAAAATCCTAACTACCATGGAGACTTCTAGGTAGGAGGAAAAAAAAAAGCTTTACTACCAAAATAGAACAATTATAACTTTTGGCTTAGAATGAAAAATGAAGAAGCCAAGAAAAATCCATACACACACACACACATATACAAAAAAAAAGTTTTTTTTTTGTAGAGATAGGATTAAAACAAATCAAATTTAAGTTATAGATGATAAAGATAAAAAAAAATAACAATCTAACAAACTTGAATATTAGCTTTATCATAAAAAATAAAGATTAGTAAGGAGAGACCTTCTCTTGTATTAGTGTACAAGGACGTCTAGTTACACCATTTTGTTTCTATTCCCAGCATTTATTGATCATATATACGTTAAAGAAAGGATGAATTATCAAATGGCTAGTGGAAGAGTGGCCACAATTAGCTAGATAAGACCCGATCAAGAGAAAAATAAGCATTCACTTTGTGGGGTTTTAAAGATTGACCAAACTGAGATAGACAGTTGCTATAAATGAAGATATTGTAGTATGATCTAGTACATGCCAATTGTAGAAGGTGAATGGATAGCCCAACCAATAGATAATATAATGCTTACGCAACTAATGAAATAAGTTACATTTTGAATTCACCTCCTGATGCAATTTGCTCCACAATTTTTCACTCTTTCTGTGAGGTCTAAGGATTAAAGTTCTTGGTGTAGTGATCAAAGCCTTCATTAGAAAAAATAATAAACTTGTAATAATAGAAAAAAGTAATTTTTACCAACAATCTAAATCATACTAATAAGAAATGATAATGATTAAATTCATGTTAATATTATCTATTTTTATTTTGTCATTATAAGACTTCGAATTAAAGCCATCTCAATATATGACTACATGGTTATCTAGCTAATAAAGCTTATTAGCTATTTAATCATTACTAGTTTCAAAACTTTAGAAAGTTTATCTCATCATTGTTGCCAACACACCTAGATAACTAGGAGTTTGAATTTACATCCCATTTTAACTTTTTACATTAGAAATCATGTGCATATGTAATGACATATAGATTGTTGGAATATTGTCTCATGCTTTAAATACAAACTACAAAGGTGCAATTGAAAAAAGTTTAGAAGAAAATTGATCGAAAATTTTTTGAAAATATGTTTGAAGAATACTTAGAGTATTGAAAAGGAGTAATCTTAGGGACTAGTCAATGTGACAAATGTCGTGTGTGTGAGAAAGAGAGAAAGACATCATCAAAAACTATGGTTATATAACAACTTGAATTACTTTATCCAAAAAAATTATAGATTTAATAGGCCTAGTCTAAAATGTAGAGCTAGGCATAGCTAGGCATGGTTAACTTGAAGACATGGAAGGGAGAGAACACCAACAAAAGTGGACAAAGTGTTATGTACATTGGGGAACCTTGATTTAACAGCTATTATACAGTATACCCAAACCATAACTTAGAGAGAATACAAAACATATAAAGAAAATTTAATTATGAAGAACTTGGTCATACTTTGTACGCATACCTCACTACTAGTGGGTTTAATATTTACAATTATGATGATTATATAGGTGATCAATTGACTTGAGATCTCTAAAGTTATCTTGTATAGAAATTGCTATGCTTTGATATTACTTATAACCTATTTTAGTCAAGGATAACTCAATCGAAAATAATTGGATATAACATAAACTATATAAAGGTATTTAAGTGATCATGATATGATCTATCACTATAAAGTAAGTAGGAAGAATGTTAAGCTTTTCTTGATTAGTGTTGATTTAAAATTTTTTGATTGAGGTGGAATGCTGTTACAAATATTATTAATTGAAGCAATAATTAATGATAGAGAACTAATATGATTATACTCAAAATACAGTAGATATTAATTTCATGCTCTATGTTTAATCAAAACATTGTATTATAAAAGAATTAAATTATATAAAAATATCATGCATAGAAAGATTAGCTAAAACCACTTTAATATTCATAAATATTTGGACAGTCATGATGTATTGCTAGATAAATTAAAAGAGTTAGTCAAAATCACTTTGACAATCTTGATCTATAGATATAAATTATTTAATTAGAGACTTAAAGATAAATTAAAATAGTTTAATTTATCTAATCCTAAATATGATTTAGAGTCATGATTTGTATCTATTGTCAACATATTTGGGAAGCTAATGGATAACACATAAAGAACGTTTTAAATAGAGTAAAGATATTTTAATCAAATTGGATTTGAATGTAAAGTTTAAGAAACTTTATGATTTAATATCAGATATTTACTAAATAAGGATAAATATGAGACGTTAGATCTTATTTGAGAATAACTATTATTTAATTAGAATTATTTGCAATTCTAATTAAAATTTAATTGAAACTAGAATTAAATTTTAATTAAATTACTAAAATGTCAAAGTTTGTTATAAATAGACTTAAGCTCTAATAGAGTTAATACTCCTTGCTTAACTTTCTCTACAATAGTTGTAAAGTTCTCTTAACTCATTCTGTGGATATCGTTAGAAGCTGGATACTTATGCAGCTATGGCAGTTGAGATAAGCTAGTTTGAGAAATAGTTTAAAGGATACGAAAAAAAAAAAAGAGTTAAGCTTCAGAACAAGGTATGACTTATGATTCTTACTTTATTATGATTTAAGTGATAATCATGTTATAGAATTTTAGTGATCTATAAACAAAAATTTTTTGTCATTATTCCGCTGCGATCGGGACTAAGTCCCGTCCCAATTTCCTAATAGACCCTTGTATTAATGTAACTAAGTTTTGCAAATGAGAATATATAACTACTTAAAGACAGGTGGCAGTAGACCCTAACAAGGAATCTTATAAAAAAAAGACACTTCTCACATTATTTGCCATTGAGGCTACTAGCTTCATACACTGGTGCATTAGTGGTGACCATAATTTATAAAAAATTATGGTTTGATAGAGTAATTTTAAAACTAAGATGAGATGAGTCATAGAAAGAATGAGACCCTAAAATTTCATGGCTTAATGAAAAGAACACGTTATTCATTATTTAGTACGTATTTCGAATAACTTACAGTTGACTTATATCATACTGTGGTAAATTAGGTAAACAAGGTTATATAGTATAAATTGTGAACAACTAGAATAACTTTTTTCATATTTACTTTGGTGAAAGTTTGGTTTTATGTTTAAACATATTCTAGCTTTTATTCAAAAAAATAAATAATTCTTGAAAACTCCATTCTTAATTTAAAAGAATTCCAAAAAATGTTTTGTGAATTTTTGTTCACATAGTACTAATTTATTTTTAATTTAAAACACATTAATTAAAATAGTAATATGATTAGTATATTCTTAACTTCTATTATAGTTTATAGTGAAAGTAAATTATAAAATTTTAAGTATTTTGATATTTTTAATTTAGTATTCAATCTTTAAAAATTTTTAAGTGTTCAACGAATAACTTAGTAAAGTTAAATATGTTAATATATGTAAAAATTGATATATATATATATATATATTATAACAAAGAGCTACCTAATCCTTCCAAATGTTAATTTTATTATTATTCCGCCAATCAAGTCAGTAAAATATTAATAGAGATATTCTTTCAAATGATCTAAAATTTAAAATTTTGGATATTTTAATTAAAAATTTTAAAAAATTGTCAATAAAATAAAAATACTAAAAAAAAGTTTGACACTTTCTACTTGTTACCCCTAATTTATAATAATTACAACACCAAAACATTCTTCCAATAGAAACTAGTTTTTAATTTAAATAAAATTTTTATATATCGTTTATTTTTTCATTTTAAGTAGAAAAGTAAAGTGATAAAATAGAGAAGAAAACTATAAATGCAAATTTCGGATAACTAAAAAGTCTCTGCGGACAAAAGTCAGAAGCGGCACAAAGGAAAACATGTGCACATTGTGTCAAATGCGATAAACTTCAGAATTTGTATAGTTCTATATTTTCTGAAAAACCTTATCGAAAACTTGTTTCTGAAACGCGTTCTCCTATTGTTGCTTACATACATACAAGTGGAATCGTTGCCATATCATTCTTTTGGTTTACATCGCCTATTTGTTTGTGCTTCTTTCTGAGTAAAAATTGGATTCATATTTTCAGGTTAGGGGCGTCTTTATATTTTTAAATATATTCAATTTAAAATTAAAATATTGATATTGAGGAAAATGTTTTATTCATGACTTCCATTAGTGCTTCTATTGCCTGTATATTTTGACTTGCCCTTTTATTCTTTTAAAGGTGCCGATTAACATGGTCATCACTTAAGAATATAACTTGTAAAAAGAGTGTAGGATACCAGAGGGCACAAGCTAATCCATGAAAGCATGTTGTTGTGGAATTGTTTTTTTAGGCACTCCCATTTGCGATGATGGGGGTGCAAAGCTTTGTACCATCACATGTACCGTGTGTAGAACTGTCTGTCGCCACTTTCCCCCCACTCGAACGACCCTACTTTCCCATTTTCTTTCCTTTCCTTGGCTGTAGTGATTGGGTGAAAGAGGATAAGCTCATTACCATTCATTCTCATCATATCTAATATCTTTCATCTTCTGCTAAAATTATTCCATGTGATCGCCTCGCATCCATCAAACCTTCAAGACAAATCCATATTTTAATATCTTCTCATTTTGTTGTCAATGCCACATAGCTTGCTTTGTCCTATAATAATATTTATAATAATAATGTTCGGTGGGTGGTGCATTTGAGATTAATAGTAGTAGTGAATTGCACGCATGCTTGCTTTTATTTGCTTACGTGTGTCCTTAAGGTCGTAATCCACTAGCTAATCTGCATATTAAAATGCGTTTTAAGGCATTGTAAACATGTCGTCACTTATTTGTTGGTTGATTTACCACAGGACCCTCCCAATCCATTAGTTAGGTCTCTGCGTGTCCACCATGGGAATGCCGGAAAATGATTTCCTATGGATTGCGGATCATTGGATATTTATATAAGGTAAGGTTTCGTAATTCGTGGTACCACCATCATACAAGTCCCAGCATAGCCAAACCCGCAACCAATGGACGTGCCACAGAATGATCTATCCCCATCTTGGGAAATTAATTTCCACCCACATGATTTAAGGCCACATCTTAGTTAAATTTTATACTATTTCTTTGTGATTGGCTTTGTTTCCCTAGTGATTCTCATGCCATCTGTCGTCTCAAGAACAAATGGGCATTAAGAGGGTCGACAAGCAGTAATTTTCTATTCTATCTTCCCTGTTAATGTAACGATGATTGGAATTCATAGACTGGGGACTTCCAATTTGATGAAGGTTCTCGCAAGTACCAACAGCCACAAGCCCCTATGCCCCACCATTAATTAATAGCATTAGACAATTCGCTAATGACACTAGTGCATGTACTCGATACGGGTAATGTGGAAAACCCACAATGCTCTACTTACCACCATTATCGTTTTCTTTGAACCTAACTTTATTGAACTGATGTAAGCATGTCAACCTCAAAGCTTTTACTATCTCCATTAGCAACGTTAATTGCGTCACCTGAAGTTTAAGGCGAGTTAAAGAACAGCTGCGGTTCTGTTTCTACCATTGTTTAAATGATTGTTCTTTGGTTTTTGCTAGTCAAATTTGTTAGTTTACGTTCTTGCAGCAATTGATTGCAATTTTAATGTATAATAATATTATTATTTAATAAATAAAAGATATTTTTATCTTTATGTATTAAGTTAATTAAATTGAATGTTTTAATATTAAGGGTAATTTTTTTATCTTTATATATTAATTTAATTACATTTGATTTGATGTTTTAATATTAAAGACAAAATTCCTAGAATAATTATTTTGTAATTGAAATTATGATGAGATTATAATTACAAGATTTAATTTACATTTACGTATTATTTCTAAATATTTTTAATTGTAATTTCATCAAGACAGGATATTAATGAAGCGATAAAATTAGCATACATTATATTTCTTTATTATAAAAAAAGTAATTGGTCTCATAAATTAAAGTATAAAAATACTTAAACTAATATATGATGCTTATTAGAGAATAAATTCATTGAACTGACCCTACTATGAGGATTTCAAATGGAATATTACTTATACTTATGTAAATTTCCTTATAATGATGATTGTATAATTAATCCTTATATTTGAAATTATCAATGTATCTCATGTGAGAATAACTGTATTTTAATGCTACTTATGAATTATCTTAGGATAATTCAGTCAGTAGTATTTGGATGCAGTATAAACCATTTGGAGATAGTTGAGTAAGTCAATAAATAATTTGTTACTCTAAAGTAATTAGAGAGAATGATATATTATTCTTGATTAGTAGTGATTTGTAGAATGCTCTAGCCAGAGTGAATTAATATTTAAAAAAATGTTTTTAAATATCAATTACTAATTAGTAAGAACGAACATGATTGGATGCAAAAGAATAGATATTATATCCATACTCTACCTAATTGAAGCATTAGAGGACGAAAGGATTAAATTATACATCATAATTATGCATAGATAAATTAAGTCAAATCACTTTGATATTCCTAATATTTGAGTGATCATGACATGTTGTTAGATATTAATCTTAATTTATAATTATAAATTGTTTAATTAAAGAATTAAAGATAAATTAAAAGGAGTTTTAATTTATTTAATTCTAATTGACAATCATTTTAAATTATAATTTTGATTCTAAGTTAGAATCGTAATTATAATTTAAAAATTAGGATCAAATATAAGATAATTGATTTTATTAAAATTAATATTTGATTTTAATAGAAATTAAAAAACCTGTTTTTTTAATAAATAGAAATAAGCATAAGAAAGTTAGCACTCCTGCTTAATTTCTCTCGAGAGTTGAGAAACTGCTCTGTAGATGTTGTTAGAGACTAGACGCGTAAACAACTGGTAGTTGAGATATCGAAAAAGTTTAGAAAAGATTTTAACAGGAAAATTAAATTAGGTACGATTTCATATTTTATGATTCTCCTTTAATTATTTAATTATTCGGATCTAATCGTAAACTGTAAAATTTTTTCCATTAGATAGTTTCTAACAAAATTATGAACATTTCTTTTAGGTAATGATATGAACATTTAATTGGAAAACAAAGCTAGACTATTACCCCATCTGGGTTTAAATAACCAAGAAAAAATTGTTTTTTTTGGAGTCATGTGGCAATTAGGTTGGTTAATTATCTTAAAGAAACTGCATGGGTTCTCTTTATCATAGAAAGAGGAATAGTTTGTGTCTATATATAATTCCTATCGACGAAATGGTGCTGAAATGATTATGATCGAATAATCTGGCCCCAAAAGGAAAAAGAAATATCATCAGGTTTGAGGGAAGTGCAAGTTTCACACAACAAACCAGAGCCATGAATTATGTATCATTTGGTCATAAGTGGTGATGATTGCAATGTTTGATAGCATTTTTGAGAATTGGGAACAATGAGAAGGGCCACTGGTGTCCCCAGTTTCATATAGGACAAGTCTATTCTTTGGACTTTTCCTCTCAAACGTGCAGACCAACTTACAATAACTAAATCATCATGCTTGACTTGTTCATATTTCTAAGATTTCTTGCTCCTTCCATGTCTTGTTGTGAGATCACAAATGCTAAGGGTCCGATCCATCTTCATATACTCTTATTATTTAAATAAAAGGTGACCAGGAGCTCAGCGATTCTTTAATTTCTCACTTGACCTTTCATTGTTCTTTCTGAACACTTATGAACCTTTCGTAAGTCCAAGTTCTACAAATTTTTCTACTTCTGTCTTTTTAGGCACTAGTCATTAGTCAATTAGCTGTATTTCCACGACTTGCCTATAGTGTTACAATTTTTAAGAAGGTACTCATCGTGATTGTCAAATTTCAAGCAATATTAACGCTAGGTCATTTTCCCACGTGAATTTGCTTGTGCAGAAATTCGATTTTTATATTATGCAGAATTTACTCGGGTTTGCCTCTCATGATCACTAGATTTTATTATCATCTTACGAAACGAGCCACTGAATAGTTAAAGACAAGATTATTGGAACTTTGTATCTGATATGTCAGAGCTTACATGATATTTACATATTTTGATTAATTTGACACAGGTGCAGACAGACCCCATTGGCCCAACAGTCTTGTAATACACAGATATATCAAAGAGATTGTCCCTAGGCGTTGACTGTTATTTTTCTTGGCAAAACTTGAAAGAGGATACGTTTAAGAAATTGTCCTCTCCTTTCTCTGGAATCATCAGAAATGAGGCACGAGATTGATATTCATGTTTTGGTGTCAAATTAATGTTGACGTTTATGTAAGGTAGCTACCTGAAATGTACCTCGCTACCTACAAAATTTCGTGGGTAGAGCAGCTTAGATACCAGAATGTTGGTCTTAAGGTGTGTGCTTTCAAGTTTCTTCGTTCTACTTATGGTGGATCTGAGAATTTCCTGGCAGAAGTGACAGGGACACCGACCAAATAATATGCCATATTTGTTGTTCCCTTCAAATGCATACACATTTCTTTCCCTTTTCATAAATTCATTTCACGCCCTACCACAATCAGTTAGAGAGGCAAATGCATGTACGGCTGTTCCTCCGGTTACTCTCAGCCAGAAATTCATTCTTAACCAATTACCATGTCCGCATGCTCAACTCCTCGTGTCACCAAGCGCATTTATGCTTTATTCTTCTATTATGGTATTGTATACAGTAAAACCCGGTAATGGCGTTCGGCTTCCCAAACTCATAAAACAACTCCTCACGTTACTATTTTTCTTATCTTCCCACTACTTGTCAACTCGTAGGAGTTTCTCTTCTTCTATTTTTGTTTTTGATGAATATATTTTTACGTAGTTAAGACACAATCTTTTTATGTCGAATCAAGAAGTATTGTTTTCTTTTGATAAATATGAATTTTACATCGCCAATGTCCTATGGGCTAAGGAAAGTATTTCGAAAGATATGTCTAATTAAAAAGGCTTATGGAAGTAAAATAATTGGTAAGCAAGAAGAAAATATAGACGGAGACTACTGACCAATTTTTAAATCTTTTACATTGTACAAGTGGTCATGTCGTGGGATTCTGGCCTTATATGTGCAATATTCTCATTAAAGAGGTAGGCCGGTTTGCTGCACTTTCGCACTCGAGCTTGAGATGGGCTAATCCATTATTTTAAGCCTAATAGGGGAAGTTGGCGAACGGGGTTCAGCTTTCAGTATGGAATAAGTGTAGCAGTAGTTAATAATTTGAAAGAATGTTAATAGAACTTCAAGAAAAGGTAATACTATATTTAGAAACGAATCGAACTTACGATTTCTTTAATAAGTTCCACAATTTGAAACTTAATACATAATTGGGAAAAGATTTGAGGCACAATTGTCGTGGATTGAGAATTCAAATTGATAAAAGAGTATTAGTTACATATTAATGCAATTACATAATATCATATGAATATAATTTAATTACCCAATTCAAAACATTATTTGCAGAATCTTGAACATATGATCCTCACTTTATATTACGTAAATATTTACTTATAATATTTGTTGAAATTGACATGCCAGAAATATGTTTATGAGCAAATTGATTTCTTTCTCTTTACTCTTTTGTTTACGGATGTTTTGATAGATTACTTATCTTTTGTTCGGTGTAAATCTTAGTGTAAAAATTATCTTGAACTAATCATAAGATAATCATAAAATTAAATAACATGCTTTAAAGTGCACAAAAAATAAAATTTGAAAGTTCAATATAACTAACTTTGTATGATAAAATAAAAAATGCAAGTTATGATGGTTATACATTATTTATGCAATATACTTCCTTCCATATGCTGTAACAAACATTACTCACCATACTAGTTCTATAAATATGATATGAATAAATATGTCATGGTCTACAATTATGTCTCGTAACCTTTCCTATTAAAATATCAAAATATAAATATGTACACTATTATAAAACATGAAATCAATGATATATAATTAGAAATAAATAAACAAGTTCAGAACTTCAGATTGCTAGTATCATAATAAACAAATGACACTCGCAAGTATAACCAAGACCCATTCTATGTAAATGTCTGGTTGTAAACCTTTAGTTCATAAATTTATTATTGTCATATCTCTACTAACATGCTCCATAGATGCTCTTTGTTTCTGGACTTCCTCTTGATGGAAAAATACTTCCATTCTATATGCTCGACATCTTTTGAATATTTGTCATTTTAGGAAAAAATATTTATCATAATACATTTTTAGTGGCTAGGTAATGGTGTTGACAATTTTAAGTCTTAAAATAAAATTATATATCCATAATATATGAATTTGATGGCTTAGGAATGGTTTCGAGAACTCTTAAGCTTTGAAAAAATTCCTATACCATAATAAATGAATTGTGGATTAAAAAAATGCCTTAAATTTACTTCCATAATGGACGAAGTAATAATAGATTGCTTGGTACACTGTTATGATATTGCTCCATTCATTAAATGAAGCATGTAACCTAATGGATATATATATATATATTTTTTCTATTTTGAGATATAGCAAAATCTAAATTCTAGTATCTTGAATACACAAGCATGTATTTTTTGTTTCTTATAGGTACCTTAATACTTTTTTTTTTTGTAGATTTTCAATAAACAATTCCAAAGTTACTTTAATATTTGCCTAAAATTCTAACTGCAAAACTTATATTTTTACAGATACATTAAATTGCCTGCAACTGATTCCATCTCTTTTTGTTCCATATTGTTCTTTATATATTATATAAAAATAAAATTGTCCCTTTTCTAAATAAAAATAATACATGCCAAACACTTTTCCATATTAAATCTTTGAAGAATTATTTCAATATAAACTTTTTGAGATCATCCCAATAATCCTTGTGATCTATAATGAAAAATTTCAATTCCTATCATATAAGATGCCCCTCTCATATCTTTTATTTTAAAATTTTGAAAGATAAAATCTTTTATTTCATGTAACATAACCAAATCATTAGTAGAAAGTAAGATATTATTAACATATAAAACTAAGAAAACAAACTTTCTTCCATTAATCTTTTGATATATACACCAATCAACAATGTGTTTTTTCTAAAATTCGGGAAGAAAATATAGTATCATTGAACTTAAGATACTATTATCGAGAACTTTATTTAAGTTCATATATTGACATTTTAGGTTTATGCACCATTTGAATTTTATTAAGAAACCTTCATATTACTCATCCTCATTAAGTAATTTTATTTTTCATCCATTTGGTATAACTCTAAATCATTCTAAGACACAAATTCCATTACAATCTTTAATGAGTCTTTCTTTGAAATAAGTGAAAATATCTCTTTATAATCAAGACCACCTTTGGCAATAAGGATGACCTTATATCATTATATCATTTCTATTTGAGTCATGTTTGATTTGGAGAACTCATTCACACTAAACTCTTAAAACCTTTTAGCAGTTCAACAAGATTCCAAATTTTGTTGTCTTCCATAAATGTTAGTTTATCTTTCATGGCATCAATATATTTTTAGACTCTACACATTCTATGGCTTATGAAAATAAATTTAGATCTTATTGATTTTAATACCAACATCTGACTCTGACTCTTGTAAATAAACCATATAATCATTTGATATAGCTGATCTTCTTTCTCTTTGAGATCTTCTCAAAGGTATTATTTCTTAAGATTCATATACAATAGGTGGTTGTAAGTTAGTTTCTTGTTGGTTTATTACTTCACTCAAATATTATTTATTATTGTTTAAAATTTTATAAATTACTAGAATAAGATTTTGAACAATTATGAATGAAGGAGCCTTTATGAATATAGGAACATTTACCCTTACTTTGATATATATACTTGATCATTCATTACTCTCTGAAAGGACCCATCCTGAAATCCCCCCTCTATAACCAGAGTGAAGCCCTCTCAAAATTCATTCGATTGGACTTATTTTTTATTTATTTTAGTATCATTAGACTCTAATACCTATTCTTGGTATTTTTCAAATTTTCGAGGTTAGTTCCCAAAATCACCTAGATTCATTATTCATCCGAAAATACTATTCACTAAAATCATCCGAATTTCATTTAAAATTGTCACCTAAATCCTCAAAGCACATTTTAGAGCTTTTAAAGCTCGTTCAAACTCAATCCGTAGCTTTTTGGAGTTTTTGGAAATTTTTTGAGAAATTTCTGGTCGAGTCCAAAACTATCTCTAGTCTATTCGTGATCTCCGTTATAATCTTAATAATACATTTAAATGCTTAAATTACTATAGTAAATCATAAATAGAGCTTATTCTATAAAATGCATGTACAACACATTACATAGTATAATAATCAAACTAGGATATTACAATTTCTCCCCTCTTTATAAAAAAATTATCTCCTTGAAATTTTAAACAAACATAGTCATCTAAAAAATATGGATATTGACTTCGTATCCATTTCTTGTGCTTCCACTCTATCAATCACTTTATAAGGACCAACATATTGTGGGCTTAGCTTATCACATTGTCTAAAACAAATTATTCCTTTCCACGATTATATTTGCAAATTACTTTTCCAACATTAAAATGTTGAAAACCTAATAAATTTTTGTAGTTATTGAGTCATAGAACTGAATAACTTGTATAGTAATTTCTTAGTACTTTTTTTTAGCTATCATGGCTGATATGCTAAGAGATGGGAGCATTCTACATTTCCTGATGAATAATATATCTAACTCCCTTTGTGTAACAATCCTAACTTCCTTTAGAAGCAATCCACATCGATAGAATGTACTATTAGTCAATTTCCTTCCTAGTATGACTTCATAGTTATGGATATCTAATAAGATTAACTCATTAAAAAGCTTTTAAGTCTAACTACTATGTAACTACCTCTATAAACGTTCTACGCTACTGACGTAGTTTTAATAAAAGTAGTCATTACCAAATTGCACTTTTAAAAGATCCAACTTTACACTAATGTATCTAACGAAATCTTTTAACACATATTAATGCATAGTTCTGGGATCAATCTCAATATATTCATCATTATTAGTACCTATCACCATACCGAATGCATCCTTAGCATCCTGCTAGGTTTTTGTAATTAGCCCAACCTATGCAGGTGATCTCCTTCCACATTAGCTACACCTTGGTATTGAGCTCCTAGTGTTTCAGAAGTCTATGGAGACTGTAAGTGGTCTAACTGACCTCTGACTAGATGATATTCCTCATCGTATCCTTCTATCACCAAACCATTTAAATTTATTTTTCTTATCCTAATCCGAACAAATTAGGCCACTTTCAGGATCTATACTCTCATTGAACGATTTTGTGCCTAACTTACAAATATGCTCGATCAAACTCCCTGACACTACTAGGGCCTTTTGCAATAGGCATATAGCTGCTGCCCGTATCTGTATTGTTCACTCATGGTGAACACAAAATTTCACCGGCAGTTTTGCCAGTCTTAATTGTTATGAATAGGGTTGATTAATAAAGAATGAACCATCCATGTGTTCAGCCACCCGAGCTAAAGATATTTCAACTTTTGGAGCCTCTGTTATGGCTTTGGGACCCCTAAGGTTTCATTTGTGCATAATGCTATGAATTCAAAGATTTGGAAATTTTGTTTTGAAATCATATTCATGAAAAATAACAAAACTTTATGGGTTGCCTTGTTTACAACAAAAATGTTAAAACACATTATGAAATCATAGCACATATAGAGATAACCTTATTTCAAAACAGATTCTGATACCACCTGAAAGGATCCATCTCGAAGTCTCCTTTCTAGAACCCGAGTGGAGCCTTACTGAAATTCATCCGATTGGGCTTATTTTCGATCAATTTCAGTATCATTAGACCCTAATACCTATTCTGAGTATTTTTCAAATTTTTGGAGTTAGGTCTCCTAAATCACTATTCAAGTGAAAATATTATTCATTGAGATCATCCGAATTTTATTCAAAAGTGTCACCTAAATCCTTAAAACACATTTTGGGGCTTTTAAAACTCCTCCGGACTTATTCTGTAGCTTTTTGGAGCTTTCGAAAAAATTTTGAGAAATTTCTGCCTGAGTCCAGAACCATCTCTAGTTTATCCTTGATCTCCATTATAATCTCAATAATACATTTAAATGCTTAAATTACTCTATTACATCATAAATAGAGAATACTCTTTAAAATGCATGTATAATACATTACACAATACAATAATCAAGCTAGGATATTACACTCTCGCTAACTTCACTATAATAGAATATTTCTAATTTCCATAATTCTATAACTATGGTTTGAAAAATAAAACCTAAATCATTTATATTTCTCTAAGTAACATATAAATTAACGGTTAATCATTCGAGAATAAAATTTTCTTTCATGCAGATTATAGATCCTTACCTTTGCTAAGAAACCCCAAACATCTAAATGTCTTAAAATAAATTGCCTTCTAATCCACATTTTGAAAGAAATTTTATAACTGCCTTACTAGGCACGGTATTAAATAAAATACATAACAAATTTAAGGGCATATATCCATAAAAGATTTAGGTAGTTAGGAGTTACTCATCATACTTCTAACCATATCCATCAATGTCTTATGACGTCTTTTTCGCCACACTATTTTGTTAAGATTTGCTTGATATAGTGTATTATGCATATATCCTATGTTTTTTTAAGAAACTTTGTAAATGGAACAAAACGTTAACCTAACTCATTGTATTTTCTATAGTATTTGCTCTTTTTTTTAGATCTTACAACTTTCACCTTTTAGTCTAATTTCCTTTTAACCTTAATAATGGATACCTTAAGGGCATCCATTGTTTGAGATTTTTTTCTTAAGAAAATAGACATATCCATATTGTGAAGTCATCACAAAGGGAATGAAATATTTTTTCATCAAAAGATAAAACATCAAAAGGCCATAAATATCGATATGTATAATCTCAAGAAATTGAGTACTTCTTGTGACTCATTTCTTATTATATTTGGTTTATTTTTCCTTAATGCAATTCATACATGTATTTATAAATCAGTAAAATCTAGATTTGGAAGAATCTAATTCTTTCCTAATATTTCCAACCTTTCCTTTGATACATGACCAAAACATTTATGTCAAAAGTAAATTGATTTTTCGTTTGATATATTAGATTTAATTTCAACATTGCTATAAATAATAAGAAAAGTTTTATCAAATTCATTATCAATTGTCAATTTATATAAACCATTAAAAGAATAGAAAAAATAATAAATAAAGTGTTCTTAACTAAATTGGAATAACCATATCCAAAATATCTTTTAAACCCAATAACATCAAGTTTTAAAATGGAAACTAAATTCTTATAATTGAAGATGCATAAATATTTTTCAAAAGTTCTAGTTAGTAACCATAACTCATGATTAAATGATAAGTCCTTATACATTCAATTAGAGCATTCATACAATTTCATACAATTATGGGAATGTCAAAACATTTTAAATAATATTTCTCAATAAAGAATGTTCATAGCTATATAATTTTTGTAGATTTTGAGGTCTTCCTCTTCCCCTATAATCTTGTATATGATATCTCACCTTTATATGGTAAATAAATTCAAGCATATTAGTGTAACTTGAGTTAAACAAATAGAACTTATCTAAACTTATAAGAATATAATATTAAAAAATTAATAAAAATGATTTTCAGTTATTATATTTATTAAAATTAATGTTATGCCATGTAGAGGAATATGAAATCAATTCATTGAATTTTTTATTGTTTCTAAAGAAACTCTAGAACCATTTATAGTAGCTTCCCATCTAACCATTACATATGTGAATACAAATCAAATGAGCAAAATTACATAACATTTTAGGTTGGTAACTTGCTCTACTAGTAATCAAACTTTTTAACTTATGACATAGGTTCAAAAAGATTGCCTTGCTTATTCTTAAATTCTTATAAATCCTTTGTAAGATTCTTATTCAGAAGGTTCAATATCTAATCTTGACTTGATAGAGTATAAGTTCTACATAGTTGTTTAAATAAATAAAAGTATATGTACTTTTTCATAGTTAGAGAATCAAATTCATTTGAGTTCTTAACAGGATATTCATGACAAAAAAAAAGTTTTAAAATGGCTAATTGAAAAGGAAAATCTATGTTCCAAATGGATACATACTTATCATCTAAAGGAATAAGTTTTTGGAAACTTAAATAAAGCCAATCACTATCTTAAACACTTCTTCAAATCCTCAACCTCAGGGAATATATCTATATGGAGTTCAAATCCAAAATTGAAAATGGAAAGCTTACTAGTCTTTGGTATGACAATTGGAGTGACAAAGGACTTTTTCATCTTATCCCCATCATTTTTCATCTAAAATAGATGATGAAACCCAATGCTAAAGTGGAAGAGCTAATTAAAGACAATGTATGGTTTATAAATCTTAGAGGTTTTGATAGCTTAAAGGAAGCAATTCCCAGATATATTCCAAAAAAGGATGTGAATGATAAAGTCATTTAGACTAGGAATGCATAAGGGAAATTAACTAATAAATCAGCCTATAGAACTTAAAAATTAATATGGTTTAAAAATCACGTTCCCAAAATTATTTTTATCTCTTGGCTTAGAGTGATAAATAGCTTAAACACATCAGATAGGGTTAAGATAAGCAAAACCATTAATCCTTAATGCTACCTCTATAACTTAATTTAGAGATAAGAAGCCACACTTATATGTAAGTTAATTAGATGAATATCAAGATAACATATAACTATTCTTGTATAGAAATTGGATGGGATAATATGGAGCACTAGATCTCTACCGCTTCACTCCCAAATCAAGATCATCTCTTGTTAAAAATGGCATTATGCATCTTGGTATATGAAACCTGGAAAGAAAGGAACCTTAGGAGATTCAAGCACAAAGAAACAAGTTCTTTGACATTCAAATCCAACACCTTGCATAGCATCAAAGAGTTAGTGTTGTATTACTTTAGTGAAACTAAACTCTCTAGAATTGTAACAATTAGATGGGATTTGAACTAGGTATTTGTTAGCTCTCTAAGCCTCTCATTTAGAAGTTGTATACTTGGGCAAACGTTCCTAACTCTCCTGATTATGCTAGCCCTAATAAGCTCACCAAATTGGTAAGCTATTTTGGTTGTAATACAAAAGGCTTTGCCTTTTTTGGAATATAATCCTTTTAATTTCTAGAAAAGTTGTCTTTGATTATTTCATCATTTGAATTTGATTTAAAATATGATAAAGGGGTCATGTATCTATTTTTACTATCATTTAATAATAAACAGAGACCTTAAAATATAAATACTAAAACTGTTCTTAAATACCAAAACAAATAACATAAATTTAAATAATTTCATATATTCATTGGAATGGTTTATGTATATCATACATTTAAGATGTTCAACTATAGAATATTCATTGACATAAAGTGTCTAATCTAACAACAGCTTAATACTTAGTAAAATGGAAATATAACTAAATAGACAAAGTTCAACCCATCTTCCTTATATCTAAAATTTCATCTCCTTACAAAATAGAGAATCATGTAAAGCCTTTCATACTTTTGATATCGCACATACTTAATACTTAAATCATGTAAAGACTTTAAACATTCCTTGATTGTATTAATCTTTTGATTAATTGATAAAGCTTTAAATCCATTATCTTTAGCGGAAGATGTTGCCACCATTTTTTTCTTGGTATTTCATTATTCCTTTTTCACTTTTACCAATTATATAGAAGACATTTCTAAAATGTTAGATTGTGTCCTTGAACACATTTTTTTAAGGATTTTTTCTTAGAAGAAGAACTTGCAACTTCATCTTCTTCCTTATCGAAAGAAAAAACTTAATTAACCTCAATTGTATATTCCTTGTCTTCACTATTTGATAGAAATTAAATTATAAATATGCATGCAAACTAGTTGTAGTAGTGTCGTAAAAAATATAGCCTAAGTTTATAAACTTTTTGCACCCTTTTCACTTGAATTTGTGAGCTATTTTATATACTTACAATGATGAAAAATATACATTAAATATATATATCTATATATATCAATAAACAAAGTAATATTTTACCTCACATAGATTGTCCTAATATTCATTTTGTGGCACTAACTTTATTGATTAAAATAATGTAAGTGATTACAATTTTTTAAAACAAATTCTTGAAATTCTTCAATCCATCCCTTAATCCATTATAATTGTTATTTAATTATATCATTATTTTCTTTATTGATTTAAAAAATACTTATCTTACTATTCTTTCAACTAGATATGAGCTGTTTTTATTTCCTAACATACATATATGCTTGTGCGCGATAACTGATAAAGAGCATTTTTCTCTCATAAATTGAACAATAACTATTAATTATACATGCATATTGTTCTCATTTTCACTTTTCACACATTCATGCATTCATAAAACTTGTCTACCAATATGTTAGACCCCTAACTTTTCTTAAAAGATTAGAACTGGTAAATGAGAAATTTTGGTGATTAGTCATGAGTAAAGAACAAATGACGAAAATTCTTGAATTAGAAATGATAGACGAGATTAAAGTAGTAAATGAGAAGTGAGGATAGATTCATGTTTTTTCTTTGGTGCTTTTGGTAGATGAGAGGTTATGAAAAGGAAAAAATTAAGGTGAAAGTTAGAAGTAAAATGAAAGCAAAAATGAAGTGGAATATGTGTAGTAAGTTGATAAAAGATATGTATATATGTGTATATTCTGTTATTGGTGTTCATGATTAATCATGGATCATAATTTCTTTATGGATGATATTGAGTTAAGAATGAGGAGTAAATGAAGTAGAAAAGGTGATCTTGGTATGAGTTATGTTAAGGAAAGATTAGGAGACAAAATGGGTAGTTAATATGAAAAATGTTCACTGAATTTGTTTTAGTCTTTTAGCCATAAATTTTTCTCTAGTTATCCAAACAAGATAATTATTGATTTGAATTAAACTAGAGACAAATGGCTACATTGTTTATGAAGATATCGAATTTAAATTCGATCTCTAAGAGTCTCAAAATTTGTCATGAAGTTGAGAATTGGGTGTAGTATATTGGTGGATGAATGTAAAATTCATGTTCTAAATTTGAGGGAAATTCTGGATTGATCTACGCTGAATTAGAAAAGTGTGTCTTCTAGAAAGTTGTAGATCTTTCTTTTAGCTTTCCAATGGTATATAGTATGTAATTTTTAGACATTGGAGTTAAAAGTTATGATCCTTATAAGGGGAGATGCTTAGGAGTATAGATCATAACACCTGTAAAAAATGTATCGTCTATGATGATGTCATATCGTCTGCGATGATGTCATATCTTCTATAGTTGACTTTTCGCTTCTTCTATTGTTGGCCGAAACTTCTCCTTCTATGTACTATCATCTGCTCCATTTTTGACCCTTCAGATGATAGAATCTATCTTTGAGGTCTTCATAAAATTTGTAGATCCTGAAGTCCTCTTTTTAACCATATGAAGAAAACCCTAATCCGATATCTGTAGGGAAAGTTATGATAATTTTCTCATTTCTTTTGTTTTCAATTCATCTGCTTTTTCGTTTGGTTTCGTTTGATCCTATTGTCTGCTCCATTTTTGACCCTTTAGATGATAAAATCTATCTTCAAGGTCTTTATAAAAGTTGTATATCTTGAAGTCCTCTTTTGAACCATACAAAGAAAACCCTAATCCAATATCTTTATGGAAAGTTATGATAGTTTTCCCAATTCGTTTGCTTTTTCATTTGGTTTCGATGGATTCTATCATCTGGTCCACTTTTGACCCTTCAGATAAAATTTATTTTCAAGTCCTACGCAAAAGTTGTATAACTCAGAATTCTCTTTGAAACCGTCTTAATATGACTTAATCTGATATTGCTAATGATAGTTATGCTAATTGTCCCGAGACAGATTTAATATGATTGAGGGCGAAATCATGTTTGATTCTTTAGGCCATAACTTGGTTATCCGACCTCCAAATGAAGTGATTCTTGAACCAATAGTTTCTTAACACATTTTTATATCCCTCCATATAATTTGATAGCATTTGGTGCGACTTTAAAAAATATAGATTGAATCAAAGTTAGGGTATCGATTGGAAGAGTATGAATGGGATGTTTTACTGAACATACTTCGGTGTTTTGATGATGTCTTCATCAGTATAGCTCTGAATAAGATGATCCTTGTCTCTAGATAAACTAGAGACATGGAGCTACAAAATCATATGAAGAAATCGAAATCTAATTCAGTCTCTAAGACTTTCAAATTCTGGATGGAATTTAAGTATAGTGTACTGTTTCAATATAAGAACAGTTTGAAAGTGTTTATGGAAAATTTCAGATTTTTGAACTAAATTGAATGATTTTGATGGCATTAGAAACTTAAGACAAGGGGGAACATTTTCTAGAAGAAAGTGTTGTATCAGAATGTTCAAGGATATTTTTGGCAAGACACTTAAGCATAAAAAGACATAAGGCATAAATGGAAGAGCAAATGTGACATTTCTCACTCATTAAGGTTATAATTGGTAGGGTGAGCATTATTCGGGCCGGCCCGAATTAATTCGGGTAAGAAAATGTTAAATTTCGGGTAATTCGGGTCGGGTTGGGTATTACTTGAATTATTTTCGGGCCGGGACGGGTAACTCCAAAAAATTTGGGCCGGCCCGATTATCCTAATTAGGTTTAAAAAAATTATGAAAATACATTTCGTTATTTTTCTTGTAGAATTAACAGATTAATTATGCTAGTTAA
>JANIJH010000003.1:35968391-35989482 GCA_024520975.1 Erythroxylum areolatum
GGGTTGATGGACATTGAATGCTTGTGTGACTGTGTGTTTTGAATTTACTGTTTCTTTGGTCATTTTGATTTTGATTTTTTTCTATCTTTTAATTTGCATGTGATGTGTGTTAAACCATGAAATTCCATCTTAATAGTTGGAATGAGACTGAATTGCATGCTTGAAGTCGAATTAGGCCAATTGAATAGAAGGTGAATCATGCTAATCGATTAAAGTAGTCGGTTACATAAGCTTGCTTAAAAATTGATGCTTGAGTGATTAGGTAATGAATAAAGCATAATGGATTTTCAATTGAGCCTATGTGACTAATTGAGCCTATATGACTCTATTCAAAATTCATTTCATTTCTTTGTGTGTGTGATACTCCCTCAAGTGATTACCTTCAAAACTTGCTCTGAACCGGTTTGAATCTATTAGATGCATGTTAGATAGAAATGATTAAGGCCCTTTTTTCTTTTAACCCTTGACTTAAATGACCCTCCTATCTTATTTACCCTTGCAAACCCCTTTGAGCCTTTACCCCTTTTGTTTCTTAAAGAAAACACCTCATTCTAAAACATCAAACCCTATTAGCCTCACCTATTCACAAGTTTAATAAGGTACTAAGTTAGCTAGTTTTGGGACTTTTGACTATATTTTTTCTAAGACGAGTTTACTGATACTTCTACTTATAGAGCAAATGCTTGAGACAAATTATTTGCTACTCCTCTTCTCTATTTGCTATTTGTCGTCAGCCCCTATTCTCCTCTCTCACCCAATAATAATAATAATAATAATAACTTCGAATTATTTCTAGTTAGCTCCAGAAAACATACCTATTAAACTTGTGAATAGGTGAGCCTTGAGACGAGTTTACTGATAATTCGAAGTTATTATTATTATTATTATTATTATTATTATTATTATTATTATTATTATAAGATTTCAAATTTAGGATTTTGTTATTTATTATAATGATGTAACTAATCGATATGGAGCGATCGTTCAATGATGTAGTGAGGATATTGATTGAGTAATTGATTGGTTTGTTTTTTCTACTTACCAATTAAGATGATTGAAATTATCACAATAAATAGCTTTTTTTTTGAATATTTTCTATTTATTTATTCTAATATTTTAAAATTTTGATAGAGAATTAAATTATTTACCAATTCTTTTTAAGAAATATGACGTGTGAATAAAGAGAAACATGATTGGTTAATTAATAGACATAAATTTTAAATTGATTAAATTTTGAACGAGGCTTAAATTTGAAAATTTTTGACTTAATGTTGACTTAAAATTAATACAATTAGCTCTTAAACAATAATATTTTGATACACTATTTAAGTAGAATAGTACCAAACAACCCAATTCTAATAAAGCCTCAGGCGAGTCTCTGATACAAAAAGAACATAATTTACTTAACTTGATAACATTCTTAAAAAGAGACAAAATTATTATAAAAAAATCTAAGACTCAATGAATCAAGGAAAGAATAATATTTAATATTCATCTCGATCTTGGAGAGGATTTGTTGTGATTGTAAGTGTTTTTTTATATTGAATAGGTTATTTAATTTGGATTTGTTAATTCATTAAGTGATTTATTATTTTTAGACATGTAATTATAGGTTATAACATGCACTCAATGATTTATGCATATATATTATTAAGTATAAAAAATATCACACCTCTATGTGATTTAAGTGATTTCAGAAAGATATCTCAACTTTAAAATTTTTGAAAATTATAATTTTTCAAAAAATTCCTTTTTTCATAATTTGGTTAAAAATAATAGTAAAATACATATAACATTGGTAAGATGTTTTCTTGATATATTAATTGATATTATCTCCTTTGTTTTGGATTTATTTTGATCCTTAAATATTAAAATTAATGTTTGTTTTGTTTTAGGATATGAAAAGTAGAGATTACATCAAATTAAGACATTATTGATGATAATTACGAATTTTAGATAAAGTGAAGAGATTGCTACAGTGGATAAGACTGATCACTTAAAGAGTTGAAGTTTAGCTGGAAAACTTCTTTCTATCCCTAACATATAGGAATTTGAATTTGAATTTGTTTTAGATAGACATCTTTGCAAGGTAGAATTAGGTTAGGATTAGACCAGGAAAATCTTATAAAAGGGGCGTTCCTCTCAACAGAATGAATAATTCTCTTCTTACTTTTCTCTCAATTCTTTATCTTTTCTCTATTTTTGGTATTGGAGCAAAAGCTATGTGTGACTAAACTTAATTATTTTAATTCAAGGAAATTTGAGACTCTAGTTGTAACCTTGTGAGATTTTGTATTCTTGACTTTTATTTATGTTTTAATTCAAATATTTCTTGTTTTGATTTCTTATATTTGATAAATAATTAATATTGCTTAATCTAACAATTTAATTTAATTATTGTATTGCTATGAATTCAATGATCTGTAATTGACATGAAGAATTGGTACAAGTAGCAAATAGGTTGCTTATGAATTTGCATCTTTAACTTATGATAAACAAGAAAATTAAGTTAAATAATTGTAGTTATCTCGATTATTTAATTTAGGGTTTAATCTTTTTCACTACGCTTATTGCTATTATTTATTTGATATGGAATGTTATCACACTTAGTCAATAGATTGTAAGTTTTGATTTGAATACTATGTTTAAGCCAATTAATTTAGGAAGGTTTGAGACTTATTACGATTGTCCTAATATATTTCAGACTAACTGCTTAAATTGAGACTTCTTTTTAGACCAATGATCAATGTTATAAGTAGATGAGATCTTTCCCTTGAATTGGAGTTTAGTATTCTTGAATTTCTCACTTTTATATTTAGTTTATTTATTTTAATTACTTTTTAATTTTAGTTAAGTAATTAATTAATCCAAAAGCTCCCATTTTATTTTATTACTTGAAATTAAGAAACTAGTGTTTAGTTCTCTAGGGATTCGACCTGGTTCTACGATTACTATTAGAAGTTTGGAGAATCAAAATTATTTTAGGGGCTTCGACATGCCGATCAAAATTTGGCACTGTTGTTGGGGTTCTATTTTAGTTTCTTAGTTTCTTTGTGTGTTTTTACAGTTACTGCCAACCTCTTATCTTGTATGACTTGTGCTTCTTAGATAGGTAAATTACAATATAATCCAAAAATTTAGAAGACAACATGTCGTTTGAGAAAAGAGACTAAGCAAGGAAGTGGTCATTCACCTTCAAAAGTAAAAGCTTAAATAGATCTAACAATTGGTGAAGACTCTAACTTTCAATAAGTGAAAGAAAAGACGACAAATTTTAACCTTAGAACATTGAGGGAGTTAGCGTCACCGCATTTGAATCAACAACCTTTATGCATACAATTTCTAGATGTTGAGGTAGATTTCGAATTGAAATCTGGTTTAATTCATTTGCTTCCTATTTTTTGTGGTCTTGTAGGTGAAGATCCAGCTAAACAGTTGAAGGAATTTCATGTTATCTGCTCTAAAATAAAGCCACAAAGGGTGACAAAAGAATAAATTAATCCCAGGGCCCTTCTGTTCTCATTGAAAGACAAGGAAAATGATTAACTATATTATCTCCCCCTAACTTACTAACAATATGGAATGAGATGAAAAGAATGTTTATAAAGAAGTTCAGTCTTGCATCACGAGCAATGAATAATAGAAAGGAGATATATGACATAAGACAAATTACTGGAGAAACATTATATGAATATTGGGAAAGGTGTAAGGAGTTATATGTCAGCTATCCACATCATTAGATTCCTGACTAACTCTTGATTCAATACTTTTATAAAGGACTATTGCCAATGGATTAAAGTATGGTTGATGCAGTTAGTGAAGAAGCTTTGGTAAATAAAACACCTGTTCCGGCCAGCCAGATAATTGATATCAATTATGGCCAAAAATTCTCAACAGTTTGGGACAATGATGGACGGAGTTGTTAAGGGTGTGAATGAGGTAAGTAATAGACACCTTAAGAATGAAACTTCATATTTAACCACTCTAATTCGTCAAATTGCTGTAGGTAAATTGCAATTAGTAAAAGTGTGTGAAATATGCTCATTCTTTAGACATCCTACAGATATGTGCCTTACATTGCAACAAAATTCCTTACAAGTGTCTAATGCAATATGGCAATTTTCTAACCAACCTCAATGAAAATAGAACCCTTATTCCAATTATTATAATCTACGATGGAGGGATTATCCAAACTTGAGGATAAAAATCAAGGAGGGAAACAACGATATCAACCTAACAATTTTAAACAACATCAAGCCCCTACATATGCTAAACCTCAATCTTCAAATTCAAGTATGTCTTTAGATGAAATTGTTAAAGCATTTGCTATTAATACTCGACAATTTCAATAGGAAAAAAGGGCAAGCCTTCAAAGCTTAGGAAATCAAATCACTCAATTAACCACCTCGATAAGTAAATTGGAAGCGCAAGCATCAGGAAAGTTACCCTCTCATATGGTGGTAAATCTTAAAGAGAATGTGAGTGTGATGACTTTAAGAAGTGGTAAAGAAATTCAATCTGGAACTTCTTTATTAAAGGAGGAAGAAAAGCACGATGATGGAGAAAAGAAGGAAGAACTTTCAATTTAAGAATCCATAGAGGTAAAAAACATGATTTATCTTCTTCAATATCAATTAATGCACATTTACCTCCTTTTCTTAGCAGGTTGGCTAAACCAAAAGAAGATGAGCATGAAAGAGAGATCCTAGAAACTTTAAAAAAGGTAGAAATCAATATATCACTTCTAGAAGCTATCAAGAAAGTTCTGAAATATGCTAAGTTTTGAAAGAGCTGTGCACAAACAAAAGGAAGATGAAGGACAAAGAGAGAATAATTTTAGGTAAGAATATATCAGTCGTGATAAATAAAAAATTACTAGAAAAATGAAAAGATCTAGGTATGTTTACACTTCTGTGTTATTAGTAATAAGAAAATTGAGTGTGTCATTCTAGACTTAGGTACATTTATTAATGTCATGTCATACTTAATTTACCGAGCTTTAAATATGAATTCTTTGTAAGAAACTATTGTGATTTTTCAACTAATTTCATCATTCGTATGTGCATCCTATTGGTATTATTGAGGATGTTTTAGTTCAAGTTAATGATTTGATATTCCCAGTGGCTTTTTACATCTTGAAAATGGATAAAGGTTGTGTTAAACGTTCAACTTTGATTTTGTTAAGTAGGCTATTTACGAAGACATCTAAGACAAAAATTAATGTGAATAAGGGTACTCTTTTGTTGAGTTTGATTGAGAGATAGTGAAGTTCAATATTTTTGAAGTAATGAAGTACCCGAATGATTTCAATTCATTTATCATATAGATATTGTGGATTCATTTGTGGAGGATATGTTTAAAGAAGAAAATGTTGAATATGAGTTAGAGTTTAAAGTAAATCAGAAGTGAATGAGCAAGTTGATAAAACTTATGAAGTTGTAGAATCATTGTTAGCAATGCTAATAGATCCAAAGACTTTGAATGATGAACTTACTATAACTCACAAGAAAATCTTATCTTTTGTGTTGCAGGCTTCAAAGATAAAATTGAAGGTGTTATCTGATCACCTAAAGTATGTCTATTTAGTTGAAGGAGAGTCATTACCTACAATCATTTCAAAAAAGTTAACTATGGAGCAAGAGGAAGGGTTAGTAGCACTACTTAAGGAGTACAAAACTGCAATTATTTAGAAGTTTGAGAGGAAAAAGTCAGGTCGAGCATAACAACGTTAAAAAATTATGTTTTTTGATAGGCAACCCAAAATATGATAGTTTTTATCGATTTTGTTTTACTTATAAATAGTTTCCATTTGCTTGTTTTTAAAAAATAAGTTTATTGGCTTAAGGGAAAAAGGGGTCCTAAAATTTTATATTACTAAATTTTATAAGGCATGATCATGTCTTACATAATTTAGTTGTCTGGAGTGAAGACCTTAAAATTCCAAAATACTAAATCTTATAAGGCGAGATCACACCTTATGTAATTTAGTGTTCTGGAATGAAAACCTTAAAATTCCATATTACTAAATCTCATAAGGTGAGATCTCGCCTTAAGTGATTTAGTTTTCTAGAATGGAACCCCTAAATTTTCATAATAATAACATTCATAAGGTGTGATCTCATCTTATAAATGTTAGTAATATGTTTGGTTTTCTGAAAAAAGAACATATGTTTTTTTAAAAATAAAATACAATTAAATAAAACAAATTTGAATTTTTTTTCATCTTTTGATTAAAAAAAACTTAATGCGATATGTTTCTTTTTCAGCATCCAACCCAAGTCTTGTCTCTCAGTAGTCACACACTCCCCAACTAACCACTAGAAGCACCTCCAGCCACCAACAACCACTAGTATTGTATTATGTTCTATTTATTTCTCCTTCCTTTTATTAATTACTTTTAGTTGCTTTACTTTCATTTTAATTTTAATTATTATTAGGTTGTTTTCATTATTTTTTGGATTAGTTTTCTGTTTACCCATCGAAAGCATTTTTAAGTAGCCAAAGGATGAGATAGATTACAAAACAAAAGTGACAATTTTGTTATGTGTCATGTGATACCTCTATATCCGCCAACACCATAGTACACCTCCTTTACGACGCTCACACCTCAGGGGAGTCTTCTATTTTATGCTTTATTTCCCTAATTATTTTTAGTGAGATGTAAGTATCTTATGCATACATTAAGGACAATATATGATTTAGGTGTAGGGGAGCAAGATAATATATTATAATGAATGATGCGATTTTTTCTTGAACTCACGAATAATCCTTAAGTTAAGATACATTTTTGGTTTAAGATCTAATGCAGACAAGCATGATTAGTGATTTCATTAAATTATTTGAAGTATCTCATTGATTTTGTTGAATGAAAGTGTGCAAGACTTGATGCATTTTTGATACCTATGTGAGCTTTGAGCCTAAGAGCATACAGATCTTTTTGTTATGTGTTATTAAACATAGCTTGTTTAGACTAGAACTTGCTTTTGAATATGTGATGAGACCACATTTTTGATCAATTTGTGTATATATTTGATGAGGGCATTTAGGATAACTATTTTTGACCTAAACAACTGCACCTTACTTTTTATCCCTAGAAAACAATTTGAGCCTTACTCTTTCTTTCTTTTTTTTTTTGCTTAATAACCTTGCTACAAGCCAAATTTACCCTTTTTATTGATATCCTTAATAATTTTGAACCCCTAAATTGAATGAATTGTATCGAGCTTATTTGCATAGGATTTTGACTATTTCCATAAAAAGTAAATTAGATGATTCAAGTTACATTTGTTTTTATTTTTTATAGAATGACAGAGAAGTATAAAAACAAAGAACAAAATAAAATCTCCTTTTTGATATTTTTGTTTAAAAAGGACAAAAGAGAAAAAAAAGAAAAAAAGTGATTGTTAAGATGCTATTGAATAAAGTGAATTTTGGATTGATTTAAGTTAAAAATTATGGATAAGTTTGTGTTTTTGTTAGATGCATAATTGATTATAATTTTACCTTATATTTGATGTGTTTTTACATTATATTTGATACTTTTGTTATACTTGGTACTTAATTCGCTCCAAGTGCTTTCACAGGTGATAATTACCTTCATGTACTTAAAGGAAAAGAATTCAAACAAAAACTCAAAGTAAAACTTATTTTTGTAGAATTGGTAGCCTGACCATTAGAGTTTTACATGGACATATCTGAGGCTTATGAGATCAAAATGAGGTGATTCAATAGCTCAAATTCAAGCCAACATCCTAGGACATAATTTCTATGCAAAACTCGAGGCTCAAAAGCGCTATTTTGAGGGGATAAAAAGGCTGAGAATGAGACATGAAGTCTATCTCAGCCCGATTTGAAGTTTGACCTTCCCTTGGTTTTAGGCCCATAACTTTCGTTACAATGCTTTGTTTTAAGAAAACAAGGATCCGTTGGAAATTTGAGAAATGTACAATTTATATTAAGACATCATGACTTAAATATGAAGATATAAAGATCGAAAGCCTGAAGGAATGCACTATCAAGCATTTGTACGTGCAGTTCTGTACGGCTGTGCACTTTTGCAATTTCAAACAATTTTGGTTATGCACGGTCTGATGCACAGTAGTGTAAGAGACAGTGCATCTCTTTAAAATCCTAAATTTTGTGATGAAAAGATTTCAGGACAGATTGAAGGGAGGCAGCCAAAGGAGACATTAGGAGGCGATTTCCAAACGTGGAGTGTTTCTCAATAGGCAATTTTGGTACAAAGAATTGGAAAATACGAAGAAATCATCGAAAGATCCATCGAAATATAAGATCAAGCCTTTACATCGTAAAAACATTTGATAGAAGACAATCAGGAATATTTTGAATTATAAATTCATTGTTTTTTATTCGTATTTTTGTTTATGTATGTTTGATTTCGTGTTTAATAATGGATAACTAAATGTCCAATTAGTAATTAAATTAGGTTTTTTGATATTGTGATCTGATTACGCGTTTTATTTATGTTCTAATATCTAGAGAATATTATATCATAATCTGATTTCATACGTAGAGATTGAGAAATCCTAGTGTCAATATATTTACCATAATTAGAAAGAGTTGATTGCAATTCTAGAGATAGGATGACATAAATCTTTCATATTAGGATCAAACCTAATATAATGACTCATAAATTAGTAACGCAATCTTATAAGATTTAACTTGAGTAGTTTAGATAGAGACCTTATAATTAGTTATTAGTAGACTCAAGGTTGATGATTAACATACCATAGGAGTCTCCACAATCTAATATATCAACAAACAATTGCATGATAAAAGATCAATTTATTAAGGGCTTAAGGAGATTCGAACCAAGATACCAATGTTTGGTAATGATAGTTTTCCAAGTGAATTACACTGTCTTTGCATTCATTATTGTTTCCTATTTCTTTAATTGTTATAATTTTTAGATTCTTTTAATTAAAAATCTAAAATTAATCCTTAGGTTAGATAATAGGAGAAAAGTAATTACTAGTATTCATCATTTTTTAGGGATCGACTCGTACTTGTCAGTTATAGCTACAACTATGCCATGCATTTGCGGTTATTACAATATTGACTATCATGAAAAATTCAACCTGATTTCCTTCAATTTATTTAGCCAAAAAGCTTCTTTTTGTCGTACCTTCCTTAAGCCAAGTTATAACTCTTATTAAGACCCTTTGATTTATGCATTAAGTTTATTTTGTTTAGTGGTGGAGATATGATTCTTGAGCAAGCCTATAGAAATAACTCCCTATGTTTTGATTTGAGAGTTTAATGAACCCAAAACACTTTGAGTGTATGGAGTGAAATCTTTGAGATGGTGTTAAGTTTTGTTTCATTTGATTTTGATAGAATTCATAAGATGATATGTTTTAATAATATGTCATATGAGTGTTTATTTTCTCGATTATTATTTTATCTTAAAACTTCAATGTGAATTAGCTTTTAGATATTTTTGGATAACATGAAAGGAGATGAGAGGTTATTATGAAGATAATTAAGGAGTACTTGGTTAATGGGTTTGGGAAGGAGTTAATGGGTAAAGAAGAAAAAGTGAGTGGCTGGTTGTTGATTATTATTATAGGGGCAATAGTTTAATATCCCACTTTTAAGGAATCCTCTATTCCTTCCATTTAGTAGAGGAATAAAATTCGTTCCTTAATAGTGGCTCTTTTTAAAATATATATTTTTAATAATTATTAATTAAATACAATTAATTAATTAAAATATAATGAATTGATTAAAATATCACTAATTACAATATAATTAATTAATTAATTACATTATAATTAATAAAAATAATTAATTAATTAAATTAAATATAATTCATTCATTAATTAAAATATTCTAATTAATTAAAATATAATTCATTAATTAATTGAAATATTGTAATTAATTAATTAATTGAAATAAAATTAATTACAATATAATTAGTTAAAATATTGTTAATAATTAATTACATTACATTATAATTAATTAATTAAAATATAATTCATTCATTAATTAAAATATTATAATTAATTAATTAATTAATTAATTACAATATAATTAATTAAAATACTATTCATAACTAATTAATTACATTATAATTAACTAAAATATTAATAATTAATTAGTTACAATATAGTTAATTAAAACATAATTCAATCATTAATTAAAATATTATTAATTACAATATAGCTAATTAAAATATAGTAAAATTTTATTTATCAACATTTTTTACAAACCAACTACTATCAATAGTAATGGTAATCATTCATTCCTCTTAATCAACCATCATAATTATAATGATAATGTTCATTATCATTCTTCACTATATTTATTCCCATTTCTATTACTATTCTCCTGTGCTAATCAACCGCCACCTTAATGTACTGAATTGATGTATACTTGAGGACAAGTAATAATTCGGTGTGGGGGAATTCGGTAAGATGTTATCTTGATATATTAATTGATATTATCTCCTTTGCTTTGGATTTATTTTGGTGCTTAAATATTAAAATTAATGTTTGTCTTATTTTAGGAGATGAAAAGTGTAGATTGCATCAAATTGGGACGTTATTGATGATAATCATGAATTTTGGATTAAGTGAAGAGATTGCTGTGGTAGACAAGACTGATCACTTGAAGAATTGGAGTTTAACTGAAAAACTTCTTTCTATCCCTATCATATAGGAATTCGCATTTGCATTTTTTTAGATAGATATCTTTGCAAGGTAAAATTAGATCAAGAAAACCCTATAAAAGGGACATTCCTTACAGCAAAATGAATAATTCTTTTCTTATTTGTTCTCAATTCTTTATCTTTCTTCTATTTTGGTATTGGAACAAAAGTCATGTGTGACTAAACTCAATTATTCTAATTCAAAGAGATTCGAGACTCTAGTTATAAACTTGTGAGGTTTTGTTTTCTTAATTTTTATTCATATTTTTATTCAATTATTTCTTGTTTTGAGTTCTTATATTGATGAATGATTAATATGACAATTTAATTTAATGTTAATTATTCTATCACTATCCATAAATTTAATGATCTTTAATTGTCATGAAAGATTGGTACAAGTAGCAAATAGGTTGCTTATAAATTTGCATATTTAGGATGTAATCTTATCCACTAAGTTTATTGTTATCATTTAGTTAATATGAAATGCTATCACACATAGTCAATGGATAGTAAGTTTTGGCTTGTATGCTAGGTTTGAAACAATTAATTTAGTAAAATTTTAGACTTATTACAGCTATTCTAATATGTTTCAGGCTAACAACTTGAATTGTGGCTTCTTTTTAGACCAATGATCAATGTTATCATTAGATAAGATCTTACTCTTGAATTGGAGATTAGTATTATTGAATTTCTCACTTTTATATTTAATTTATTTATTTTAAAACCTTTTTAACTTGAGTTAATTAGTTAATTAATCCAAACCCTCTGACCTCACACCCCCTCCCCCCAAAAAAATTATTATTACTTAAAATTAAGAAACTGGTGTTTAGTTCTCTAGAGATTCGACCTGATTCTACTACTACTATAAGAAATTTGGAGAATCAAAATTATTTTGGGGGCTTTGATAACTCGACCAAACATAAATATTGTTGTTGCTAATAAGATAATTTAACCTAACTCTTAAATTTGATTTAAATTGATAATTTAGAATAATTGTAATAAATTGCTAGTTTAGATCTATCTTAATTAATGTAGGTCATATTTAAGAGTTAATTTGAATATACATATCAACAACATTTGATTTATTTAAATATAATATCCATATCAAGTGTATCGTTAAAAAAAATTATGAAAGAACACGTAAAAAAATTAATTATTAAACCACAAAATAGTTTTGTATTTTTAGCCTTAAAAAAATAGCAAAAGAAGTAGATGAATCATTCTGGATAACATTAATCAACTTTGGAGTTAAGATCTACTTTCTCTTGTACAGTTCAATAAAAAATAAGCTAATTCAAATCACGTGGTAGAAATATGCAGTGTTTTGAAAAATGGATCGAATCGATCATTCGGACCGGAGAACCGATAACTTGGAGCATGAAACAGTCCAGTTTAGCCCCTATTTTTTGTGAGTGATTGGCCTGTTCATTTTGCAGGGAGAAAGAAAGGACCGACCAGTCCATTTAGAATGCCTTGTTTTTTATGATTTCAACTTGAATGAATATTATCATTAGTGATATTTTTTTAAATCCTTTTGATGAAATATGACTAGTGAGCTTTGTTATCTTATTTTATGTTGTGTTTGGTGAACCTAAAAAAAACTTGTATATTTTGAAGTTTGAAGGTTTAAGTTAAGTTTACAATTAGATAAATAAATAATTAAATAGTATGTTTAAAAATTATTTTATATATAATATATAAAATAAAAATTTATATATTTATTCGTCACTGGTTTGATCATGGTTGAATTCCAATTGAACCATTGTCTAGAATCAGTTGCGTCTCCAGTCACCAGTCCGGTCTAAATTGATCATTCCATATAAGTGGCTATTGACTTGTAACATTGGTAGGTGTCAAAGCCACCAAAAAATATATCATACTACCAAGTTACAAAATAATTGTAGAAAATAGTAAGCAAGGTTGAATCCCAGAGACTAGAGATTAATAATATTCTTTTAAAAAACTAGGAAAATTTAGTAAAGACAAATAAAAGGGGGGATTTTTAATTGAAGAAACTGAACGAGATCATAAAAATAAAAATAGAGAAAATCGATCGAAGAAATCATTCTAGCCAATATAAACTCCTCAATTAAATCAATAGACCAGTTATAGTTGTTGAAGACGCTTCTAACAACTTAATCTTTCCGTAAATTTGGATTAAACAAGACAACGTGCTTTTTGATTAATCTCTTACCAACAAGTAATCCTGACTTGCGTCTAGGATTCAATTCATTGATAGCACTAAAAATGAAAAAGACCTGATCCTAACCAATAAGCCACACGCGTAGTTCATTCAAATTAGATTATTTGCTTCCTTAATATAACCTGAAAATATGGTTCTAATCACGCTATATTATTTACTACAAATGTTAACTCAACTAAACAATTACGTATTCGATCTCATTAATTAGCAATTTATTATCCTAATTAACTAAATAATTAGCCAAACCGTTTAATTAAACAGGAAAATAAACATCCGCAACCCAATAAGTGCAGGAAATAAGTAAATATTGAAGAATTGAAATGAGTAGGGAGATAAATATTTAGATCTCACAACACTTTTGTGGAACTAGGCACTTCGATTAGACCTTAAGCTAGAAAATAAAAGAGTTAGCCGTTCATGGTTGTTTTTGAGCTCACAAAATAAAGATTCTGCTGCCGAGAGAGTGTCCCTAAACTAACAGCCCTCCTCCCTTTATAAAAGAGGAGAATATTCCAAAAAAATCGAAAAGATAATTACAACCCAATAAATGATGATAAGGAAATAAAATTCTAAGATTGTCTCCCTGATTCTCGTGCTAGTGGCTGCTGATAACCTTTCAAAACAGATGGTTGTTATTGACTTCCAAGAAGATAGAATAGCCCCTATGATTTTCAACTCTTGCAGTTCATTTAAAATTTTCCGAATAAGCCTAAATATCTAACAAATCAGCAAACTTCCTTAATTGTCCAAAATAACAGAGAGAAAATAAATCCATTAAAAGTGTCAAAATATCTTGCATTATAAACATAATTTCCACCAAATACTCAATAAAAATATCAATATATCAAATTCCCCCACACTTATTACTTGCTTGTCCTCAAGCAAGATCTCAAAATCAAAACATTCCAACTCTTTTCAATAGATTCCAGACTAATTAAATGGAACAAAGCTACTTAGCTGAAGAAATCCAGTATACAAGGAATAGAGAACTAGCAAAAACAAAAATCATCTTCCAAATTTCATAACAAGGAATAACTACCTTTGAAATACCTCTCAAACACAAATAAAAGAGCCTTGCACTAGTTCATAACACATAGTTTTAAACCCAGCATAATTAACTCAATTCACAACAGAACAATTACCAAAAACCTACTAACAGAAATCACGCTCAAGCAAGCATAGATGAAAAAATGAAATTGTCAAGTGCCAAAGACTACCAAATTCAACTTTGATTCACAAAATAGTTTTTTTTTTCAATTTCAGCACATTTTGAGCGCCTTTTAGGCTTGCCTGAGATGTCATCATCCTTTCAATGCGAGGGCGAATATTTGTGATATCCACATCTGGCTACTCGGAGTCACAAGCTCAGATGGCTACTAGCTCTACTCTTTATCCATTCCCGAACAGTGGAGTAAGAATTTGATTGGACTTGTGCTCTTTTTTTTGGTGTGGATTTGGTCACTTTAAGTAACTTGGCAAAAGCATTAAGCACACAATTCACATGCAAAGGGACTATGGCAGATTCATGGTGAGTGTTCCAGTCATGAATTGACCATTTCAATTTAAAAAGCATACAACTCATTACTCAAAATCCATTAAACAGGGCTCATCTCACTTGTATCCAAGAAATTTCTCAAAGAAGGTCATTCAATATTGTGAGCAAAAGAAAATCTATTTTGTTAAAGCTAGTAAAATATTGCAAAGACTTGAACTCTTAAGTGAAGCAGCTCAATTCTCAACAAACAACAGAGGATTTGAGGAAAACCATTTGAAAGATTAGAAATGCAGAAATTTATATTGAATCAACATCAGCAACCAGTAATTCAAAGCAAATCCCTAAATCATTTCAGCCCTAAAATCCCCTTCCCCCACACTTAATTTCACATTGTCCCAATGTGAACTCGAGGCATGAAATCAAAGCAGGGAAAAACAGAAAATAACAAAAATGGCAAGAAAGCTTCCCTGACTGCAAATCAGATTCGCTCGATTCCTTGCAAGCAACGACCTTAGCTTGTTGATCGATGGTCCTTTTGGTAGAAGGGGCGTGCTTGATGAAGAAGGAAAGGGGATTGCCGGTTCTATCACTAAACGTTGCCATTGGTGGAAAGAGACGATAATCAGTGTTGCGATCTGAACGATCTCTGAGTTTGTTGTAGGTGGCGAGGAGGCGGCGTTGAGTAGATTGAGACATGAATCGAAGAGGGAAAGGAAGCCTTAACAGCTTCGGATGGGTCTGTTGTTTCCCGTCATCAATCCCATGGCAGCCGGAGATTGCGGTCAAAGGTAGTGGGGTGATTGGGCAGTGGTGAGATCGATGAACGGAAATGGAAAGATGAGTGTGGTAGGTTTGGTGATAGTAATAGGGAGTACGAGTTTTACCCATGTACAAAATGAAATGGCTATATATATTGTAGGGTAAATGGTTAAAAATAGGTTAAATAGTCCTTGTAAAAACCCTTTTCACTCCTCAAAGGCTTCATAAAAAACGTTAGCCACCATTAAAGCTCTCCCTCGGTTAGAATTACCTGACTTTGCTCAGAATTGAAACAAAACACAAGATCAGGGTAAATCATTTGGAGAAGATGACCGAAAAACAAAAATAAAAACTAATAAAATAAAATAAAATAAAAGAGCACTGAAAATACTAATAATAACAATAAACCAGAATGCCGTCGTTTTATGTCTTAGGCTGGACATTCTCCATTCTTAAGCTTTAACAACAGGGGTCTCCAAAGAGATTTCCTCTATCCCAGGAGCTTGAAATCCCTTATAAAATGCTTTCAATCTGTGCCCATTCACCTTGAAGATCTTGTTGGTTTCCAAGCTTTGAACTTACACTGCACCGTGAGGAAAAATATTAGTAACCATAAAAGGTCCAATCCATCTTGACCTTAATTTGCCAGGAAACAACTTCAATCTTGAATGATAAAGTAAGACTTTCTGGCCAATTAAAATTTTTTTCCTTGAAATTAAATTGTCACGGAAGGCTTTAATCTTCTCCTTGTAAATGCGAGAGCTTTTGTATGCATCATTTCTAATCTTTTTTAGCTCCTGTAATTGCAACATCCGATGCTCACCAATAGCATTCATCTCCATATTGCATTTTTTTCATAGCCTAATAAGCACGATTCTCCAATTCTACAGGCAAATGGCATGGTTTCCCAAATACCATTCGATAAGGATACATGCCTATAGGTGTCTTATAGGCCGTGCGGTATGCCCACAAAGCATTGTCTAAACGTAAACTCCAGTCCTTCCAATTAGGACTTATTGTTTTCTCAAGAATGGACTTAATTTCTCTATTCAACACCTCAGCTTGCCCACTTGTCTAGGGATGGTAAGCTGTAGAAGTCCGACGAGTGACTCCATATTTCTGGAAGAGAGCCTCCGTTGTCTTGTCACAAAAATGGTTCTTCGATCACTAATAATAGCTCTAGGTGTCCCAAACCTAGCAAAAATGTTATACTTCACAAAATCTAAAACAATTTTAGCATCATCAATTTGAGTAGCTTTACCTTTCACCCACTTAGAAACATAATCCACTGCAAGTAATATCTAAGTATAACCAAAAGAAGGAGGAAAAGGACCCATGAAGTTTATACCCCAAACATCAAAGATTTCACAAATTAGAATTGGATGAAGAGGCATTTGGTCTCTATGTCCTAAATTTCCAATCCTTTCACAGTTAGCACAAGACTTACAAAAAGTTTATGAATCACAAAATAAATTTGGCCAATAAAGTCCACATTTAAGAACTTTACGCGCTATTCTCTTTGGTCCAAAGTGAACTCCACAAGCGTAAGAATGACAAAATTTAAGAAGGGATTCAACCTCTTCATTAGAAACACACTTCTTGATTATTTGATCTGAACATCATTTCTATAAGTAAGGGTCATCCCAAATATAATATTTCGCATCCCTTTTAATTTTATCTTTTTCATACTTAGTTAAATCATCAGGTAATGATCCAGTAACTAAGTAATTGATGATATCAGCAAACCAAGGAATGCTATCATGTAAAGAAAAGAGATACTCATCAGGAAATGCATCATTCAAAGGTAGTGCTTCTCCCAGCAATGGTAATTGACGAAGATGATCTTCCACTAAATTCCAGATCAAACTCTTGCAACAACAAAATCCATCTTATCAACCTCGGTTTAGCTTCTTTCTTCTTAATAAATACCGTAATGCTGCATGATCAGAAAACACATTAACCTTAGTGCCAAGCAAATAAGAACGGAATTTTTCTGAAGCAAACATTATAGCTAAAAGTTCTTCTCCCATTATAGAATACTTGCGTTGAGCACTATCAAGTGTTCTGGAGTTCTTTGCCTAAGCACAACTCTTACAACAAGATTTCTAACATCGCACATTATCTCAAATAGGAAATTCCAATTCGGAGCTTAAATAATTGGGGCCGAAACCAGCTTCTCTTTTAATGTGTCAAATGCTTGCTGGCAAGCCTCATCAAACTCAAAAGCTACATCCTTTTGCAAGAGTCTACATAAGGGTTGAGTGATCTTTGAGAAGTCCTTGATAAATTGTCGGTAGAAGCTTGCATGTCCAATAAAAGAATGAACTTCCCGCACACTCACGGGATAAGGTAAAGACTTTATGACATCTTTTTTTCCCTTATCTACCTCAATACCCTTTGCAGAAACAATATGCCCCAAAATAAGCCCTTGATCAACCATAAAATGGCATTTTTCATAGTTAAGAACAAGATTAGACTCTAGGCATCTTTCTAAAACCTTGGTAAGATTTGTCAAACACTCATCAAAAGAATTTCCATAGACTGTAAAGTCGTCCATAAAAACTTCTATGATATTCTCTACGTACTCTGAAAAGATACTTACCATACATCTTTGAAACATTGCTAGGGCATTACAGAGTCTAAATGGCATTTGTCGATACGTGAAAGTTCCAAATAGACAGGGGAATGTCACCTTCTCTTGGTCCTCAGGTGCGACTAGAATCTGGTAGAAACTTGAATATCCATCAAGGCAACAATAATGAGTTCTACCAGCTAATCTCTCAAGCATTTGGTCAATAACTGGGAGTGGGAAATAGTCTTTTCTGGTTAATGCATTTAACTTTCTGTAATCAATACAAACCCGTCACCCATTTTGAACTCGGGTAGGCACCAACTCACTATCATTGTTCTCTACCACGGTAATTCCCGTTTTCTTAGGTACTACTTGAACTAGACTTACCCACTTGCTATCCGAAATCAGATAAATAACACCAACATCCAAAAGCTTCACTATTTCTTTCTTGACCACCTCCATCATAGGTGGATTAAGATGCCTTTGTGCTTCTCTACTTAGCTTGCTGCTCTCTTCAACCAAGATCTTGTGCATACATGTGAGGGACTTATCCCTTTTATTTTAGCAATAGTCCATCCAATTGCACTTTCATAATCTTTGAGAACCATAACTAACTTTTCTTCCTCCTCCGTAGTGAGTTTATTAGAGATTATTACGGGAAGGGTTTCTATTTCACCTAAAAATACATACTTTAAATGCTGGGTAGCGACTTCAACTCCAATTTTGAAGCCTGCACAATAGAAGGTAGGAAAATAGGGTGAGATTTAGTTCAGTCAAAAGAATGGCCACTACTCACCTTTGGTTCTTGCATCTCTAATGCAAGTACTACTTCACACAACTCTTCCTCTATCACAAACTTCTCTTCAAGCTTACCAAGGCTGCTCGGATATAAATAATTGCAAAGCACAACCTTAAGTTTATCATCATCACTTAAATCAAAAGTTTTTTCAATCAACAGTTTAATAACATCAATGCTGAAAACAGAAGAAACATCATGAGGAAATTTCATGGCATCATAATCATTAAAGTTAATCATCTCACCATCAAATTCCATGGTCAATGTCCCATCATAAACATCTATCTTTGCCCTAGCAGTGTTGAGAAAAGGCCTTCCAAGCAAAAAATCAGATGAAGTAGAGGATTTATCATCCTCCATATCTAAAACATAGAAATCTGCTGGAAAAACTAAGCTATGAACCTGAACCAAAACATCTTCCAACACTCCCTTAGGGTAAACCACAGACCTATCAGTAAGTATAATAACTACCCTCGTTTCTTTTAAAGGACCAGCATTCAGGACAAATAAATAGAATAAGGCATTACATTTATTGATGCTCCTAAATCACACATAGCCCTTTCTATCCGTACATTCCCAATTTTGCAAGATATGGCAAGCATGCCTTTGTCTTTGCACTTCTGAGGTAAATTCCTTTGAAGAATAGCAGAAACATTTTCTCCAATATTTATTTTCTCATACCCGGTTAATTTTTTTTTTATTTGTACACAACTCTTTAAGAAATTTCACATACTTAGGTATTTGCTTGATTGCATCAATCAGGGGAATATTTATTTCCACCCTCCGAAATGTGTCAAGGAACTCTTTCTCTTTTGTTTCCTTTTTAGACTTAGCAAGTCTTTGAGGAAAAGGGAGCTGGACTTTCAGAATCATTGGTTTTTCAGGTACAACACCATTTGATGGCTCCATTATCTCCACTTCGTCCTCTGGTGCCAAGCTATGTCCAAGTTTTTTTGTAGCAGGAATTTCCAGCTCTTTTCCACTTCTAAAGGTAATTACACTAGCATTTTGTTTTGCGTTCACTATGGTCTGAGAAGGCAATTTTCTTTGAGAATCTAACTTACTTAATGAAGTTGCTAATTGACTAACTTGGTTCTCCAGGTTTTGGATGCTTGTTTGTGTCTCCTGCTGAAATTGCACCGTATTAGTTGCAAGTGTTTTCACAATATCTTCAAGAGACATACCTGAGTTTGAAGAACCTTGTTTAGGTGAGGCCACCGGTCTATTCTAAAATTTTTGGAAATTTGAAGGTCTAGGTCCATAGCTGAAATTTGGATGATCTCGCCATCCTGGATTGTAAGTGCTCGAATATGGATCGTATTTCCGCTAAGGTGGACCTGACAAATTTCCAACAACATGGGCTTGTTCTTGATCATCGTCTTGCAAAGTTGGACACATGTCTGTAGGATATCCAGTATAGCCACAAATTCCACAAGCTTTAATGTTGGCACCCGATCCGGAGACCGGATCCCAACCGGAAAACGAAAGAAAGTTGCCGAAGTCAAAACGGATTCAATTTGGAGAATTGAATCCGAAGGCAAAACGAATAACAAAAATGCGGAAACAATGAATTGAATAACAAAGGTATCGAAAACGAAATAGGGCTTCATCGAAGTCAAAAGCGAATACACAAGAAATTTAGCGCGGAAAGGCAAAAACAGAAACGGAATCCATAGCAAAGAAAACATTAGGCGAAAGTCAAGCTAACCAAATCGGGTCGAAGGCGAAAGGAATCGAAAGCCATACGAATCGAAAGAACGGAAACATACACGATTCGAACGGACCAAATCAATTTTCCCGACATCCGTAACTTATATATTAGAAAGACGTGCGTTAGATACCTTAAGACTAAACCAAATCTGAAACCGGTATAAAATTTTTCTTTTCTTTTCTTATTCCCTTTATTCAATCTAATACAATCACATCCTTAAACAAACTCAAATCATAAAATTCCTCATAATTATGCTATATCTCATTCTTATCTTTCTTTATGCATTCATTCACATTCGTACATACACAAATCATTCTCATTTCTCAATTCAATATATAATTTCATAATTCATTACACAAACCGTAATTCACTTTTCCATTCTATATACACATCCATAGATCAATTTATCATGTCCGAAATCTGAATCTTGCAACAAGTTAACTTAAAAGCCAATCATATATGTAACGAACGGACGTCTAAACTCTCCTTCATCCGGTCTCCATCTTGATACCTGGAGATGGGGATGAAAGGGGGGGTGAGCTTATAGCTCGTGGGTAACAGGTTTATAAGAAAGAATAAGCAAAATCGTTGAAAAGTTCGTTTGTCAGAAAAAGTCATAATGAGTTCAAAAACACTTGTTCCCAAATCTCAGTCAAATCTAAATTTTAAATTCGTAACTCATAGTTGAAAATGCCATCATATTAACACACATATCCATTTAACCATCACTACAAAACACTCCAGTTATGTACATATTTGACAATTCAAAGATGCAATGCAAATACAAATAGCTCGAGGGTTCCATGGATACAAAAGGGAGAAACCGAAGTTTACACCCTGAACGAAATGAGTCCATTCGGAGCTCATATGCCACAAGCGGGCAGCC
>JANIJH010000003.1:36027797-36045409 GCA_024520975.1 Erythroxylum areolatum
AAGAATATTATAATAATAATAATAATAATAATAATAATAATAATAATAATAATAATAATAATAATAATAATAATAATTCTATTTTTTTATTAGAGTTGTAAACTTAATTTCTGTAAAATTAAATATGTAAAATATAATTTTTTATGAAAATATTATACGAAATACTAATATATAATATTTATATCTTTTTTTAAGTCATGTCCTCATAGGTCATTTTACACATAAAAAACTAATACTAAACAATTGATTTTATCATACATTTTTAATAAATAGTTGAAGTTATTTACCGGTGAAATCAACTAATATAATCCATTGATTATCAATCAAGTCCTTATCTCTCATTGAAGTCCATTTTCATTGTAAGAGGAGATTCTCTCTCATTTTTATTGGCTGAGGAGATTGTTTTATCTTTTTCTTTATCTTTCATGAACAATAAAAATAAGATTGTTCCATGAGTAATAGTGATTTTAATTTTATTATAACTTTATCTTGATCATTTAAATGAATTAGATACTTAACATTACATGATTATTTACACGTGGAAAATAATATATAAATCTTTTTATAATCAATAAAATTTGTTTTGAGATTTATACAAATAAATGAAAATAAATTAATAAGGTAATTCACATTTTGTTTTCAACATTAAAAAATGAATTATATATATTTTAATATTTTAATATATTATGATATTTAATGCTTATTTATTTTTATAAACGATAAAGATTGTCATAATAATATTGGTAATAATGATATTATTCATAATAAACTTGATAAAAATCTGGATTAAAATCAAGAATGAAGTAAAAAGAACTAAGAACAAAACATTAAACGCTATATAGACTGCAATTTCGAAAATAGAGAAATGAGATAATTTGGTGGTTCATATAAGTTCTAAAGCAAAAGAGGTTCGTAAAATCTTTGGTATACACCGAATTGAAGCTCTGCTGGACTTTGTTTAAGGAAGCATCAAAGATAATTACCTTATTCAAAGGTTGGAGCTGAAACGCTGTAATTCATCAAAGTTATAGTCAAAATATTAAAGATACAGGTATGAAAGCGTAATGAAACCTTTAACTTAGAAATGTAAAATTGTTCTACATATAATTATATTAAGACTTCCAACTCTTCGTAAAAATTTATATATGAATTATTTGAACTTAATTTAATTTCTATAGAATCGATAAATAAAATAATTACATGTCTTTTTAAAAACTTGTCAATATTATAACTACTAGCGATAACATAAGAGAGGAAGATTGGTTTCGAATTTCTTTAATCTTTGATATTCTGTGAAACTCAAATATGATTTTTTAAAAAATTTATTTTTTCTCGTAATTAAGTTTGTAAGATATCGTTTTCTGACATTTGATTTGTAATGTGTTGATTTGTGATATGCGTATGTGATAAATGGGACAAAGAAAAGAAAGTGTCTTTCAAATACAAAAAAGAAAAAATTATCAAAAATTCTTTGATGTACAGAACGTTGTGATTATTATTTTATTACATGCGAATAAAAGATTGAAAAAGGAGATCAGTTCATCCGGAAAAGAAAGAATGGAAAGAACCATGAGGTGGGCTACAAAAACTTAGGGAAAAAACTTGGTCTTTCTGAGGGGAATTAACCGTCTTCTGCTTCTCCAGGATTTCCTTCCAAACGTATGGCTGTGGCAAGTCATTCTGTTGCGGAAGGCAATGTCACCGCTATGATATGCGAAGAATATGGATACAAGGAGGGTGATCCTGGAAGTGGGCAACTCAGCGATGATAACATCTTCTCCTGTCAATTTAAAAGTATAGCCTCAACGGCCTTTAAGGAGGATGTATAAACTGCCAAGTAGTCAAATTTCAGTAGAAAAGTATATTGAAGCTGAGGCAATGGAGGAGCTGCAGGATGATTAGTATTAATTATCCTACAATAGCAGATAGGATCCAATAGTAATACTGTTGAAAGAGGCAACGCAACCTGAGGCAACTCCAGCGAATTCAAGTCTGACGACAATTTCTTCGCCAGTTTTGCATCTGTAGAATTACGCATGCAAATGATTCTAAACTTATATACAACGCAACTAAAGGATGAAACTATTAACCATGGACAATAGCATCAAGCATAACTAAAACCATTGACATAAGTACTGAATTCCCTAAATCAGACTCCTATAATCTCAGAAGATATAACCCAAGTGAGCCTCCTGAACACTGTTTAGACAACTGGCATTATCTGCAGAAAATAATTGAAGATGCTGAAGACAATTTACCAACTTGGCAGACAACCCACCACCGAAGGTCCTCTGGACTCCAGAAAGTCATTCTCGCAATTGGACTATGGACATTCATTGTGGCACTAAAATGCACATCATTCAGTCCAGAAGTAACAGATAATACAGTAGCATGAGGTGTAAAAGGATAATTGTATAAATAAATTCAAAGATGAAAAGATAGCGTTCAGACAGCAACATTCTAAAACGGTTATCATCACTGCCAACAACTTCAGACAAGAGTACTAGTGTTTTTTATTTTCTGCTGCGTTCTCCTCCTTCCCAAATGCAACTACCACTTTCTTCAAGATGGCTTCAGTTCCCTGGTGAGAATTCTCCACAGCCTTTGATATTACCTGCCATTTTTCACCATGCTTTGGTTCTGCAGCAACGCATCTACTCAAGACATCCTTCTGGTTGTCCTCAGAACCGTGCTGAAGTTCAAATTTGTAATATAGTGCCCAGAAATCCCCAACATCTGGGGCAAGAGTAACAGCCCGGTTTAACCATGTCCTAGCTTTATCAACCTTTCTATCATGCCAAAACAACTTTGCCACAGCGGCAATGACATGAGGATCATGTTCACATTTCTTCAACGCATCCATACTCTTGCTTTTGCGTTGGGGGCGAGGAACCATCTCAATTGATGTTGCCCACAAGATACCACTGTTAGGGCAATCCTGTAAGGCTTTTGCCATCAAGATATCAGCCTCCCTCTTATTTCCATGCCTCGATTCAGCACGAACAGCAGCAAGCCAGAGTTCAGGGTTGTGAGGATTTTTCCTCCTTGCCATGGTGAGCACAGCACGTGCCTTGCTCAGGCCATTCATCTTCTCCTCAAGGTTAGCAAGAGAAAGCCAAAGGGGTACACAAGTAGGGCAGTGCTTCAAACCCAACTCATAGACTTCATTAGCTTTCTCCATGTGTCCAAGACGTTCTTCAAGCTGCCCTAGCATCAACCACAACTTGAAGAATGATGGGAAACGTTTCAAACCCTCATCAAGTAATCTTCTCTCCTCATCTGTATTTCCCAACTCTCTCTCTACCATTGCAGACTTCATCCAAACTCTTTCTGTACCACCTCTTTCTCTCGCTTTAGCAAGCAGCATTCTAGCTCTTTCAGGCTCATGGTTCTCAAATTCAAGTTTAAATGCTGCAAGCCAAATTTCCTCTGAGTTTGGTATTGCAGCATAAGCTTCTTGAAGTATGGCCCTAGCAGCAGGCACATCACCAGCAAGCCACTTCTCCTTGGCACCCATAAGCCAAAGAACTTCAGCTTGTGGTGTGTAAGTAACTGCCTTGCGTAACAAGGCATCAAGGGATTCCCTTGTTCCATGACTCTTCTCAAGCTGTGCAGCCTTGAGCCAAATACTTTTTTTAGTCAAAAAGAAAGTAAGTGCATGAGCATAAATGGCTCTAGCAGTCTCTATAGATCCCCTCTTCTTACATTCTTCAGCATCTGCCACCCATGTTCTCTTCCTGTCCTCTTCCTCAACCCCAATACCAATTGTGTTCTTAATGATGGCTTGACAGGATACAATAGAACCGGCCCTCTCAGCAGCCTCAGCTTCCTTCATCCATGTTTCCCTATCAATAACTAACCCCTCCCTCTGCAAAGCCCTAATACCTCTCTCAATAATTTTCCCCACCATGGACGTATTCCCATTTGCCTCCTCCAACTTGGCAGCAGTTATCCAGATTGCAGGCTCCTTGGTCAATTTTTCCCTTGCTCTGTTTAATACCTTCTTAGCATTATCATAAGTCTCTAGCCTTGCCAATGCCAACCACAATTCAACATGTAAAGGACAGCATTCCACAGCTCTATGAAGCAGCAGTCTTGCATCCTCCTCATTTGCCAACTCAACAACAGCCTTCCACAACCTTACTGAATCTGGAATATGCTCTAAACCTTTCCTCAGAACCCTACTTTTATTCACATCATCATGCTCCAATTTAGCAGCCTGCAACCACAACTTAACTGAATTTGGTATGCTCTTTGCCCCTTTGGCTATAACTGCTTTAGCTTCTTCGGGGCTTGCCAATCGACATGCCTCCAACCAAACATCCTCACTCTTAGGACATTCCTCGCACCCCTTCTGTATTAACTCCCTTGCTTCTTTAATCTTTCCAGCAACTTCTTCTAGCCTCGCAGCAGCAATCCAACCAGGTGGGTGTTTAGGGTTAGTTTGTGTGACACTCTTCAACAACAGCCTGGCCTTCTTAATATCTGAAATCTCAGCATCACTGGTGATCTTCATACTTTTCAAATCTGTCAAATAACCCTTTGGATCCACCACAGTCAAACCAGAAACTGAATCTGACAACCTATCTAACTTCAAGGACAACACAGTTCCTCTCCCTTCACCAACAGCAGTCAAGTCAGTAACTGGAGTCTGTGACCATGGCGTTTCAGTCCCACCGGCAGCCCGGCTCTTCGGATCCAAAGCTGTAACATGCTCCTGCTCCTGTCTTGCTTTTTCAAGAAGTGTGTCTGGTACAGGCACAAAGCTCTCAAAACGCTTCTTCTTGTTCCTCAGTGAGTAATCTCCAATATCGGGTATGCTCTCCCACTCGTGTGCCGATAGTGTATAAAGCTTCCTTTTCAGATCAGCAAATTGCTCAGTGATTTTGGGGTTTGAGGCCCGATATTTTTCGATCTCCTGCTTAAGTCTAGCCTCTCGCCGATCCTTCCTCCTCAAATCCATCCTCTTGTCGATTGCTTCCCATACAGCATCAGCTTCTTTGTCATCCTCATCATATTCAGCAGAAGCAAACAATCCCACATCATTTCCTTCAAACTCATCAAACTTCTGATTCTCATCATATCCCTTATCTTCACCTTCGTCTTCATCTTCCTCTTCACCAGGTTTTCCTCGCCCGCGACCTACAGCACCAGTAGCAGCAGCCGTCCCACCAATGGTAGTAGCAGAGCGATCAGGGAGATCAGGAGCAGCACGGGCAGGACCAATATCAGAACGAGTGGTGAACCCGGTGGCACCACGACCAAGACCAGCAACATAATTAGGAGGAGGCTTGGAGTTGAGGAAATCAAGGCGGGGCTTTGATGGCACTGGAGGCTGGGTACCAACGCCGCCAAGGAAAGGAACATGGATGGTAATAGTGGAGTAGGAAGACAATCCAAGGTGAGAGAGAAGGCGGTAATCACAATAAGTGGACTTTAAAAAGATGTGACATGAAACTTGGAGGCGTTGGCTAGAGATGGGGATAAGGGTCAGGGATTGGATATGGTGCTTGAGAGTGTAGAGAGTGGTGGTGTTGGGATTGATGTCAAGGAAAAAGGTTTTGTAGTTTGGAGTTCTTACGAAAACCATTTTTTCCGTTAGAGGGAAAGTAAAGAGAGGATCTTTATTCTATATAGGAAATGGCTATGACCCGACCAGACCTGTAATTCACAAGAAACTGAAGTATAAGGAATCTTAATGAGGGAGAGGGTTACCGCAGCTAATGTTTAACAAATTAGAGCCATAATAAGGGCTTTTGGCTGGAATTAGATTTTTAGAAAAATGTCTAAAAACAAAATTCTACAATTCATCAAATCTGCAAATCAACGAAACATTACTATATCAGTACTCGAACTTGTGCGAATAAAACCCGCAAACCCAACTTCAACCACAGGGTAACAATATCAACTAAAAAACAAACTGAAGAAAGCCTTGCCAGTGGACAAGGTGCATCTCCCAGAAATGATAAAGAAGCATTCAGAACAACCCAAATTACCAAAAGACCTAGAAAACAAGAAAAATTAACCTCAAATCAGGTTCAACAGAAAGCCAAGTGTTGAGATGGAGCTTCAAACATACCGAGTCGCAGCTTCGATGAGCAACAGAAATTAGAAGAGATTAAACAACGTCTGTCCTTGAAAGAATTGGATGCGTGCGTGTTTATGAGATAGGCCGACTTTAAAACATACGGAAACTGACCTCGTTACATCATATTATAATGCTCTAAAAAAAAGTCCAGGCTGATCGGCATGATCTGCTACTCGTAGCCCTGGCCCATTTTGAAGAACCTACTAAAATACATTCTAAAAATAAAAAAATTCATAACAGTTTCACAAAAACATATATAAGGTGTTATTTTTCTAATATTTTACAAGGCTAAAAAAACAATGGACTCAGTTCTACTTTGTCCTCTTATCTTTTTATTTTTTCAGTAAACCTATCTTGTAGAAACTCACTCTTCTCTTATTTACAACTATTTTGTTGTCCTTAACTCTTCTCTCTTCTTTTTCTTGTGAAATTGTGTTGCACGATGTCTAATGTTTTTATTGGTTTGTTATTCTTTTCCAAAATTGAAAATGTTGCTAACTTTCCTATTTTCTATAAATGCAAAAAGCAAAATTGAGCTTGGGCTTTACACCAAATGAGTTTTTGGTTTTTTTTATTCTATTAAAATTTTGTTTCCATTAGATTGTGTTATTTTTCTAATTTTCCTAGTTTGATGTTTTACTGGTTTCTCGTTTTCTATCAACGTCAAGTTTTCGGTAAGTGAGATGTTTACAAATATGGTGTTGCTCATGTAAAAAGTTATACTTCTAGTTTTCCTATTTTATTGTTTTTCTATGTTTTTTTTAGATATTCAATTTCAAGTGTTCTCCTTCTTTAAGAACTAAAATACTCTTTATTTCATCTAGGCTATAGTTAATATAAATTGCATGGTTAAAGAACTTGATGGCTTCATTGTTTTGTTCATAATAACTAACCATATCTATTGTTACATAATAACCTATGGTTTATTATATTTTATCTCAAATTAAGATTTTTCTAGTAACAAATAGTTGATGTAGTTATTGAGTTAGAGCTGTAAAAGTTTTGTAGATTGTATGCTTGGAATTAGTAACCCTATTTATTGGATATTTTTTATAGGTAAGTGTAGATCTCTTTGTATACAATTTTTTTTTGTGCAGATCTCTTATAACATATGAATCCTTCAAGAACACAATTACTTTTGTAATGCAAAGACACTATATTAGCTTTCATAGTACATACCTAAGTTAGAAAATTTATTATAAAAAATGTTTGATAATTTTTTAATATTTTCTATAGTTGTCTAGTGATTATTGTTTTTTGGTTAATTAGAGTATTTTAGTTCTTAAAGAAGGAGAACACTTGAAACTAAACATCTCAAAGAAACACAGAAAAACAATAAAATAGGAAAACTATTTTAAGGAAGTTGTTGTGATTGATGTCACTTATATGTCATTATATTTAGTGATGGAAGCTTTGAACATTATGAATGATTCCAATGTTTATTTGGAAACAAATGAAAAGCATAGGATATGGAATGATACATTAGAGATGCATTTAATCTTATTGATGGTTGAAGAAGTGAAGAAGAGAAAATGAACTAGGGATGGCAATGGGCTTGGGCAACTTGGGCCCATATAGAAGCTCGATCAGGCCCAAAATAGCAAGCCCAAGCTCAAGCCTAATCAAGCATGAGGCAACCCGACTTGAGCTCGAGCCCAACTTGGCCCTATCCAAGTTGTTTTTGAAATAAAAATATAAAAATGATATTTTTCTTACATAACAACATCACTTTATTTATATGTGTCGAGCCTCCACACCAAGATGGGCTAAGACAAACTAAGCTTAAGCTTGGCCTGTTGACCTCAGGCCAAGCCTGGATCCAAATGTCATCTCTAAATTAATCAACTACTACCTTTTCCAAATTTGGTTGGACGAATATTAGGGCAGATCTTCAAAAAAAATTTAATAAGGAGTATACTAATGTTCTGTTTAAGAATAAGTATAATGGATTAAAGTCTAGATTGAAAAATTTCAAGAATTTACTCAAAGAAACATTAATCGGTTACAACTCCTTTATTGGTGAAGTTAATGATATAAAAGAATGTTGGGGAAATAAGGTAAAATATCTCTTTGTTTTATTAATATATCATATTATATAATATTTGTTCTCATATTTCATCTTCATCATTGTAGTGTATAAAATGGCTTATAAATTTAAGAAAATAGGATGTAACAAGTTTTCAAGCTTATATTATTTTTTGGAGATACTATTGTAACTGGTTTTTATGCATATTCATCAACTAAATATCCATTGAATAGTATAGAAGAGGAATATAGAATTAATGTTGACGAAGGTTGCTCATATAACGAAAAAGTAGATTAAGTTACTAGATCTCCATATAAGAGAAAGAAATTTCCTAAGAATAAGAAGGCAAAGAAGAAATATTCTAACATTTTAGAAGAGGCCTTGGTTATAATTAGTGAGCAATCAAAAAGAAAGAATAATTTAGTTGAGAAAAAAAGATTACAACATCATCCACTATAGAGAATGGATCTAGAGCTTCATCAATTAATCAAGAGACTAATATAATGATGGAATGTTTTAATTAATTAGATGAATTGGCTGTTGAGGGTGTGTAATATGGAAAAGCTGTAAAGACTTTACATGATTCTTCACTTTGTAGGGATATTTTTATGAAGATGGCAAATATAAGGAAGCTAGATTTAACTATGTTACTTTAGTTATATTTTGATGTTATTGCACATCGAATTCTTATTAATTTGAAAATTCTATATTAAAAATTAATCCATGGTTTGAAAATTTTATGTCTATGTTCTGTATGATTTGACTAAATACTTTTAAATATATGTTTTGTATGAATATTTAAAGTTTATGTTATGTATAAATACTTTAAGTTTATGTTTTATATGAATAGTTTAAGTCTATATTTGATTAAACCTTTTGACTGAATGTTTTTATTAATTATTTAATATTGGTATTATAAATATATGGATTCCTTATCAAATTTCAAATCAAAATTTGCTAGTGAATTGATGAAGATAGTTACTATTTCTATAGTTAGGGAGATAACAATTTTTTTTTCATTTACAAAAACAACTATGTAGAACTTCTACTTTGTCAGGTCAAGATTGGATATTAGAACTTTTGAATAGGAATTGTACAAGAATTTATAAGAACTTAAGAATGAATAAGATAATCTTCTTAAGTTTGTATGATGAGTTGAAGTGTTTAGAAGACTTAAAACTAATAAATCATTCGCTTGTGGAGGAACAAGTACTAATTTTCTTAATAACTACATGGCATACAAAGATAACTTGACTCTCTACATAACTCTTTTATTAGGCACCCCGCCCTCATTGGTCACGTGCCCAACATCCTAAGTAACATCTGAACGCGTATCCTACAAGGGTGGCGAGCCCCCACTAGGACAAAACATCAAAACAACTCACTTTTCCTATTTCCGAACAGATTTTGGGAGACCTAAAATTGTAATTTCAATTTGACTTGTTTAGAACATTTGCAGTCTAAATCTCTAGTTTATTTAGAAACAAGAATCATCTCATTTGGAGATCTCATAACAAAGTTATAGATGCCAGAATCAAACAGGGTTTTGTCCTCAATCATATTGCACCTGTCTTGGGACAATTTGCATAACTGTCATTAGAGATACCAGATTAAGAACATCTTAAGATGATTTGAAAGAAGACTTCGAGATCTACAACGTTAATGAAGACCTTGAAGATAAATTCTATCGTCTGAAGGGTCAAACATGGACCAGACGAAACCAAACAAAAAAGCAGACGAATTAAAAAGTCAGACGAATTGGAAAAATTGCCATAACTTTCTCTACAGATATGGGATTAAGGTATTCTTTAGATGGTTTGAAAGAACACTTCAAGATCTACAACTTTCATGAAGACCTTGATGACTGATTCTATCGTGCAAAAGGAAAAAATTGGACCAGATGAATCGTACACAGAAGAAGAAGTTTTGGTCAACAACAGAAGAAGCAGAAAGTCAACTATAAAAGCTATGACGTCATCACAGATGATATGACGTCATCACAGATGGTATGACATCATCACAGACGATACATCTTTACAGACGATATGACGTTATCACAGATGATATGACGCCATCACAGATGATACATCTTCACAGACTATATGATGTCATCACAGACAATACGTCTTTACAGATGATATGTCATCATCACAAACGATATGACATCATCACAGATGATATGTCTTCACAGATGATATGACGTCATCACAGAAGATATGATGTCATCACATACGATACGTCTTTATAGACGATACAATCCATTCTCCTGAGCGTCTCCCTTTATAAGAACCATAACTTTCAACCCAGAAGTCTAAAAATTTCATACTATATACCATTAGAAAGCTAGAAAGATAATCTACAACTTTTTAGAAGGCACATTTGCCTAAATTAGCCTAGACTAACCCAAATTTTCTCCTGAAGTCAGAACACGAATTTTTCCCTTATGAAAACTTAAAAAAAAATGCAATATACAAACTTGAGAGAGTCTTAATCAAAAATGCAATCATATTCCATTTGCTTCAAAAGATAAGAGTTTTACAAAACTTTAGTGGGCATTTTAAGCCACAAATACATTAATATCTCAAAATTTCAAAATACAAAAGGTACATGAATCATGATTTGCTCAAAATGCAACTAAAGCCTTGTTTTACAAGATTTGCTTCAAATCCAAAATAAACAAAGATCGGAGTGATGCCTTGACCATTGACTACTCGATATCTTACTCATCACCTAGATATGGGGAGGAGAATGGGGGTGAGCATAAAGCCCGTAGGTAATAATTTTATAAACGGTAACAAGCAAAACCATTTAAAAAATCACTTATATTGCAAAATTTACATTTATGCAAACTATGTATGCATCACTCTTTTCAACTTATCATAAGCACATAAGCATATCAAAATAGTTCGGGTAGATCCAAAACAAAATGTACTACACATTTTCACATAATGGTCTTGCATAGCCGTGAACTTATGGGAGTCTACGAAGGAGCTCCATACCACTAACGGGTAAGCGGGAGAAGCCTTTTTGTCAAAGTGTACTTAACTTAACTTAGGGGACCACCACAAACCCACATAACATGTATTTCAAGACTTATAAAACATATTGCCCAAAAAGCACATTTCAGAAACTTGATTTCTTAAGCTTGATATCATTTCAAAAATATTTTCATGTATCAAACAAAATTCATATGCAAAATATGCAGCACATTCTCAAAACATTCAAAGAGTAATAAATGTACATTTTTGAAGTAGTTGGAATCATTTATTTCCATTTCTTGAAAGAGACAATTATGGCTTATTACTTAATTATAAAAAAGTAACCCACCTTAAATTCCTTGCTTAATGAAATGGCTTAAGGGTGTCTTTCCTCTTGCTCCTCTTGCCTTCCTCTATCCCCTTCTTGATTTCCTTCATACATGAAAAAAATCCCATTCAATAAGAATTTAATTTAAGCACATAAAGCACATTCACTAAAATTGACTCTAGATTGCTTAAGCCCATACATTTCCTAAACTTTATGAACCAAAACCCTTCCATAAATCCAAAGTATAAAAATCAACCTTTCCTTGAATCTTCACCAATTTATGAGATTATTGGCTTTAAAGAAAGCTCTTCCCTTCTTCTTTCTTTTTTCCTTCTTGAGTAACCTCAAACTCTCTCTGTAAGACTACGAAAAGATGAAACCTAGCTCAAAACTCCATTCTTTTCTCTCTTCACTGAAACCCCTCTTTCTCACCTTTTCATTTTCATATATCACTTCTTCTTTCCCCTAATCCACGTTTTTCTTCTTCTTAAGTACAAGACAACACCTTTCCTTTCCCATTTTACCCTTAATGAAATAGAAAAGTCTATCTTACCCTTCCTTTAATGCCTTAGTGTCTTTAACCTTAGGTAACTACCCAAAATACCCCTTTATGCATTTTTACCACCTTTAATTCAACTAACCCATGAAATGAGTTCTACTAACATAGACATAAAAAAAATTAACTCTCTAAAATTCACCTATCCAAACCTCATAATTATTTAAATCATGCTTAACAAAAAAGAAAAAACTTCGGGGGCCAACATCTTTCAACATTCAACCTAGTCAATTTTGATGTACTTTCACAAAGTCTCATACACAGTTAATCGTTTTGCAAAAAGAGTCATTACTCTACCATCCTTTACTAATATACCTTTTGAGATTTGACATAATTCAAAATTCTTTCTATATTTTTAGGTACATTCATATATTTAATTACTATTTTCATTATGTCCTTATGATTAAATACTTATATTAATAATGTTGCTTTATTTTTAAAGATTGAATAGAAGTAATAGATGGTACACACATTGATGCTTATGTTTCAATTAATGAACAAATACCATATAAGGGTAAAAGGACTGATCCAACCCAAAGTATTATGTGTTGTTGCTCATTTGAAATGTGTTTCATATATGTAACGGATGGATGGAAAGGTACTGCAAATGACTTTCCAATTCTTCTAGAAACAATGAAAAATCCAATGAATCAATTTCCTATACCTCCACAAGATATTATATTATTTTAAATAAACACAGCAAGTATGATTAATTTTTAACAATTTTTTAATATTAGGCTCAATTAGGACAAGAGCTTGTGGCCTAAGGCCCAATCCTAATTAGTCTTAAGCTTATAGCATAAGCCCATGCCTAAGTGCTATCGAGTTTGTGCATTCTATCAAGCTAGAATAGACTTGAAAATTATAAAACACATCCAATTTTATCCTAAACAACCGAAAAATGCAAAAGATTATTCCTTTAACCAATCAAACTTCTTCAAAATGATCTAGAATAAAATAATCCATATCAAAAGCACTACATAAATAATATAAACAAGTATTTTTCATAAAGTGATTGAAAATATCTAAAACAAATACTAGACAAGATATAATGAAAAGAAGCAAACATAGGCTATTAAAAAGATAATCACTTAGAGAAGATGGAGTAAAATGTGAACTAATCTAAACATATGCTATTAGAGATAAATGAAATGGAAATTTCTTCGCTTAATTGCAAAGTACCAAACAAGTATATGAAAATTTAGTTAGTACATCTTCATTTGCAAGATTTAGTGGCAACTTGAGTTAGTTGTATAAGAAAAGTATATTAAAAAGTAAAGATTAAAGAAAATAAATCAGCAGAAGAAGAAAATGGGATAATTAATTATTATAGCTGGAATTGTCAGTAATTTGTACCACTTAATTTATATATAAAAAATTATGATGTAAATCAGACTCAATTATACAACATTTTTATTAAATGAATGTATGCTATATATTCATCATATGTATGCTATATATTCATCATCAAATATTTCTTCAAAAAACTTTTTAGTTAGATGAATGGTCTATGATGTATTCATATTCTTTTTATATATCACAATATGGAAAGAAACTATAAAATAATATTGTAAACGATTATTAAAATTATATAAAAAGCATATAATAAATAATAGATTTCAACTTGAACACTTTTGACACTTAACCATCTTCGAGCATACATTAGACAATGTAAATGGGGTAATTTGGTAAAACTTTCTTCTAATAACATGTTCCCTATTGTCTTAAGTTTCTAATAAGACTAAGATCATTTAATTTGGTTCAATATTCCAAAATTTATACTCCAAATAATTCGTACCATTCCTTAGCTGTAACAGTATTCTATACCCAACTTCAAGTCAGATTCTGGAACTATGGAGACAAAATTGGAATTCGATTTCTTAATAAAAATTATATCCCTATGTCTTTATTTTAATATAAATTAAGAATCATTCCATTTGAATAACTACATAACAAGTTATGCCTAAAATATCGAAGCATGTTCAGTGAAAATAGTCCAATTATCATTTTCCAGAACTCCTCATCAATTCCGTCCCAAATTCATCAATGATTCTCTACATAATGATTTCATATGGTTATAATATTTGGTGGATATAAAGATAAATGTGTTACGAGTCCAATGATTTAAGTCTCATGTCATTTGGAGGTCGGGAGAAGAAGTTATGACCAAAAGAGTGAAGTATATTTACATTAGTCCACTTCAGCAAGCATTCAATGTCATGATCGTGAGATTCAAGTTGAATCAGAAAAGTCATGATCATGCTTGTGCACGATCGTGCTTTTCCAGACTTCTCCAAAAAGTCACAATCATGAAGAAGCACAATCGTGCAACCCCTCTTTTCTTCTCCAAATTCACACACTGTAGAGTCTCCTCTTCTCAAAACAAACCTTCGGGTTAATCTTTCATGGAAATTTTGACAAGAAAAATGAAAGATTTACGCAAAAGCCTCTTCTACAAAATTGTTCCTTTATGTCTTAAGTTCCAAATGAAACCAATTTCATGCACTTTGGTTTGATATTCTGTAATTTATGCTAAAAACACTACAGACTATTCCAAATCATGATAGAATCCACAAACTAAACTTTGAGCTAAATTTTGAAACTCTTATAGACATAATTAAATTTTGATTCCTTCATGAAAAATATAGACTTACGTCTTTAGTTTAATATGAACTTAAAATAATCCCATTTGGATGTCTACATACCAAGATATGGCAAAAATACAAATGTATGTTCAATGGAAACATTGCATTTAGGTTCATCTCTAACTCTAATTCATCTCTACATCTTAAAACATCTTTTTTGCTTACTCTATCACTTCTACCTTATTTCCTCTTCATTCTCAGCTCATTATCATTCACAAACAAATCAAAATCCATTATTACTTATAAACATAAAAAACAGAACATTCATATATGAATATTAATCCTAGCTTCTGCATTTCTTCTTTCTTCTACATTTTCCATTTTTTGCGCATTCTCCATTTTCATTTCACTATTTCAACTCCTATTTAGCTCCAAACATTCAAAAGTAAATCAAAATCCATGATTAATGCCAAATATCAAAAACATCATATTTTCACGCATTTTCACTTTTTTGCACTTTCTTCACTTTCATTTTTCTGCATTTTCATTTACTACACATTCTTCATTTTCTTCTCAACATTCAGTTTAATCATTCATTTCTCATATTCAGACATAATCTTACACCTATTTCTTATCTCTAAACTCATTAGAGTTCATTTCTAAAAATATCCAAAATATTCACGTATAATAATGAAGACATCAACAGAAACAGAGCTTACATCAACTTTTCTCCAAAAATTTTCTGCACTAATTTATGCATGGTTTCACTAATCTTTCAACTCCAAAATTCATTTTTATACTATCTTATAACATAATAATCATTAAATATGAAAAATAACATATACAGCATAACCAAAATCCATGCTCACATTAAAATACTCATCCTCATTGTATAAACACTTACTGTTAACTAACGTGATGCATGATTTATTTTACATATCATGAAAACCCATACGGTACTTACTTGCTTAAACTCTAACCCTTCAAAGTCACCTAGACACAAGCTTTTCAATATCACATGATCATCCACAGTCTAAGGTGGTAGGGTTAGATATTTTGGTGACAGTGAAGAAGAAAGCAAAATGAGATAGCAAGTGAGAAGTGAGAGCAAGACTTGTGTTGTGAGGATGAGAGATTTCTGAAAGTAATGAAGCTTCCAGAAGATGAAGAAAGTCACGGAGAAGATATTTTAAGACAAGAACAGTGTCTTGGTCTTTCAAATTAAAAGAACCGTGGTTTAAGACTTGGACACTTGTCCAATTTCTGAAGCTTTAACTAGTGTTTCATTTACCTAATTCAATCTTCTCCAAATTTTACTCCAATTGTCCATAAATTTTCAATATCATTTTCTCACAAATTCTAAAGTCATCTCTAAAATTCTTCAAGACTATTTGACTCTTACTTCTACTACCATCCATCAATTAACTCGTCATATGGCATTTTTCCTAGTCCAATAATACCCATAATTTCATAAATTTCTCAAAATTTACCAAAATTTCACATCAATAAATATACTCTCTAAATCAAATTTTTAGCATATATATAAACCACAATTCTCAATATTAACACAATTTATAATCCAATTGTACCCGGACAATGTCAATGAGTGCATGTACAGTCATTGCAATATGCGCAAAAATTCAAATTCACATGTGCGTATGCTAACAATATGCATGAGCGTGAAAATGCAGTTTTCTTAATCTCTCATTAATCTCAAATGTACCGTATTTTTTAGGTCCTAACTCTTAATATGGGAACAAAATATTACAGTTGATTTAAAATTTTGAAAAGTTTAAATTGTTTAAATCTAAATAGAAATTAAGCTTTGAAAATGCTGAAGCAATTCGATGATATCGTTGTGATAAGTCTTAAATTTTTAGTTATCTATAAATAATGAGATTCTCTAGTGAATATCTTCACAACAAAAGTCTATAAGAGTATGGATTTATGCAAGGAAGAAAACACAATATGAGATATTGTATGATGCGATATTATTTTTTCTATAGCTATACCTAGTACAATGACTTATTTTCATTAGTTCCGATTGAATCAATTGGCAAGATTTCATATTAGATATGAAATCCTAAGTTTTTGAAAGAGTCAAAGTAAATGATTTATAGATGTGATGCTTAGCTTAAGATGTATGATCTACTTAGTTTAAAACTAAAATGGGTAATGAAAGGTTATGAGATATCCAAAAAGTTAGATATAATCTTACAGACCTATTAAACAAATTGTTTGTTTCAATTTATACTTATAAAAGAATAGTTCTTAAAATAGGTAGTAGAAGTAAGATGAAATTTGAAATGTTCAAATCTCATAACAATACATCCAACTAGAACTAATTCCTTTGATAATACATTTGATGAATAGTTGAAAGACTATGAGACATTGAAAGATTCATTTTCATAATAAATTCAAAGAGTTTATTTTGGAGAAGATTGTGAATTTATCATGTCTACAAAAAAGTTTGTGGATTATCCTCTTTGTTGGATCGCGTATGGCCTGAGTATTTACAATATGCTGCGGAAAAGACCATAACACAACACGATGTATAACCGAAAACATATAGGATGCACGAAAAAAATACCTTTTTGACACGGATTGGTGGTTGTTTTTTTCAGATTCGTAGACACTACTACACGCAAATGTCCTCTACTGGTATTTACACGAGTATGCACGATCCGGGCTGCGTGGCTAGGGTTTCGTATCACAATAGTGTCCCTTCTCTTATGAGACCTAAGTTTCTCTATTTATAGAGAAAACCTAATCCCATGAAAGCCCAATAAGTTTTAGCCCATTATATCTCATATAATAAAAGCCCGACAACTTAATTCAATCTAGCTCAATAAATATATCCACATATATTTATTCAATGCCTAATAAATTAGGCCCAAAAGAATAAGCCCAAATCACATCACTCTTTATGTGTGACCCTGTAGGCTCAATTGATGTTAGCAATGGGCTTGATCACACTTCAAGGCCCATAAGTCATAAGTGGCCTCTAACAAGACATTATGACTACCCAAATCAAATGAGGATCGATAATCC
>JANIJH010000003.1:36075681-36112706 GCA_024520975.1 Erythroxylum areolatum
ACTACCAATTAATCCAATTAATTCTAACCCTTCACTTTAACTTCAAAATTTTCAATTTTCAATCATACTAACTAATTCCAAAGTAAACCAATAAATAAATCAATAAATAAAAATATTTGGGGCCCAACACTTGTGAAGTATTAAAGATATTTATTATTCTATGTATGAGTTGATATTAGAGTTCAAGGTGATAAGGATATTTACTTTTGAATTATTTAGGCAAAATTTTCTTAATTATGATGATAATTAAGGTGAAAGTTGTAAAAGTTAAACAAGTGCTCACTATAGAGAATCTTGTAGAATTCTCTCATTAAGTAGGAGATTATTGGTTTATGCCATATAGTCAATCGCTTTGGTTGTATTTTAGTGACAAAATATTTAAAGACATTCTTTATCTTGTGCATGTTTAGATATATATGATAAATTTAATGTGATAATTATATATTGCAAATAAAATTATAATGATATAAGATTTATATTTCATTTATGTATTATCCCTAAATTATTCATAGCTATTGTTTTATTAAGACTGGTTATTAATAAAACATAAAAAGATTAGCACACATTATGTTTTTCCTTATGAAAGAAATAGTTAATCTCATAAACTAATGTATGGAAATACTTAAATAAATGTGTGAGTGCTTGTTAGAAAACAAATTCACTAAATTGACCCAACATAAGAAATCCATTCAGAACATTACTTATATGTCTATGAAAATTTTTATTGTGATGATTGTATAAGTGAGCATTTGACTTGAGATCTCTAAAGTTATCTTATATAAGGATTACTGTATTTTGATACTACTTATGACTTATTCTAATCACAGATAGTTCAGTTGGTAGTCATTGGATATAACTTGAACTATATGAAGATAGTTGAGAGATTAAGATATAATTCATCACCTTAAAGTAATTAAAGAGAATGTTTCGTTATTTTCAATTAGTATTAATTCATGAAATCTTTAACTAAGGTAGAATAATAATTTGTAAATAGTTTACAACTTTCATTAATTGAATCAATAACTAATGAAAGAGAACTAATATGATTGGACTTAAAATAAAGTAGACATTAACTTCATGCTTTATGTTTAACTGAAATATTTTATGATGAAAAGAGTGAATTATACAGAAAAATCTTACATAAAAAGATTAATCAAAATTACTTTGATATTCTTAAATATTTAGATGGTCATAATGTGTTACTAGACGTCAATCTTAATCTATGATTATAAATTGTTTAAATAGAAAATTAAATATAAATTAAAACGAGTTTTAATTTATCTAATTCTAATTATGAATTAGAATTATAATTTATAATCATTGCCAACATATTTGAAAATTTAATGAGTCTTGCATTAAAAACAAGTTGAAGAGAGAAAAGATATTTTAATCAAATTGGACTTGATAGTAAAGTTTGAAAAGCTTTATGATTAAATATGAGATATTAAATAAATAATAATCAATATGAGATATTGGATTGGGCATAATTAATTTTCAAGTAAAATTTAATTTCAATTAAATTACTAAAATGTCCAAAACTTATTATAAATAGGTTTAAGCTCAAATAGAGCTAACACTTTTTGCTTAATCATCTCTACAAAAATTACAGAGTTCTTTCAACCTATTATGTAGATATTGTTACAAATCAAATACTTGTGCGACTGCGGTGAATGAGATAGGCTAATTTCATAAACGGTTTGTAAGATACCACAAAAAAGAATCAAGGTTCAAAATAAGATATAAATTAAAATTCAGACTTTATTATAATTTATATGCTAAATGTTTTATAAAATTAAAATAATCCTGATTTTTCTAAAATTAAGATACGAAAAAAAAAGTTTGTTATATTTCACTGCGGCCAGATAGAATCATTTTTCGGTTTTCCATCGTTGATATGACTTCCCACAATTGCTATAGGTAGAATTCTTTGAAATTTATATTGCGATTATTACCAAAACCCTAATTTATAAATTGGGAATCAAGAAATTCAAGAAAGAAGGACAATCGTCATCCTACGCTTCTTTTTTTTTTTTTTTGGTTTCCCATTACACCCGTTAATAACGAACTACCAGTCGACCAATAGCAATTTCACACATTTCACTCCTTCACGCGATTCAGAGTCGTCTTGAATTATCATCCTACTGCCAAATGTCGCTGCCTTCTTCATTTAAACTTTTCCTCACTATTCATCGTCATCTCCATCTCCCCCTCCCCTTCTTGTATTTCTGCTTCCTCTCATAACAATTTCGAACCCAAAAAAAAAAAAATTTGTTTTACTATCCATTTCATAAAACGTACAGAAGGGTTTCCCTTGATATAATGCTTGAGAAAATTAATGACTCTGTACAAACTACGTTACATAAATACAGAACACAATCAATCACAAACTTACGCTTGTTTCACCATGCAGCTTAGAATTTAATAATTATCAAGGATGACAAGTTTTTCAAAATAAATAACTATCATTCCAGCAATTAGAGCAACAAAGAGTGCTTTAACATATTCCAAAGGAAAGTGCCGCCTACATTCCATGCTGGTCGCTTCAAGTTTTGATTGACAAGAAAAATTCTGTTCAAAACAGGAAACCCCTTCTTCATTCTCACCCTGAGGTGCACTTTCAGATGCTTTGTCCACCTGATTCAGGAAAAGAAATTCGATCCATTTTTAGAATGAATTGCCAGAGTAACTGAAGAGATGATTAAGCAATTATGTCAATCTTGGATCCTTGTTTCTTCATTGGTGGATCATCCAGGTACTTAAATCTTTATACATACGCAATCTTAAGATAATGCCAGATGTTCCTGTGATCATCATAACAAATTGACGATTCAGTTTCATTTCCGATGTAGACATTTCAGAGCGACTGATTCACAAAGGAGGATGCAAGGTATTGACAATCGACAACATTGGATTTGTGATCATTATATCATTGGTTGTTCTAATTGCAAATGACTCCTCTTATGGATGCAAGGAACAAATTTCTTACGACTATCTCACTGCTGCTTGTGCTAATAAACAAAATGTGAGTTAACAAAAGTTAGACTATGAATAAGTCTGTTAGTTATAGGGACTTCATTGTTACGACCTTGCCCTTACGAAATAAGAAATCCGAAAGAATAAATAGGTTATCAATTTGTCAGGATATCTAAAATTTTCTTGCACTGGAGAAAACTGATGTTCTGGTTTTTGATAATTATGGAAAACACCATATCCCTCTACAGTATAAGGATCTTTCCATTTCCATAACGGGAACCAAGCTTAATCTATATGTGAAAAGGATGGAGGCAGAGTTGATCTAACAACTTTACAGGTGGAGATTTTCAGGTCCTTTAAAATGAACAGGCAAAGAAGAGAACATAAGAAAGTCTGATATTACTGTACAGTATTTCCTAGGTGTTCTCTGAAACAAAGCAAGATGAACATTAGTAATTTCAGCGGGACCTTTTCTCATATTCTCAATGGCCTAAACAGAATTGTAAGACTGGGTCCAAGCAGAGGCAAAACAAGAATGCAACATTGATGGAATGTTAAAATCAAAGCATGTGAGAAATTAAGTTTTCCTGTGGATCATCCCAAAAACTGTCGAGACTTCATCTGAATCAGGAAAAGACTTGCAAGAAAAAGGGAAAAAAAAATAGAGATAGTTGCATTCAGAACCTCGTAGAGAATACAAATAAAAGTTTAATATAATGCAATTTTCGGTTCTATGACAAATATGGTAGTGAAAGGTACTTACCGACAAACTTTTAGATGGCGTTACTGCTTCCTCAGAAGATTTGTCAAAAGCTTCCTTACACGAATCATCCTCCAAGTTGACCAGATTTTCATTGTCGCTACATGCTTCACTGCCCTTTTCCCTGTAATCCTGTCTTTTGGCATTTCTTAATTTCTCTGCCAATACTTCATTCTCCTTCTTCAATAAAAGTAGCTGCATAAATATACTACTATAGTTTTATTATGAAAAGTCTACAAATTTGTTTATTCATTTGGTTAAGAAAAGTAGAAAAAAAAAGGCAGCATGCCTGAATAAGTGAATGAAAGACACTCTAAGGTTTCATCTTCTTTAAGTGTCCATTTCTATGAGTTATTGTGGTTGATTATGGACACCATTAGATATAGAATAAGATTAACATTTCAATTTTATTTGTACTAATTGAGATGATTACAAATGCGTTCTTCAATAGTCCATAGAGAAAACAATGTTACAGAAAAGTTATGACCAATTGTGGCTAAGCATTTCTAATTAATTTGAAATGCTCAAGAGTTCACACAACCTATTATGATGATAGAAATGGAAAAGAGCTCATATATATCCCAAGTATCAGTGTATATAGCAGATACAAAATAAAGCTAGCACCTGATTTTGAATGTGCTCTCTTTCTCGGGCTACTTGCATAACCATATCCATGATGAGCCCAGTTCTGAGGTTAATTTCTTTAGCACTTGCAGCTTTTGAGTTGTTAGCCTTATTCAAAGATGTCTCTAATGTTTTCACTTTAGACCTTAAGAAATCTATTTCTTTGTTAAGTTCCAAGTTGGTTTCAGATAACAGAAGACATCGTTCCTCTGTAGCCTCTACTTTACTTTCAGCTCTAAATGTTTTTGATTTTAAATCTTCAATTAATGTCTCCATGTCCCAAATTGCAGAATACAACATATTTTGTTGCTCCTGACTTGCTTCTGATGATGCCTTTACATGCTGTAGTTGTATTTGTACCTCCCTTAACTGCTTCTCGAGCAAGCTTACCTTCTTTGTGTTACTATCTCTGCTATCTTTAAGAAAATTGATTTCCTCTGTAAGTTCGACATTTGTATCTGTTAACTGTGTAACCTTGGCCTCTGTAGTTTCAGCCCTATTTTCTGCTTCATAGGTACTTTCTTTTAAAGATTCAACTACATTTTCCATCTCACTTAGTTGCTCTTGGCTTTCTTCATATAAAGCATTTACATTCACCAAACGTAATTCAGATCTTTTTAGCTGTTCCTCAAGTGATTTTACTCTTTCCACCAAAATGGATACTTCAGAACCTTTGCTAATGTGCTCATCAATACTTCTTTTAAGCTTATTTAAAGCAGCATCTTTGGAATCTAGCTGCTCTATGCAATAATGGAGTCTAGCATTTAACTCAGCTTCTCGTTGAACTGAACCATTAATATTAAACTGAACAATTTGAAGTCGACCAGCCAATTCTTTTGATATCCCCATGAGCACCTCGGCAGCATTTTCCGCTTCTAAAAATCTTCCCCAAATTACTTCAGCTGCTTCCTCCATGCGGACAGATACCTGCTCTGTGTGGTGCAGTTTTACTTTCAGCTGTTCTTCATTCTGCATAAGTTCAGCCAATTTATTCTCAAGATCAATCTCCCTTCCCAGAGATTTCTCCAGCATCCTTAAAACATGCTTTCTCTGATCTGCTGTCTGTCTTTTTGAACTTGGGCTAATGTATAACAGGTGATTATTGTCTGATAACTCATTGGTGTTTTCATCTTCCCCTACAGAAGTGCACTTATCTGTGTTGGTAAGCAGAAACAATGAAGACTTCCTGCATACAAGTTTTAAATGGAAATATGTCACTTACAGTTCTCAAGTCTGAATGCTGAAAATGCCCTCTGCAACTTGGTTGACTGTGTCTTCACCTTAGAAACCTTCTCTAGGGACTCATTCAATAATTTCTCTGACTGAAACACTCTATCTTCCAATGTAGCAATATTATGTTCTGCCAAATAACTACATGAAGAAATTTTGTTACGGATCTCACAAATTTCTTCTTGGATATGATCCACAAAAATTTCCACATCTCTCACTGTAGAATCTAAAATTCCAGAGAGAAGATCAAATTCTAGTGCCTTCTGTATGGACGTTGCTGACATGGCCATTACCTCAAGATCATTATCCCAAGCCAATAAATGCATCAAGAGTACATGCAAATTTACTAACTTCTTGGAAGTATGTTCCAAATTCAAATCTACTCTAGTTAGAACTTTCATGATAGTTTCTAAATCTTGTACTCCCTGGGCACTGAATGAGCCTCTGTCTTGAAGATCTAATATTGGATTGTCAATAAGTATATAGTCAACACTCTGGTCATCCATTCTCACAGTTAAATTCCTGTATATGGAAAACCAAACAAAGGAAAGCATATAAGAATAAGCCAATGATAAGCTTTCTTATACACAGTGATGGAGATTTTGGTATGGACTACTAATGGGAGCGGGGGAAGTCAAGTGTAAGAATGCAACAATAAGCATATTCTTGTACTCCAAATGTCTTTTGTGCAAGAGGTAAGATACATATCTTCCAGATAGCAAGCAATTCCGATATATAAAATGAGAGACTTAAACGATCACAGGCAAATGCTGATTATGCATACATCAGGTCCCTTTGCACTGAAAGATGAGATGTATTATGAAGACTTTCCCCAATTAAACGAACCTGAATAATCTTAAGTTTTGACACAAAAAGGTTCATTGCTGCAAATGTTCTGCATTACTTTTGGTTCCCCTAATTGTCTCCACCCCTGGAAACAATTCCCATCTAAAAATTATTAAGTATATAACGGAGAGAAGTCATCACCAGCTCAAGTACAGAGTCAAATCAAACAGTTTTATGTGGAATTTTTACATTTGCAAATCTTTAAATGCACAAGATGACAGTCTTCAGTGGTCTACTACCTCATAGTTCACCCTAAGTGAAAAAGATCTTGATTGAGTTCCTTAGGAAATTCAACCACCATTCTTGACTTTATGAGGCTAATGAAATAAGCAACTATCTATGGCAATCATAAAGCTAAGATAACGATTCCATCTAAGAGATTAAACCTCTCAGAGACTACACAGGAGTTCAAAGGTCACACCTTTCACCGAGAACTTACTTACCCACACAGGAAATCCACCCAAAAAAGAAAAAACTAAACGATTGGACAAATGGTAAAAAGTTTCTGCTAAAGTGAACATATAGATAAAAGAGCCGATACAAGCAATGACAGTATTAAAAAAAAAAAAAAAACAAGAAGAAGGAGAAGAAGCAACGAATTGGGTCTAAGGAGAGAAGTACCTTCTTCAGGTAAAAGCCTTACTGGGTGGAGAGGGATTTTTGAAGAGGAAAACAAGTAGCCAACCAGAGAGAAAAAACTATAAAGTTTCTTTCTTCCTAACTACCTCATGTTTCATAATACCGTTGATTCACTGGGATCTGTGTGGAGGATGGTCTAAGTCTAAAATGAGCCAGGTCAACGACAAGGAGAGCAGACCAGTTGGTGACAGATTTTAATGAGACGCAATGACAGGCGCATGTTATCCATTATCAGCGCTGTAGTTGAATTATTGAGTTCATACAAAGAAACTAAAGAAAAAACATATTGGAGCAGGCCGGCCTGACAACAGACTGCGATATAAACACAAACAAAGAAAAAGTCACATCTGGACGGCAGGTAAATTATAATTCACTAAAACGCATGATAATGTCTTCTAGTAGGAAAAAAAAACAAACAAATATAGCAATAATACGATCCCATTCCCAAGCCCTGAACTGAAAGACAAGGCATATATGGCAACACTTGGGTGTATAATTCATTCAGCATTACAGGGATGCTGAATCCCGCCTATACTGAAGGATTGTTTGTGTACTATGATAGTGTTACAAATTTTGACAATCTTCTTGTTTTCTACGAGGTTTTTATTTTATAATATTTTTATTTCAACAATAATAACCTTTAAAATATTTTATAGAAGCCATCCACGAGAATTTCATTTTTCCTTTAAATGATTTAAATCGGAATCTTGTTCTTTGTATGCAAGTTATAGGCTTCGGTCAATCACCCTCATAGGCCATAGGCCCGTAGCCCAATCTCATTCATATAGAGAAGGCCTAAATCTAACAGCCTTGCCTTCTCGGGGAAAAGAATTGACAGGTCACAACGGTACTACAAGCCCCATCATTGGATGCATAAAAGTAAGCAATACTAATCTTAACCTATGAACCAAAATTAGTGTATGTTTATGAAGATGAGTTGGTAGTAATTTTATTGTCAAGTACATTTCCTTGGGACCACAAAAGATGCTTCTCATTACTAGCTGTTAGTGCTTGTCTAATTTTTTTTTATTATATTAGCTATCCCGGCTTAGTTGGACTAATTCTAAGCCCCTAAGACCCCATCCTAAGAGTCCTAGAGGAGATAAACCCGGAACTCCATGATCCCTCATGTTCCTACGTAGCCTGTACACTTCTGCGCACAAGAAGTCTTCACATATTTGATTGTTCAGCTGATGATTGATCGCTGGCCCCCCTGCTCAGTATCAGATTCCCATCAGGCCCCAAGTTTCCTAGTAGCTCCAACTCCCACACTGTTGTTGAAAGCAAGGCATTCATAATTGATCCGATCAAGGAGCTTTGCTCAGAAGACTAGAGGATCATCAATAGAAACAATTCTTATTTCTCCTCCTTTAGCGTGACTCGAACTCAAGACCTCCTAGAAGGGAGAGCCTTAAGTGAGGAGCTGAAACTATTTAGGTCACTCCTACTTGTCGAGCTTATCTAATAGTGACCAGCAATTGCAACCAATTTTAGTGGAATGTGAGTTGCCTTTGACAATTTTTGGGCCTTTCTAAATGCTTCACCCAACATTAAACCTAAACCTAAACCTAGAAGTACACTAGTATTCTCTGAATCGCACAAGATTCTTTTTGAGAAATAAACCTAAACCGCAAAAAGATTTTAATGTATAAAACTTATTATTTTGATCGTCCTCATAGTTTGTTGTTAGGTTTAAAGGTTCAAATAAAATTAGTGCATTATAAAATAAGTACATATAAATAAGAATATAATTATAAAATAAGGAAAAATATTATATTTAAAATAATAAAAGAATACACCCATATGTTTATTAATGTATAATCAATTAAAGATAATTCTAACAATTCAAACTAAAATTGAACCACCATAAAAAATTAAAATACTTGTAACAATTTTTCTAAAAGAGGTCATGTCGTGTTATCATAAAAAAATCTAAATTTTCCAATATTATTTAAAGACTTACAAATCGTGCTTTTATCCAAAATATATGTATTAATTCTTCCATGACATTTAAATAAATAAAAAATTAATATATCAAATTATTTTTTATTGTAATACATTATAGTTCTAATTTTAATATATATAATAAGATACCAACTAACCATCAATAGATGTTCTTAATTCATACATTGTGACAAAGGCATTTTCTTCATGAATCATTTTTTCAAGTTCACTATAATTAAGATCAAGTGATGATTCTTCTTTTTCGATCTAAAAAACAACATGCTCAATATAATGAATATCAATTTGATCATATGTTCTCTTCTTACTAAGCGCTCTAAATATATTAATAAAGAAATTTTGCAATTAATATCAAAAATTATAATTATTGAAAATAAAATTCAATCATTAAAATGCATATTCTTCATCCTTATATTATAAGTAACATAACAAGTCACTCGGTCTTTCATGTTCCAAATTATTTTATTTCTTCATATGAACATGTTTAAAAATTAATACTCCAAGTACATTCATCCCTTAATCTAGAAGTTGTTTGACTAAGTAATCTAATAGCAAGTTTTCTTAACATTAGAGTAGTTTCACCAAATAATCTTCATCATTCATTTGTATTTTAAATTAATAGTTATAAAAAATAAAAAGTATATTATTAATAAGTAAATGATAATCTAAAAGTATGAAAACTTACCAAGTTGCATTTTTTCGTGTAAGTTCTCTCTTTAAGGATGATTGAACAAAACTTCCTAAACTTTCATGATTTAATTTAATTTAATTCGTGGCCTTTGATTACTGTTTATTAGACAATATATCTTGGAATTCAATCACATTAAAAGGACCACCCACAGTATCAACATCCATACATATATTTCTATTATATGAATAATAAGAATTGAGATGTTAAGTTACTAAGCAAATCCTTTATGTAAGATGATTGTCTCATCACTTACCAAGAATATCTATATAAGGCTCGTATAATTTCTCCTTCTTTTTAAAAAAATCATAATTATTTTACAATCCCTTTATACACCTCAAACACAATTACTTATATGAGTTAATAATCCTTAACAACTCTCAAAATGGAGTCATAATCTTCCTAAAAATCAACTAAGCATACCAAAATTTATTATCCAAAATAATAGCATAAATCTCTTTTCATTTTATACCTTTTGATAGCTTATAATTTGAAAAATATTTACTTGTCACTAAATCTTGAATTACTTGTTTAAAATCATAAACACTTTTTAATCTTTTTGCTTTCTAATCAAGACAAAAATATAATATAAATACACAAAAAATTGATCTTATATGGTCCGTATAACTAATCTTTTTAAAATGAGATTTATACAATGAACAGTGCATGAGGCCAATAAATTTATTTATAGTATGACTGTAATAAGTACCTGGCTAATATATAAATAATTGCATTATTTGTAACAAAGTACACAATATTTTTTGGTCCAACCACTTTTTACCATATTAGAAGCATCAACAAATTTGATAAGTAGTATAGCTAAACCATTATACATGATTTTTGTCTCTCTTCTTTATCTACTCTTTATTATTATTATTATATTGTGAAATTATTACAATTACAAACATTAATTAAATACACTTTGTCAGAGTTTCTCTTAACTTTGAACAACATTTGTAGAGAATTATTATTCATCAGTAATAAAGTAAGAAATTTGTAAGGGTTCTTTTCATCCGTAACAAAGAAGATGTTATGCAGAGGGTTTCTCTTTACGGATTAAAGAATGAATACAGTTAATTCTTTAATGGAACTTAGGGAGATGATATAGATCAAAGGTTGTTTAGTTGAACTAGGATTAAATAGTTTTGTCTTTCTTTTCTTAATTTCTTTTACTATTATGTGTTTGTTTTGTAATTGTTTTATGTGCATGTCATAATTATTTATTAGTATAGAAATAATACAAAAAGTAAGCATACACAATTCATCCTCTATATATCATCTAAGGACCAACACACTTAGTATTCAAAGAAACTATATCATTGCAAGTTTTCTCATAATTTGACAGGCCAAAAGAACATTCTAACCTCCAACATTTACACTAAAATCTGAGTTGGACCTTAATGTTTCAATGCATTCAAAATTAACTCTAACATTTGGAAAATTTTCAAAACACCTTTGATTGGACGGAATTACTAACGGAGTTAGGTCTTCTTTAGTTAAATACTGACATGGTGTTTTTTAAAAAAATTTTATTACAGTGGGACCCATACAAAAGTGATATGGATTTTCTAGAAAATAAAAGTAAGTCTCACTTTGTAACATCCCACTATCGTAGAACATATACTTGAACATCCAGAGGGCATACCCTATGAGAATGATATGTTAGAGCAATCATATTTACTTCATATGGAATCATAAAGAACATAAGTATTTAAAATATTAACATATCTCATTTCATTAACGAAAACATGTTTTACATTGCCATTTCATTACAAACCATCCATATAGTTACAATACAAAAACCATCTGTGTTCACACTATTTATACAAAATATTCTACATGAGATGAGTTACTAAACAAAAACATTCTATCTAAACTCCTCAGATGTCAACTGACTAGACCTTTGAGCCATATCTTGATTCTAAAATGGATAATACTAGACACCAACTGGATTGCTTTACAAGTAAGGTCTCCTTTCAGTACCTAAAAATCAACGTTAAAATTTTGATGAGTTTTACGAACTTAATGAATGAACCATCATCATTGTATTCACTCAAAACACATCATATACATATCACATGAATAAAACTTAGCTCAATCAATATTGTCATCATACAGATTTATGCCTTATATATCACATTATTCATCATGCTTCAACAAGCACCTTAACAATACAATCACTTTACTTAATCATTTCATATGCACCTTCTGAATGCAAAAACTTCATACAATCATCTCAGAATATTTCACTCATTTATCACAATTATTCATATCATCATCAAATTCATAGGCATTTCATAATGTTATCTCAATATAATTCAACATTCATTTGCAAACAATTTCATAAACATATATAAAGATACAAATAAATGTAAATGAGACTCACATCCATTTTTACTTTGTTGTAACCGAGTGCCTATTTATTGGTTATTGGTCCTGTATCCGTTGTGGATACCAGATTCATTTTAGTATTGTCCGTATCCTTTGTGGATACTAGGTTCATTAAACACTAGGCTTAAGGCTCTGTGTGCATATGTTTGAGCTTAAAGCTCATTTCACATTGACTGCTCCGGTCACAACTCCTTTATATGAACATGCATATTCATGTAATGAAATGCAACATTTTAACATAATATATCATCAATCACTTTCAGTCAAGAAACACATTCAATTATCACAATTCATCGGATCTATGTCCGGCATTCAACATATAGTTGAGAATTCATTTTTCTTATTCACATTTAAATCACAAACACTCCCAATACAGTCCCAACTATCAAACTCCTCGGACAATCAATTGTCCGGAATCATTAATGTCACAATTATATCAATATCGATTCAATATAGAGAAATCAAGTTTAATCAAAACAATATGAACAAATCACGTCTCTAATCGAGTTCACACATCTAGATTACTCGTCGTACACTTCAGTTAGTTATTGCCTCGACGAACCGGCAATATCTGGATGGTGTCAGTTGCCGGTCGATTTGTGCCTTTAAATCAAGCAATACACACAAGTACACATCACTACTTGATCAGTCAAAAAATACTCAAATTTACACATGTATATGTGTCGTGTTCAATGGATGCTAAATTGATCATTCTAGCTATGTAACCTTATTCACAAATCTTAATCATTTATACATCACGGCTTGTACATCCTTTAGTTTGCAATTAGCTTCATGCCTTAGGTAAACTTGATCACTTTCCATTCATCATTCATAAATTCATCAATTATTTCCTATCATTGTATAGTCACACAATTTCCAAATTCTCATTCAATCGTACTTAATTCATTAATTATATCATTTGAATCACATTTGCATTCATAAAAACATCTTTATGCCATTAACAATTCATACTTCCCATATTCATATACATTGATATCATCAATCCATTCCTTAATTTATAACCTTAATTAACAACTTAAACTCATCAAACACGTAATCACTTAATCAAGCAACTTTCTAGGTTCATTTCAACCCAAGTCAAGTCTAATTACACAATTATAAAGTGTCTTAACCTTCTATAGTCCAACAATTGCCTAAAAACAACCTTTCCGCCTTCCAAAGTACTTGCCACAACTATGGGAAAGAGCCTTATAAATCTCACGATTGTGGGATGAGTAAACCAAAGGTTCACTCCCCTATAACCCACATTTTTGCTTCCAATTTTTACTCCTTCATGCTGCTTCCAACGTACCTTCACCAAAGTCCATCAATTTCACTTCAATTCTATCTTGTTCAAGCTTCAATCCCTTATCAAATTCATGTTCAAATCCAATTAAAAAATCATTCATTAGACAACTCAAAAATTTTGATTTTCCATGCATTAAAACCAAAACAAAATTTATCATTCATTTGATCATACATGTAATCCTAGTTCTTCCCTATTTCAAGATCACTATATTAGAACCATTCTTTAGCATCAATTCACCTTCTTTGTACTTCAAATTTCAATTTAATTCATTCACATAAACAACCTATAGCATACGGTTCATACATCAAAAACACAACATAACATATTTAAGTTCTTCCATCAAATTCCAGTACAATCTCATCATCAACTTAATATGCAATCTATCCCCAATTCAAACAACATAAACTTTCTACTATAATAAACCATAAAGAACAATCTTTTACTTACTTATTTAGCTCGAATTTCAGCTTAATTCATTAAGTCAACTTTGCCGTATATGTATGCAAGATTCATCACATGTTCAAGGTAACAATAGGATAATTTTCAGCTAGGATAAGAGACAACAATAATCTGATTTTTTAACTATCTTATGAAGGATAAAAGTTGGGATTATTGAAGTAGAAATTAGACATAAACATGGCAAAACACAAGGATGTAAAGGTTGAGAGAATTTCAGTGGTGTGTGAGAAGAAGAAAGATGAATGAACATAGCTGGGATTACTCTTGCAGGAGCTTAACACCTAAGGTGCTAGGTGTCACCAACTTAATTAGACATATGTCTATAGGCATGTTCTCCATTTATCAAGTATATATGCTGCCATATGTCACTTAATTACTTAGTTCATTTGTCACACAACTATTTCTGCAATTTTTTAATTAATAACTTATGCCAAATGTCACTCATTCATCTATGCCAAATGTCACTTATTCATAGGCTTAATCATCCTAATTTTTCATGTATCTATTTGTCTTACCATTTGGCATTTTTCCTAGATCAAATGTACATTTTAATTCATTAATTTTTTAATTGTACTAATTTAATTCCAAATTTACTATTTGTAATCAATCAAACAAAAATGCAAGGCATAAATAATACACAATTCACATCATGATCATTTTAACCTTTTCATACCTCGGTATAAGTCAATTGAGTGCATATACATTCTTTGCAATGTGTACTAAATCATAATTCATGTATCTATGCTATTGATATGCATGTGAATGAAATACAATTCATAAATTTTCATTGTTGTAGCTTTTATGCAATATTCTACGGTTCTAATCCCTCAATTGAAAAACTGGCTATTACAAACTCAAGACAAAATGTTGCCATTAGAGAGGGCATTCGAGCTGCATTTTGATGTTTGTATTTTAAAATAAATTTGATCCCTACATAAAAACATAAACTATACATATGGAATTATAGAAATATCACTGTTTAACATGTATCCACAAATTTACATCCATTTGCATTTTTTTTTTAGCTTTCTGATGACCACATACAACATCTTCTGTATAAACTTAGTCTTCAAGCTTCTAGGAAATATTTACTTCTATGATCCTCTAAGTAAATGACCTGGTATTCTCCCATAACACATTAACAACCTAGCCAACAGTGTGGTACTGATTGGAACTTTCTGTGGTCAGCTGTACTTTGGTTGGGTTGGAGATAGGATCGGTCATAAAAAAAACTTATACATTGACCCTTTAATTCATCTTCTTTTGTTCCATTTTTTGTGGCATGTTGTTTGGATCATCTGGAGTTGTTTTAGGTGTTATATGATTCTTTAGGTTTTGGCTAGGTTTTGATCTTGTTGGAACTTACCTGCTTTGTGTTAGGATAGTGAGGGAGTACAATAATATGAAGAATTGTGGTGCTTTCTTGTCCAGACTATTTACAATGCAAGGTGCTGGGATCATCTTCTCCGAATTAATCCTAATGGTTCTTTCTAAAATCTTTCAAGAATTTTAGGAAAATGTTCTATGGAGGGTGGTACTAACAATTAGTGCTCTTCTAGCTGCGTTAACATTGTACAATTTAAGGAAGAAGCCTGAAACTGCTCGTTACACTACAATCATCAATCTTGATCCTGGAAATGATGAAGGTAGAATTGCTCTTGTTGATATGAGACATGTTATTAAGATTTATGTGCACGAGGACCCGAATGAAGAACAAAAGATTACCAATTTTAAGGCTATCAATAGCTATCCAATCTTGTCAAATTCCTTCTTTGAACTCCATGGGTCCATTTAATCGGCAATGTTAAAGAAAAATCATACAGCAATTTCTTGTTCTTTTGCTAAATTTATTATCTTCTTATTCTTCTTCTTTTTCCCAAGATTGATGTGCAGTTGGATGCTATTAAATGTGGCATTCTATTCACATAATCTGTCACAAAGAGACTTGTAACCGACGTTGAAGCTAACTAAAGACTCCATTAAAGTGAATCCTCTAAAGGAAGTCTATGAGTAGTAAAGAGTCATATTCGTCTCCTCATTCTTTGGGACAATACTAGGTTACTCGTTTACTGTGTTTCTCGTCAATAAGTTGGTACATTTTATTATTCAACTTGTTGGCTTTCAAATGATGTCCACCTTCATGTTAATAATGGTAGTGAGGTACGATTACTTCAAAGATGGGAACATTGCTCTATTCGTTGTAGTATATGGACTGGCATTCAATAACCCAAAACACAACATAAACCCAAAATATGAGTGGTGGCACCCAAGCACTAGTGATTGAACTGCGGTGAGTGGTAGTGATTGACTTCATCCTTGTTGTCGCTACTTTCCTCAACGACGTGTCGTTGTTTTAACTGGACCACACCATCGCTACCATCTCTTGGAAGGGGAATAGATGAGTGGCGACTGCTCCTTCCTCTGATGGTACCATGGTTCTCTCTGTCGTCGCCGCTTGGGAAGGAAGCTTCTTAGCTCCCTTTGCTGACGCTGCTTCCTCTGGTGGCATTTGTTTATGTCCATTGTAGAGATTGAAGGAGGCAGTGGGAGAAACTATTAGGCATTTAAACCCAACATTTAAATGGAAATGGCACGTTTTTTTGTCTTGGTAGAAGCTAACGACATGGCTTGCCTAACCACCTACATGGAATTGGGATCTACCTCTCTAGCATGCAACTCTTCCTATCAGGAAAGCCTCGCTTATTCAAAAAAGAATGGCTGATTATGTATTACCCTTTTTGCTCATAAGTAAGTAAGCGCCTGTAGGAGCAGCGGGAGGATGATGAGTATATAAATAAATAAAAAATAAAATGAAGAAATAAAATGGAAATAAAGTGCAACGTTTAAACTCAACCTCCCTCTCCGGTTGCAATATTTTGTTTCGAGTAAGATCCACTTTTATTTTTGAAAAAATCCATGTGATTTATGTGTGTGTCCCATTGTAATAAAAAAATTTAAAGTGCATGTCAACATTTAACTGACGGAGTCCTAACTCCGTTAGTAATTCCATCCAATTAAGGGTTATTTTGAACGTTTTCTAAATATTATGTCGAATAAAAATATTAAGGTTTAACTCAGACTTTAGTGTAAACATTGAGGGTTAAAATGTTCTTTTGGCCTATTTTGACAAATTAAGTTGGTGATCTTAGTTAAGACTAGAACAAATTAAACATAATACTTACTTGATTGTACAAATTTTTTTAAATGAAATATCAGTAACTCATTTTTATAAATATGGGCAGAATTTGGTTATTATAACACTTTAATTGTTTAACATAAAATCAAATTATTTGTACTCCTTTTCATTATGTATATCCATTAATTTGTTCGAGACTGATTATATAACATCCCACGTTAGTAAAGTTAAAGGTAGAGTAAATAATAAATTATATTTGTAACATATTGGAACTATATATTTTTGATTGAAATAATTTATAATTTTGACTGATAATTTAAAATTGATTAAACTTCCTGATTTAAATTATCATGTTCTCTATTTAATATATAATCTTAATGGTATATTGATTTCTAATAATTTATTTAAAAGGTATACGCAATTAAATAAATAATTATCCGTTAAGATCTTCTCCTATAAACTAAAACTTCATATATTTACTTTTCCTAGGGATATTAATCTACTTTTAAAGTATAAAAAAATGAATTGTATAAAAATCTTTTACGAAATGTAATCGAAAAATAATATGGAATCATCTTAATTACGTTACTTGAAATCTTGAAATATATGTTTCTCCATGGCAAAGGGTCGATACCTAACGTAACTTTCTTATTAACAGATGAGAAGTGAGAAAAATTGAGAGGAAAAAGCACACGGCAAGTGCCCGCATTTTGAACAGAGCGTCTTTTAGTCGGGGAAAAGAGGTAGACCCTGTGAAATTATAGAAGAAAATTAAGTGAACCAAAAGGGCCGGGGTAGAAACTGTTTGATATCTATCACTCACACAACAACGCATCATGGTTATGCAATGATCGATGCTTACATGATATTAACATAACTTCGATCATAATTCCATCCTCCAAACTCTTACCCCAATTTTACAGATTTTTCAATGTAACTCGTTAATGGTACGGATAAAATCGAACTCTGACCTTTTTATTTAATATAGAGGAGTGAGTTTTATGAAACCGCACTCTGACCTTATATTTAATATAGAGGAGTTTAATTTCTTTAAAAATTTATAAAAGGTCCCATTAGAATTTAAATTATTGTTTAAAAAAATTAACTTGCTTTGCTTAACATTTGTCACCAAGTCCAACAAGAAGATGAGAAAGAGTAGCTATCGAGTCCTTACACTTCTTGCATCTCACTTCTCAAGCTATATATATGTATCCTTACTTCCATGAACAATTAGATATCTTGGGGTTGGGGGTGAAGACCGTATGCAGTATGCACAAACTAAAAGGACACAATAAACAACACGTATGCAACGAGCTCTCTAATTGCCTTTATTATTATTTTTTATTTTTTGGTCCCGCCTTGACCTAAATTCTACGGGTCAGAAGGTTATAGATACGCCTTGAAATGGAAAACAAAAATGTCACATTATGTTTGTGCGGCTAGGAAGAAGAAATAACCTAATCGTCGTTAGCTTTGAGGTTGTTGCTCAAGTTTGAAACAGGCCACACGTATGTGAATAATTAAGAGTTCCATATATATATACAGCTGCATGATTTTCTGGTTCACACGCTTTAAGTAAAATATAAGATTTCGAGCTTTGGATGACGAGCATGAACATACATATAGTTAAATTATCTGTAAGGGCGGTAACACAAAAGTATTTAAACGTGCTTCCTTTAATTGATTGAAGCTTAAAGCAACGCGCATTTGATTGGTACGTGTCCACGGGCCACGGCACGTAGAGAGAGAGAGAGCAAGTAATGATCCATTGATTATACAGTGGTGTTTGATTCTTCAGTTTTAAAGAATAATAAACAGATCTCGAATCGCCAACTCCCATCCCATGTTGCGTATGGGACGTTCTTTGGTGGAATAGGTTTTAGCTTTTCCCAAAAGACGAGCCAATGCTAACCCCGAACCAACTCTCAATTATACAAAATTATGCAGGTCCAGCTGATACTTACAGTTGAAACTAGTCAATCTGCCCCCTATGGAAGAGCAGACCAGTATATGTGGCAGTACCCCAATTTTTCTACTTCCTCATCATCTAATAGGGTGATAGGCACTTTTTCAGTTGTAGGAGCGTGTATATTTCTGCTTATAAAAAATCTTCGCATATTTGATTGATCAATTATTAGTTAATCACTAACTCTACTTAATATTAAGTTCCTATTAGTTCTCAAGTTTCTTAATAACTTCAATTCTTATACTACTACTAAAAATGAGGTATCATTACTTAATCCGATTAAAAAGTTTTACTCAAAAAAATTAGAGGATTATCAACAGAAGAAATTTCCCATTTCTCTTTCACTTATATGACTTGAACTAATTAAGACTTTCCGCAAAAGAGAGCATTAAATGAGAAGTTTACCCCGTTTAAGTTATTCCTCGATATCTCATATTTTATCATTGTTCTCTTCTACTTGTCCAGGTATTTAATTCCATGGCTTCTTGTACGGTGCACAGCAGAGTGTGATGATGCATGTTTTATTGTTTCTATTCAATTTGTTGAGTAAAACCCAACTCAATCAGCAAAAATCATTTTCACCTGTAATTTTTTGAAGCTTCGTGGTTAGCAGAGATTAGGCGTAGAAAAGAGAATTGCTCAAGATTTTGCATTGTTATTAGTTTGAAGCTTTGGTCTTTGAGATAGCAAGTCCCAAGGCCCCAAGTCATAATGACGCGAGGAAAAAAGAGACGGAAGGAGAGAGGGGTTATATTATACTCCTTAGATAGTCGCGAAAAAAGAATATAAATATTATTTTTTTTAGTATTTTATTAAATATTTTTATAAAAATTTAGATTTAAATATTTAATTTTACAAAAATTACATTTATAACTTTAATAAAAAATATAATATTAATCTAACATTAAATTCTCTATTAATATGAGTGATGTAGCGAGTTCCATCATATTGGTATTTTCATATAATATGTATGAATTTTATTATTTAATAAATTAAATATATCTATAATTATAGTATGACACAAATACGATATACAGAAGTTATATACTAGAAATATTAATTTGTTGTGATTTTTTATGTTCAAAAACTTAATATTATGGTGTTTTTAAATGTAAACTAATATTATAAAAATTAAATAAAGATTAAAAAGTTTAACTAACCTATTTATTATATTATTCTAAACTTTACGACATAATTGTACGATAATAAAAATTAACTTTGAAAATACACAGAGCAAAAGTAAAGAGTAAAGTAGAATGCAATACTATCATTAGGCAAACAATAAACTAACTAATAAGCTATTCATCAGACACATCAATAACTTTTTAAGATGATCAAAAAGTTAATTTTTAGTTAATAAGCTATAAAACAACTAATAAGTTGTTTGTAAATCATTCACTAAGCTTTCATATAAGTCATTTTAACTTGAAAGTCATCAAGCTGCAAAATACACTCGGCAGCATCTTTCAACCCAAAAATCCTTGACACATAGAAGTAAACAAAGCAATGTTATGAACACCGTACAGGACTCGATACTAGATTGAGTTCTGGTACGGTATTGTACCGGATATCATTTCATATAATTTTTTAAATTTATGAGTTAGTCCCTAAAATTTTTAAAATTTGTAAAATAATCCATTGGTATATTGTACAGCTGTACTATATACTTTACTAGTTTACTGTTTATATAAACCATGTTTTCAAAAATCATAATAATAAATAATAATGACAATTAATATGAAATAACAATAATTTTTAAATATTTCATATATAAATAATAACTACAATTAATATAAAAAAAGGCAATCATCATCATATAAATATAAAATTAAGAATAATATAAAATATTTAAAATATTACAATAGTACAATTTTATCATTTTAATAAATAATATTACATCAAAAGATTCAAAACACCCAATGAAAAGAACAATAAATATCCTTAAACAATTTACAAAAAGAATTAATGTCGAAGAAACAATCAAGTAGAAGTTAAACCTAAAACAAAAACATTACAGTTATATTATATATATAGAATTTAACATAAACATTAAATACAAGTAAAATTAAAAAAAGAGGAAAAACAAAAACCTGAAATTCAATCGTCAATAGGAGGATACCCACTAGAACTGCATTGACCCTAGTGATCATTTGGTACAAAATCCTCATCATTGAGAGGAGCTTCATCGTCATTATCATTTAAATTTAAGGCATTAAATGTCATGTCAATGCTTTTCCATCCAAGATTATCTTCCAAATCCAAATCATTCACATCAATCAAATTGGGTTCTTCAGAAACCCAATCCGCCAAAAGATCAATTTTATCAATGGCAATTGGATCAGTTGGACTACTTGTGCTATTAAGACTCCTAGTAAACAATTAAATTTAATTATTAGAAAATTACAAAAAATTATATCGAAATTAATAATGATAATAATGAAAATAACTTACCTTTCTTAAAGCTTTAAATTGTAACGAACGTAAACCAAGTCATTCAACCTCTTATGCTCCAATTTATTCCTTTTTTTTAGTAGATAAATTTAAATGTGCTCCAGTTTCGTTCACAACCTGTTGCACTCACACATTGACTTAAAATCCAAATCGTAAACCTTTTTCAATTCTAAAACACCATTTTCGAATTGATTCTACCAAGAAACTGTAAATTATAAAATAACAAAAGTAGTGTTATAAACAAAATAAAGTGATAATTAATTTTCAACAAATAAGAAAAAGGAAATAACTAATATCTGAAGAAAGTTTTCCTCTTTATCGAATAGCAATCGACATTCTAAAATCCTCATAAGACAACTTGTAAAGCTCCATTTGTGAGCTTAAAAGATCTTGTATCGCGTCAAGTCTAACAATTGTTGTAATTGTTAAAAACATTCTTTTATTAACTTCATCTTACTTTGTAAGATTTAGTCTAAAATACACATTAAGATTAAAAAATGCCCCAGCTATAAACAATGGAGAAGAAAGTTGTTCTTCCCTTCTCTCATTAATGATTGAAAGATATGGTGTGTATAAAGAAGGCCTATTTTTCATATTGACCTTGATTGCTTCCGTCGCTCTCTCCAAGACATCAAAAATATAACCCATTGTTGACTTTTCTTTACTATTAGCCAAGCGAAGTACCCTCACCAAAGGCTCATAAACTCGGATAAAAAATTAATATTGAGATCAAAATTCTCTATCTTGCAGTATAATATTACAAACCTCTACTCCAGTATTAGACCTAGCATATTGAGATGCAACCATCTTATCACTTGTAAACATTTGTCTTAACTCCTTCTTCATCAAAACAAAAGGCTAAAATGATAAGAAATTTGTAGCAAATCTTGTCACAGCAGGACGACACAAATTCCTACCATTAGTAAATTCCTTTCTCATCAAATTCAAAACCCATGCACGATTATAAATAAATTTTGTCACTTTTTTAGCCTTCTGTATAATCTCATCAATAATAGGAAAATACCTAGGATCTCCTATATTCTCCAGCATGAAATCAATGCAATGTGCGACATAAGGAGTCCAAAAAATGAATTATACGTATTCTACAACCTTTTTCCTACCTCTTTATAAGCAGAATCATTGTTAGTAATAAATTGAACAGTGTTATCCGACCCTACTTCATTCACAACTCCATAAAATATCTCAAACAAAGTCTCAGTATTTTTAATAAGGCCAGATGCATCAATAGATTTAAAAAACATAGAGTCATTTGAAGAATAAACCAAAAAATTTATAATAGGCTTTTGTCTCCTATTTATCCAATCATGACACATAATTGAACATCCATAAATACCCCAATTCACTCTTCTTTCAGCCAAATAATTTCTAATTTTAGAAACAACACAACTCAAAAGTTTATCTCTTAAGTCATCAATTGAAGGATCTTTATATCCTGGACTATAAGAGGTTATTGCATCCATCATAGGTTGATAATAATAAGATTGAGAAGTATTGAATGATGAACCTAAATCATACCACCATCTAACTACTGCCATATTGACATTGTGAGTCGCATCTTTTGATTGCATTGTATTACGAATTGAAGGTTGGGCTCTATGAGTTATTTGTGGTACAAAGAAACTAGTCACCTGCTTTCTTCTTTTACTCACATCAGATTCTTCATGATCCTGAGATAGAACACTACTAATACCACTACCACTACCACTTCCACCTTCAACATTTCCATAATCACCACGGAAATTAGAAAACGAATTTCTATTACTAATTTTAATATTCAATCTTTCCCTTCTATCTCTCTTAAATTGATGTTCATCAAGAAATGTTTTCATCTGCCACTTCACTTCATGACTTACTTTTTTACACGCTTCTACTTTTTTACACGCTTCTATATCTCCTTTAACCCAAGCTAAATACTTTTTTAATCGGGTGATTCCTCCGCCTTTCAAATGCTTGTTACAAAACAAACAAATGGTATAGTTCTTCATACCGGGAACCATATCAACGTAAGCCCAAGCTGGATCATTGCATCTTATTAAAGTAGGTTGATCGAGAGTATTGAACTTTATTTCATTTATCTGTACTCACAAAAATAAATAACACATAATTTCAATACACAATATGCATATCCATCTTATATAATATAATTCATTCTGTATGATTACATTACATACAATTCAATTTGGAACACAATTCACTATAAGTCAAAAGCTAACAATTCAAAACATTCAACATATATAATAACACAAAACATACTCCAACAATTTCCAATTTCAACAATCACAAAACATTCATAATTTCATTTATATTCCTAACAATTTTCAACAATTTCTAATTCCAACAATCACAAAACAATCATAATTCTATTTTTATTATTAATAATTTCCAAAAATTTTCAATTCCAACAATCACAAAATATTCATGATTCCATTTCTATTCCTTACAATTTCCAATTCCAATAATTACAAAACATTCATAATTTTATTTCTATTTTCAACAATTTCCAATTTCAACAATTACAAAACAATCATAATTTCATTTCCATTTTCTTCCATTTACAACAATTTTCAATTCCAACAATCACAAAACAATCATAATTCTATTTCCATTTCCATTTCCATTTCTTTCTATTTACAAAAATTTTCAATTTCAACAATCACAAAACAATCATAATTTCATTTCCGTTTCCTTCCATTTATAACAATGTCCAATTCCAACAATAACAAGTTGAAGGATATAACTTCTTTGGAAATATTTTTTTTCTTATTTAAAGCTTTGAATCTTCTTTTTATTTCTAACAAACCATAATATTGTATACACCATTTTATATTTCGTTCTTAAATATATATGTTGTTTTTACAATTCTTAATTGACATTAATAACTGTAAGTATAAATGATTGGAATCTATAAGTCTACAGCATATTCACAATTTGACAACAAAAAGTTCTTTTTGGATACATTTATTACATCACTACTTTGTACTTTCACACATTACCAATTATAAATATTTATGATACCCTACATATATAGATTACCAAATAATTAAAGTTTAACATCTTTTATACTCAATTAATTATTTACCCCAAACTAGTACCCAAATAGGCAAATACAATCATTAACTATAATCAAATTATTATTAATTTCTAATTGTATAATTTTATACTCAATTAATTATTTACCTAAATTCAATACCCAAATATTAAAAATAATTACCATTTTACAAATATTAAGAATGTGTCAATTAATGATTTAAGCTTTTACAAATTTACCAATTTTGATTATCAATTTTATAATTTCACATTTGATTACCAATTTTACATTTAGGTTTAAATGTTGATTATCAACTTTCAATTTTAATAATCAATTAATCAACATTGTTAAAACCTTACCCCACCTTATTTTACAATCAGAATAACCAAACACAGTTAAAATACATCAACAACTCATTCATCAGTATCACCATGACTATTCAGATCACAAACACTATAAACTATACATTCCATTTTCAATTTCAATTCCAAATTTCATAAATGATAAAACCCACCGTATTCAACTTCAACAATTCAATTCCATTTCTAAAATTCAACATTTCCAATTCCAATTCAGATACACGCAAGACGCAACTTGTGAGCATTTAACAATTCAAGTCCCAAATCTAGCATCTAACATACACAAATCTATCATCCAACACAATAAACAATGTAATGAAGTAGGAAAAAAATGAAAAACAAATAAACACAAACCCAAAAACAAATCACGGTTGACTGGTCCGATCTGCGCCTGAGCTGCGACGGATGGTGCGATGGTGAGGTCTGTCTGAGCTGCGACGGCGATGATGTGCTATGGTGTACCGGGCGGTAGCATCTTCGGGTGTGGAGGAAGGTTGAACTGTTTAAGACGAAGATGGTGACGTCTTCAACTGATGCCAAAGGATGAGTTGAGGTCTAAGAAGGATGAGGAAAGGAGGAGAACGACAGCGGCGAGACGACGGCGGCAAGAGTGAGAGGCTGAGGAGATGACGAGAGTGAGAGATAGTACAGGCCAAAATTTTAAGTACCGGCCGGTACTAAACGGTAAATAGCAGGTACCGCCTGATACAGAACGGTAATCATAAACGTGAAACAAAGATGTTAAAATTAAAAAAAAAGGGAAACAAAGACGTTAAGCCCCAGTTTCTGAATGAAAAAGTTTATCTAATCTAAACAAGAAAAGAAAAGCGATCTTGTAAATTTTGAATCATTCCAAGGCACGATAGGTAAGAAATGAATAACCCACCCAGAGTTAATGTGTGGAAATGAGCTAGAGCTAGAGCTAGACAAAATGCAAAATCCCCCCAGGATTGCGCGGAGATGAGGTACAGCTACATTTTGAGCCTTTGACCAAAGAAACCCATTAAACATTTTAAGCTCAGCTCCCGAGAAATTAATTCTAAAAGAAAAATGTCAGTTGCTCGCCAATGCAGGTGCAAATTATCACTTAGAATACACACCAAATTAAAGTTAAAGGAGGTAAAGTCGATAATAAAGCAGAGGTTAGAATCAGAGAGAAGAGTGAGCCCTTTTTTAAAATTTCGCGGTGGCAGTGGCGATGGTTGATCATCGGAGCTCTCTTTTTGATGCAAGTGTGGGTATAAATGCAGGACCTTTGCCGTTGCTCTTTTCTTTCAGCTCTCTTTTTGATGCAAGTGTGGGTATAAATGCAGGACCTTTGCCGTTGCTCTTTTCTTTCACTCTCTCTCTTTGAAAGTTACTCAAGTACCTTAGCTTCAATTCCCCTTCTCTCTCTCTCAACCCGTCTCATGGTCTTTATAATAACCGAACGAATTTCCAGGCTCTTTTCTTTTGTGTATTAACTGAAACTGTGGGGTTGTGTATAGAACAGAACAGAGTGTATGTGAGCTGAAAAGCCGAGAAAGGTTTTGAACAAAACAGAGCCCAAAAAATTCAATGAAGTTTTGTTTTTGGGTGGAGAAAAGGCTTGTATTGAGTACTGAGTGCAGAGTAGCAAAAGTTGCACAGAATCTGAAATGGGTATCTTTCTCTTGCTACTTTTACCGGGCTTTCGCTCTCTGTCGTTGAACTCTGACTAGGGTTTTGAATGGGGCTGTTTACTCGTACTGAAATCAATGTTCTTTTGTTTTCTTATTTGACTGCTGTTACGCCCTTTTGCAGCTTTTCTTTGAACTTTTTTTTCTTTGATCCATTTGTCTTGGGGGTGTACTTTCTTGGTTGCAATTTCAGTAAACGGAAAATTCAGTAGTTGGTAGCGTTGGAAATACTACCACTCCAACTTCTATTATCGAAAATTCAGTAGTTGGTAGCGTTGGAAATACTACCATTCCAACTTCTATCATCGTTGGTACTCATTTTGGTACCTGGGCCTTTCAGCTTCAATAAATTTTGGTTTTTGGGCCAATTTCAGAAGCGTCTCTCTACAGTTTAGTTCCAACAACTGATATACTGTGGTTAGTTTTGCATGGATAGGTCTAGATAATTTTTTCCCGGGCGGATTGAGCTGTTAAAGGAATATCTTTACACACTTTGATCTCTGAAGTTTCTTCTGTTGTGGGTTCAAATATTCTGTTTTGCACCTATAGCTTGTTAATAAAGTTAGTTTAAGCTTATATTAGAAAGAAAGAAGTTCTTGTAGAAGTAGAGCTTTTTACCTGTCTTCGCTTCTTTTCATCATTGGTTGATCATATTGAGTAGTTTCTTGATTTGTTCAACTGAGACGTTACTTTCTAGCTTGATAGAATTGATAACATGTTTGCTTGTGGGCCAAATGCAGTTGTGAGATAAAAGTTGCTATTGGTGACTATAGTCGCAAGTCGTGCAAGGAATGATGGAAATGAATGAGAAGGATAAACTTGAACAGGAAAAAAGTAATGAAAATGCCATAAACTATCATTCTCCTGGCAGCAAGTCCTCGGATTGGCGATTTACAGGTGCCAATATAGCAAATTCATCCCTGGGTCTACTTCCCACTGATAGTCAATTGGCGGTATGCAGAGGAGATGTAGCTAGAGCTTCTTCCTGTTCATCAACTTCTATGATAGACTCACTTGGTCCAACCATGTGGGAGCATCCCACCAATTCACAAAACTTAGGTTTTACTGAGATTAATGTTAAAAATAATGCAAGCACGTCGAACACAATAGAAATTGGGAAAGTTGGCCCTGCATCTTTGAGAATGCGTATTGATGGAACACTGGACGCTGGGTGGAATTTGCCAAATACAATGCTGAAAGGTGGTATGTTTTTGCCAACTGCCCCTCTAATGCTCCCACAGAGCTTATCCCAGTTTCCTGCTGATTCTGCATTCATTGAGCGTGCTGCACAGTTTTCGTGCTTTAGTGGTGGGAATTTCGGTGATAAGCTGAACCCTTTTGGAGTTCCAGACACCATGGGTCTTTATTCTTGGGGCGTGGAAATGATGCAAGGACCAGCAGAAGCTTTTACAGGTAGCGGGTTGAAATCTGTATCTGGAGGACAAGCTCAGAAGAATGCTTTGAGTGTTGGTGATGCACCCAAAGATGTTTCCATGTCCGTTGATCATTTAGCTTTTGATGATAACCCCGTTAAGAGTCAGAGAAGAAGTGAAGGCCTTGTAAAATCTCATGATGAATTAAAACAAGTTGTTGGTAAGTCTGGCAGTGAATCGGATGAAGCTGAATTCAGTGGTGATGGTGGTCAAGAGGAGCCATCTATATTGGATGAAAATGGTGGGGAAATGTTCTCTAAGAGCCTTGGCTCAAAAAAGAGAAAAAGAAATGGGCAGGTAGAAACTACATATCATCATTATTCTCTTATTTTATGTTTGTTCGACTCACTATTCTGTTGTCTGTATAACTTCTTCTTTGTGGCAGGATTCTGAGCTTGATCAGGCAAGGCAAACCCAACGATCGGCTGATGTTACAAAAGCTAACCATGGAACTCAACAAAAAGCAGAACATAACCCCATTTCAAATACTAGTAAGTCTATTAGAAAACAAGGTAAAACTTCAGAACCACCAAAAGAAGAGTACATTCATGTTAGAGCTCGAAGAGGCCAGGCAACAAATAGCCATAGTCTTGCAGAAAGAGTAAGATGCTGTGTCAAAGTGGTTTGGTGACCTTGAGCAACTTCATTTTAGCCTTTAAGCTTAAATGTATTCATTCTTAAAACAGGTAAGAAGGGAAAAGATTAGTGAGAGGATGAAGTTTCTACAAGACCTTGTCCCAGGTTGTAGCAAGGTCAGTTGTTGGTATTCATGCCCACCTAATGAAGAACATTTCACTTGAATTACAATATTGAATTACTTTGATTGATTCTTTTGTAAAATAATCAACTATATTCGCAGGTTACAGGCAAGGCAGTGATGCTAGATGAAATCATCAACTACGTGCAATCACTGCAGAGGCAAGTTGAGGTACTTGTGACAAGCATCTACTTCATTCATCCTTTAAACGGTGGCATGAATAACGCACAATACTCTCCACCCATGCCACAGGCAGCTCAATTTCATCACAGAGGCATTGTCTGCAGGCAGAAAAACACTATTCTACCATATGCTATAACTCATAAATTGCTTGAAATGGGCTAGAAACTATCTATTTCTTCGTCTCTTTAATGAGTTGCCTTAAATATGGAAAGAAAACTTGGTAAACTGCAGAAAGCTTTAGAGCTCTTCAATGTCTGTACTTTACTGAGATCTCATCTTAAATATATATATATATATATTTTTTCAGTTTCTATCCATGAAACTTGCAACGGTGAGTCCAAGGCTTGATTTTAACGTAGAAGGACTCCTCGCAAAAGATGTAAGTGAATGAGATCTTTTGACAATCTTTGCTGCCCAGTAAACCAAGAGTTAGCATGTCCATACGTAAAACATGGTTTACTTGTAACTTCTGTTTTCTGCATATTGTCTGGTTCATAATCTTAATAATTATGGTTTACCTATATGCTCAGATCTTTCAGTCTAGGGCTGTTTCTTCCTCTGCTCTTCTGTTTTCGCCTGAGTTGCCTATGATTTATCCCCAGTTGCATCCTACTCAGTCAGGAATTGTTCCAGCTACTATTCCAGGAATGGAGAGCCAGTCCGACGTACTCCGCAGAACTGTTAATCCCCAGGTGAAACCCTTGACTGGAGGAATTAAACAACCTTCTCAGGTACTTAATTGATTAGCCTGTTACCTCTTACTGTGTTGTTGTGAAACAGCATGGTGATAAGAATCTCCGTTTCTTTATTTGGAATTTGGCATTATTCATGCAAGTAATATCATTTATGTCATACTTTTGACAACAGGTTAGTTTGGAATTTGGCATTATTCATGCAAGTAATATCATTTATGTCATACTTTTGACAACAGGTACCTAACGTGTGGGAGGACGACCTCCATAACGTTGTTCAGGTGAACTATGCAATCAGTGCTCCTCAAGTTAGTCAAGTCATGAATGGTATAGCTTGTGTTTGCCACTCTTAAATATATAAACTTTTCTTAGACTAGAAGCGAAGTGTCTCAATTCTAAATCCAAAGTTGTTTCTTTCTGTTTCCAGGATCGCTTCCCTCAGGCCAAATGAAAATTGAACTGTAATTGTTCCCCTTGTTGTTATGCGACCAAAACGGCTTTACTTCTCATATTGCACAGCTAATCTTAAAGATAAAAGCATTCGAGATTCTTTTCAGTTGCAATTCAACCTAGTTCTTGAGTTGGGGAGTAACTCTTCCTAGGGAGCAGGTACTGGTCACTTGTGGAAGGCAAGGTTTTTTGACAATGTAGGTTGATTGCACTTTGTCAAGATTAATACTGCTCCGACCTTATTGATTTGGGAGTGGAAATCTTGGATAACAGTACAGATTGATCAGGAGTTGTTCAGGTTGTGAAGCTGAATATGTATAGATTGGTTTCTCCATGATTCTCACGGATTAATAGCGAAGCCCTTGAATGATAAGATGGGCTCTGTAATTTACATAACTAGGCAAATTATATTTATTGTTTTCTCCTTATATTGTCATCTTCCAAAATCTCCACCGGAAAGCGTTGAAGCCACTGATAAAAGTTATCAAAAAGTTACATATTTGAATGATGAAAATAAGCTTTTTGTAAAAAATATAAGGGAGAGACTTTGCACATCGACCACCTGAATTTTTGTTGAGTATGTTGACTTTTCAAAATCCCATTTTCATGTTTCGTGCCAAGATACGTCTACATTTTCTCAGCAAGATATCATTAATGGAGTATCGCTAATTGAAAATTTATTACCAGGATATTGATGTTAACAATTCTACAAGCATGATTGGCAATAGTGGAAGTAAACACGATCTCACTAGTTTGTGAATGTAAAGACTTTTGAGTTGCTATAAGAAGGTAAAAATCATCTGCAGTTTACACTTTCTTATTTGTTGAACATAAGTTGGGTTGGTAAAAGAACAATTAACCACAAGTTCTTTTGCAATTGAGTTACATGGAAAAACATTTTAAGAGAGAGGCATTCAAGGAGCATTATTTTCATTCCTATCACAATTATGCGAATATAATAAAAACAAATAAAAGATATTATTTCAATTGGTTAAAAAGAAGTGTTTAGCAAATATTTGCAAGAAACTATCGTGGCTACCTTCTATTTTTTTAATATAAAAAATAGAATAATTAAAAATAAAATATTTTAAATAAAAGTTGAAAACTAGGGAAAATTGCAGCTTCTGTTTAATGGGGTTTAACAATTACTAAATATCTTGAATTAAGGGTGTTTCATATTATTCATTTTTAAGTTAGAAACTGGGGGAAATTGAAACGTCTGTCTAATGGGGTTGAACAATTATCCAATATTATGAATCAGTCTGTTAAAGTATTCCATATCATTCATTTTCTCTAATTTGAAAAGTAAGACATGAACTTCTTCAATGAAAAACAAACTATGAACCGCTGGTTTGATTCTATTTGACATGACATATGATCTGATAAATCACAAATAAATCTCATGATCTCTTGATTGTCATTCATAATCTCCTGACTGCTATTGTTCTTCTTGTTGGTTCTGAATCAGTTTAAAGATATGAATGTTATATAGCAAAATCCATAGAGTCTGAGTAGAGAAGCTAAGAATAATTACCTGAATTTGGCTACAGATTGAAATTATTTCAGCTAAAGGTGCCCAATCACCAAAGTTTCTCTCAATGAATTGATAGGCAATGCCACTCTTGCCGCTGCCAACAATAAAAAGTCCACCCTTGATTTCACCTTCTCCTCTGAAGTTTTGCTCTAATCCCAGTGCTTTAGCACGCTTGTAATTTGCAATAGCTCGGGGATTGAATACAAATCCTGATAGGAACTTATCCTTCAGCAGTTGTCCACCACCAAGAGCTTTAAAGAATTCCATATTCCTGTCAAACAGTACAGCACCACCCCAGTATCGAGGCCAGAAGTCTTGCACCTGTATGGAAACAATTTACGCATCAGGAAAAGGAGTTGGGAATTTATTGTATTTCAGGCGGCTGAAACTTCACTTTGGCACCTTACCTCGGATTCAATATTTTCATGGAGAACTGCATATAATCGAACTCCCAATCCATCAAATATTGGCTTTTTAGCATAAAGCTGGTGAGCTTCAGCTCTGCACATGATGCACCTGTTGTGACATTGAGAAATCAACTAGGAGTAAAGTTTGTCCGTGTACTCTTAAAACAACCATACATACAGTGTAAGTCTTTATCTTTTATAATGGTTGGATGATATCGTTCCAAAGCATAAAATTTACAATCAAAACCAGAAGAAGAAAAATGCTTGCCCAGGTCGTCGGATGCACAGGAGCACAGCTGGTTTATCCCTCCACAGTTGAGAAGCCTTCATTGGAGGTGTTCCGGTTTTGACCAAAGGCTGCATCCCTATCTTATATTCAGGTGTCATTTTCTGTATTGATATATTTCCAATACAAGAATAAGGTGAAACCATGTCAACAACTGGAGGAGGTGCTAAACAACCACAAAGTCGAGGCTCAGGAGGCCCTGCTGAAACTATCCCTTCAAATATATGTCCGTCTTTGACCTTTAAATCAGCAACTGATTGCTCCACTGATTTGTCATCATAATAGACTCCTGCATTAGACCTCAATTGCATCTTCATTGATCGGGCTGAACCAGAGCTCTTGAAAATGGTATCGTTGTCAGATGTTTTGCGGGTCATCGTCCTTCTTGGTAATGAATATGAAGTGGGCAAATGCTCTGTACGTAAACCAGTTCTGTTCGTGAAACGAACGAGGTGACCTCTCTTCAGACCAAACTGTGTAGTAATTTCTTTAGTGCTTAAACTAAGAATCTCAGGCAAACATTTTCCTGAGGCCTCCAGCACATCTCCATATTGCATTAGCACGCGGTCATGCAGGTATGTTCTGATTTCCAACGCATCCTAAATTGAGAAAAAGGAAACTCAGAGATTGACAAAGTACGATGGGAAACATCAAATTTTCAATGAGAACTAACCTTTTGCCTCTGCGTCATGTTCAGTACATCCATATCCTCGGAGTTCATAAGCTTCAAGGTTGGCACATCGTCCCAGCCTTCCTCTAACAATTTTGGAAGCAGCTCATTCAAAGCTCCATTTCCTACGAAGTCTTCCATCGAGTAAGAAGCCATGTTCTTTTGTAACTCTGGATAAAACACTCTTGTTGCTGAAAGATTCTTAGATTTACTGGTGTCCTCGTTAGGCCTACTAATTGCGACTAGATGTTCGTCAAGGCTCGACAATAGTAGAGGACCTAACCTCTGTTTCCTATCTGAGGTTGTTATCGAGACACTTGAAAATGATATCCTAGACTGTGATTTTTGTGACAATCGGTTCGTATTTGGACAAGCATGTTTGTAGTAATCTTAAAGGGTACATATATTTGATGCTTTATTTACAATTTGTAATGAGCTGGTAAAAGATATCATTGTCAGACAAGTCAATTAAAGCATTTCTTGATGGTCAGCGATGAGTAGGAAATCTCCGAAAGCTTAAAATATCTAATGTTAACTTTCTCCGCCTGTAGTTAGACACTAAACTACAATATTAATTACTCAGTACCTTATAAAAACAAATTGGTGAAGAGTGTGGCTGTAGACTCTGCCGGCTATAACCAAAGGTAAGGTCACATTCTTTCTGCCGTTTCGTCCCATTCAGGTTTGTAAACTTTACTACTTGGAATCTAATAATTCAGAATTTTTGATTACCGCATATGTCTTTGGTTCCATGGCTTGTAACTGGCTACAGGTTTCAGCTTTTGTTTGTTGTCGGCTTCAAGATGGCCTTATGTTACAGGATTGTGAGAATAAAGCAAAGACATATCGGCAATTGGCAGTTTTTCAACAAATGCCAGAGTTGGGGGATCAAGTTTGTCTTGAATCATCGTCACTTCTTGGGCAGCAGAAATAGGGACCGTTCTCTTAATTATTCCATAAACCCAATATTATTTAATAATAATAATAATAATAATAATAATAATAATTATACTACTTTTGAACTTGAATAGTACGTTCTTGTTATATAAAAATTTTCTTATGCACTTTTACACCTTTAGCTACGATTTTTTACACGTCCTGCTAAAGTGAAAGCACCTACAATAGTTGAACAACATCTTCCACTTTCTGCAACAGAAAGAATAAGTCATTTGCAAAAAGAATGGAATAGAAATATGATATAGAGTTTGTAATTTGACCTTGTACCATTGGAGTTCCCTTTGCAATTGAACAACTGATTCAGAACATGACGTTGTTGGCCCCAACTTGGCAGCTAGATGCGGAAGGTTGTTTTTATTGTTGTTTATAGCTGATAAGAGTATATTCTTTCATATCTGCGTTTGATGTATCAAGGTATAATATCTTGATATAATTATTTCACTTAATTTAGCCTATTAAAAGCATAAACATAAACATTAATTAAAGGCTTTGTTATAGAATAATAATATTTATTATTAGAAGAAATGATTGCATGACTTTTCTTGCCTGCATGAAATATGATAGAGGTCATATATATTTATAGTTTCTGCTAATAAGTATTTAATATTAAATTTAGATTCAACATTATTATAATGTTTAGAATTTTGAGCAAAAGTAGTTGATCCAGATTTATACAAATAATTTGTATGTATTAGATTAAGGGGACCTATGTTTAACATAAGAGGCAAGAATAAAAAGTTAGATAATCGAGGCTATCCTTTTATATCATGTTGGTTAAATCAACATAATAAAGATCATAGTTACATATAAGGATATATGTATTCTTGTTATTGTGAATCATATAAAAGTTGTTAAGTTGAATAATAACCAAACTAACTTTTGGTGAAAGGATGATGATGATTTATACATATGATGTATTGAAAGGAAAAACAATTCTTAAAAAGATGACACTTATATTTTGTTAGATTACTAAAGACTTTATATGATATAATCATATGTATTAAATAAAATATTAATTTAAAAATTTGAAAAGTTCAAATTATTTAGACCTACATGGAAATTAAGCGTTAAAAATGTTGAAGCACTTCAAAAAATTGATATAGTGAAATTAAAATTTTCGATAATTTATAGGGAATGAGATTCTCTAGTAAATACCTTCATAATAAGAATCCATAAGTATATGGATTTATGTAAAAAGGAAAAGAAGATATTGTATGATCCAATATTTATTTCTTTTATAACTATACCTAGTACTACAACTTACCTTTAGTAGTTTCATTTAAATCAATTAGCAATATTTCATATTAAATATGAAACGTTAAGACTTTGAAAGAGCCCAAGTTAATGATTTAAGGATGTGATGCTTAGTCGAAACATATGTTATCCACTAAATTTAGAACTAAATTGGATTATAAATGATTATGAGATATCCAAAAGGTTAGATATAATCTTACAAGCCTGTTGAACATATTGTTTGTTTCAATATATTATAGGAGAATGGTTCTCAAGATAAGTAGTAGGAGCAAGATGAAATTTGAAAAATTCAGATCTCATGACAATAAATCCAATTGGAACTAGTTCCTTTGTTGATACATTAGATGTGTAGTTAAAGGGTTACAAGACATTGAAAGGTTCGTTTTTGTGATGAATTCAAAGAGTTTATTTTATAGATGATTGTGAATTTATTATGTCAACAAAAAGGTTAATTAGAGTATAACTACCCTCTTTAGTAGGATTTTGTAGAGAAATATTGCTTATAGAGAAAAATAATTCATATTTTTAAATATTGAAAATATAATTATCCAAAAACAATTTATATTGGATATGAGAAAGGTAACAACTTAATTATGGTAATTAGATCTATAGAGACAAATTAGAAGTTATTTACCTATTATAAGTCTAAGTACATAGTTAATGTAATAAAGATGTTTAGTATTTGAGATATCTGAAGTTTTAAATATATCTATTATTTTACATATGAGTTGATAGTTGAGTTTAAGGTTATATAGATATTAAATTTATAAATTTAGAAATAAATCCTGATTAAGTCTATTTTAGTTAGAACAATATCATCTTAAGATTGGAAATGTTCCAATGTAGCAATTGTTGCTAATTAAGCCATATTACATTTTTCATTAAGTGGAAATGATTAATTAAATCAATAGGTTTTTAAACAAACTTGATATAATTATTCACATTGTTTAAAAAAGTAACGTACTATAGAACATTAGATCAATTGGGCATATAAAAAGAGCTAAGGTCTCATCAAATATTCAAGTATGTATTTGGCCAACTTCTTTTTAATTATGATGATAATTAAGACAAAAATTGTAAGTTTTAAACAAGTACCCACTACAGAGAATCTTGTAGAGCTCTCTCACCAAACCACTATCTTAACAGTAGCATGATCATCATATAGAGATATGGTATAAGATACTTAAATGATTGATTTAGCACAAGTGGAAGATTATTGGTTTATGACCAACAACTAATCAGTTGGTTGTAGTATAGTGACATAATAATTTAAAGGAATTTTTCATTTTATACATATTCAAATGTATATAATAAAGTTTGTGGAATAAATTTCAAATAAAGTTATGATGAGATTATAATTATGAGATTCATATTGCATTTATGTATTATCCTTAAATTTAACCTAGTTAATGTTCTACAAGATTAGACATTAGTAGAATGTAGAAAACTAGAAAATTTATATTTTTCTATGTGAAAGAACTAGTCGATCTTATAGATTAAAGTAAGAAGATATTTAAACAAACTGGTGGGTGTTTGTTAGAGAATAAGTTCACTGAATTATCACCCCATAAGAAATCCATTTGGATCATTTCTTGTATGTCTATAGAAATTTTATTTTGATGATTATATAAGTGATACTTTGACTTAAGATCACCAAAATTATTGCTTATAAAAATTGTTATGTTTTGATATTATTTATGACCTATTCTAATCAACTGTAGCTCAGTTAGTATTCTTTGGAGCATTTGAGTCACATTTAGTCTTAAAGGCCCATTTACAGCTAACTCGTTTAGAACCCTCTAGCAAGTATACAAGATCCCAGGCATTATTTTTGTAACATCCCATCACTGATGGGAAGGGTAAAATAGTAATTTGGAACGGGTTATGAGTGTTTAGAATTGT
>JANIJH010000003.1:36117267-36128721 GCA_024520975.1 Erythroxylum areolatum
CATCACCCATACTAACACCAATCATCATCATCTCAAGGCCAATGTTTAATTTGTGTGAGGATAAGGAAGAAGCAAGCCAGCAAGTAGCAAGGAGTAATTTACCACAAGGAAGGAAGAAACCCACGAAGAAGAAGAGAAAAAGAACAAATTTTCTTTCAAAAGAGGAGCAAGCATCGTGGCAAGCAAATCAAAAGAGCAAGGGTTTTAAAGCCAACCAATTAAAAAGCTTAAGGCATGTTTGGCAAGTGACTTAGGTCACTTGCACACTTGCCACCTGTCCATCCATAAAGCCTAGATCCAACTTCTTATTCTAATTTTTTTCCGTGCCATTGGCCAATCAATTTCAGAACCGGAAATTCAATTTATCAGCCATTTGGTCATTTTCTCGGTCCGGACCTATTACTCCGAAAATTTCAGAAAAATTCCTAATAATCCCCATAAACATAAAACATATGATCATTCACGCCAATTTCATATTTCAAACCCCTAGATCTCATTTTTTACTCCAATTCAATATTCAAAACACAATCTACACAATTTTCACAGAATTTCAAATATACACAAATATACCGGAAATATGTCATACATGCATGTACACTCATATACTTGTGCAACAATGATCATTTATCTATAAATATAGAGGCTAAATAATGAATGTGCATGCCGAAATATAAATGCACATGACTAACCCATTCCAAATTACCAATATACCCTTCTCATCGGTAGCGGGATGCTACAGTGACAACATAAGATTTTCATTCATTCTTGTTCCAAAATAATCAGAACTGTTTCATGTATGTGACAACTGCCATTTAAGGTTCATTTACGTGTTCATATATTGTTTCTTGTCCAAAATAATTAAATGACTTAAGAAAAATCTATCCAATTTTGATAGAAATTTCATGTCCACTTAATAACATATTACACCTAAATATATCAATATATAAGTTGGATCGATTTATTTTAAGTATTCGTAACTATGAATGATTCTTATGTCTTTATGTTTCAACCTAAGAGTGCTTCAAATTTACTCCACAATAATTTAAATCAAGATCAATCTTGATCTATCATAAATCCATCCAACCGAATTTATTTTTATCCATTTCTATACCATTCAACTCCAATATTTTTCAACTATCATTTGACTTTAATACTTGTCATTCAGGGTTGGTTCTTAATTCATCTTTTAGTGAAAATAAAATTTACATTCACCTGAAAACATCATTCACACGAAATAAAATTTTATAGACACGTTAAAAGAAAAGTTTGGGGTTTTACAATTTGTAGTAGCTCAAACTATCCACCCACAGATATTGTTCGCTTTGGGTTGCCAATCGGGCCAAAGCCCTCATAATTTTACTCTTTCCGCACCTGAAAAAATGCGTCTATGGGGAAGAGGTATTCGTACCCTTATAAGGCATACTTCGTTCTCCTCTCCAACCGATGTGAGATCTCATAATCCACCCCTTTAGGGCCCGGTGTCCTCATTGGCACAATGGGTCAGGAATTGGCTATGATATCAACATTGTATCTTATTTAGCATATACAGTATATTATTTTTAGTAGGCACCTATAATCAGCTAAAGATTAGTCTAATTCAGGGTCTTGTTTAGGTAGGTATAATTAAAGAGAAATATTTCTTGATTATTGAAAATTTGTATAAATTGTTTCTTTTAGGCATCTTTGAGTTTTTGGTTATGCCTGTTTTTCTTTTTTAAGTTCTACTAAAGTCTGTACAATATGTTTTTCATAGTTATACTTCACAATATAAAGGTTATCGATTCTTTGATCCCATCACCTCTAAGCTTTATATTTCTTGTCATGTCTGTTTCATTGAACATATCTTTCCCTACAAGACTTTACTTATGTCATCCTCTACCTCACCTTCCTCCTCTCCTATTTCTCTTCCTTTACCTCTTCCTGCTCTACCCTGTACTTCTTCGTCCCCTAGCCACAATGACGTCACCTCCTCCTCCTCCTCCTCCTTATCCCATGATCACATATACCCCAGAACACACATGTCACTTTTTTGATTACATCACTTACATTGTCACCATCCTAAATATTTTTACCGATCGCATGGCCTTTACTCAAGCTAACAAATTTCCTTACTAGCGCCAAGCTATGCTTGATGAATTTAGCGCTCTCCATCACAATAACATATGGACTCTTATTTCTCCCTTAATAAACATAAACATTGTTAGCTGTAAATAGGTTTTCACATTAAACAAAGTCTTGGTGGTTCTTTTGAGCATTACAATGCTAGTCTTATAGCCAAAGGTTATCATCAAATCCCAGGAGTTGATTATACCTCCATTTTTAGTCCTATTATGAAACCCATAACTACTCGCATCATCATGGCCCTGGCTATATTCAATAATTAGCTTATTCTCCAACTTGATGTTAATAATGCCTTTTTTTTATGATTACTACAGGAACTTGTTTACATGTCTCAACCTCCTGGCTTCATAGATTCACACCATCCCCACTATGTTTGTAGACTTAATAAAGTCTTATATAGTCTAAAATAAGCCCTTTGAGCCTGGTTTCATTGCCTAAGTCAAAAACTTCTTGACCTCCATTTAGACCCTCAAAGTTTGATACCTCTCTTTTCATTCATAAAATCGACTCTCACATAACCTTTCTCTTAGTTTATATGGATGATATCTTAGTCACCATTTTTTCACCCTCCTTCATCATAAAACTTATCCATGATCTCAAATCTACCTTTTTTATAAAAGACTTAGGTCCATTTCATCACTTTTTTTTTATATCAAAGCTCACACCACTGCTCTGGGTCTTCTTCTCACCCAAACACAATACACCAAAGATCTTCTTCTTTGAACTGACTTTGATAAATCCAAACTAGTTCATACACTCATCACTCCATCTCTTCCCTTGTCCAAAATTATGGTGTTCCCCTTTTCTGATCCTACTGAATATCGTAGCATCATTGGTACAATTCCATATCTTCATCTCACCTATCCTAACATTCAATTTGTTGTCAATAAGGTATTTCAAATTTTACAATGTCCTATTGACATTCACTGGTGACTATCATGGCAGTCATTTCATCAAATCTCTGAGCCTTTATTTACAAGCCTATTGTGATGCTAATTGGTCTAGATGTCCTGATGATTGACATTCTACATTTGATTATTGTATCTTTCTTGGGCATAATCTTATTTTCTGGAACGCCAAGAAAAAACCCACTATTGCTCAATCTAATACTGAAGCTCAATACCACAACATTGCTCTTGCTTCTGCAGAATTTTGTTGGATTATTGCTCTTTATGGTGCATTGGGTTTTATTACCCTTTCACCTACCTTCTAATAGGATAATCTCGATGTTACATTTTTAGCCTCGAATCTAGTTACTCATGCTTGTACTAGGCACATTGAATGTGATATTTTTTTTTTTTTGTGATCTAGGTGCCAATAAAGTTTTATTCATTAGAGACATTTTGTCCTTTGCTTAGATCGATGATATTATGATCATAGCTCTTTCCTCTTTAGTATTCTAACGACATCGAGATAAGCTCACGATTTTATCCTCTCGAAGGGGTTTTAATAACATCTCAGCATCTTAACCGACATATATTGTATCATTTTTCATTATTTTTCACATGTATATATATCCATTTTGTTGTATCTTTTATTTACTATTATCATTTAGTTTATTTATCCTTATCTACTTATAAGTTTGTGTATTAAGGAATGTTACTATGTTAATAATACAAAAAAACACGATACCATTTCTCCGTAAACAAGACATCATAGAATATGCCTTTCTAGATGGTTGTCCATACACAAGAGTAGACATACCTAAACAACTCGAAAAACCATATGGAGAATATATAAACAGACTTATATTTACATTGAAAACTCAGGTATGCAACGAGCATACTTTTATCTCAAAAAAGAAGTAAATATTTTTGAAATATTGTATCAACTAACCCCATCAGGCTAACATTAAGGTGCAAACTAAGCTCGATGAGGATAGGCCATGATCAGTTGCATTTCCATAAGAATATAACAAAGTCAATGAAGCTAACGGGTTCTTCACATACATAGCAACAATATCATTCCCTTTCTTGGTGCAAAGCTTCAAAACTTATAAGTTGTTTCTCTGCTGAACATCAAAGATCCTCAATTTCCCAGTTTCTTCATCGACTACTATGGTATATGAAGGTCATTTGGAGGAGAGAAGGCCAATTTCGCTTCCATAGACGATGTTGTAGTCCCTATTTGATCAGGAAGACTCGTTTAATAGTAAAGCTAGTTCTTTATAATCTGTGATTGATTACGAGATCTGCATAGTAAGAGTTATATGACTACAAAACAACAAAGAGTAAAGGAGACAAGGGGTTGAAAGAATGAATAAGGGTCTAGTGTGAGTGACAAATATGTGTGTTTTTGTGGTGAGTTGTTAGATTCTGAATTGTGAAGGTTAGTGTTTGGTTATAGAGAAAATGGATGCAGGCGAGGAAAGAGGACGGAGAGAGATAGGGGTGGGGAGCACACATGGCAAGAACAAAATCAAAGGAAGGAGTTTTTGTGGGTCATGTACCCAAGTAAATTTGAGGGTGTCCAAAAGCTTAGACATAGCTAATATTCATAAGCCATTTGAAATTCTCGTTCCTCGTAATACTTTTAGATATTAGAAGAAAATAGTTAGTTTTCAGATTGGAATTCCTCGATTTTGTTTATGTAAATAAAGAAATATGAAAATAATAAAGGTTTAAATTTAGGTGAAAGCTCAATTTTTCACCTACTAGGCTAAATAAGACAATATAATTTTTTGACTAATAAAAATAACACAAAATAACAAACGCAAATGAAAATCTTATTCCATTTAATTAAATTTTCGGTAAAAAAATTCCATAATAATTATTAGACCTAAACTTCAAGTTATGAATGATGTAGCTAAAGTTATTATCATATGTTGCTTGGAGTTTCTTAATATTGGCTTGAGATTACGAGTCAGGGAAATGATTGCGGTGGTATAAGCTGAAATCGCGTAGTTTGACTTCTCCACTTCCATATTCTAAACTCATTAATTGAGTTCAAATATCTATTATCTTCAATAGTAATTTGTTTAATAAAATTGTAATTTTAGGGTGTTTATAATTATTTGATATCACAAAAAGTGAGTTTAATTACTAAAAATATTTAAATTAAAAAAGAATATACATAAATTTTGTCTTCTACCAATTTAAAAATGGACTTACTGATTAGATGCATATTATTTTAGAAAGCACATACTCTTTGTTAAAATCTAGTGAAAGATTTTTTTTTTTTTTTTTGGGAAAGTTGCCTTTCAAGGCGCTTGATTTAGTATTTAGTGGAGAAAAATTATGAATACATATATTCAAAGCAAATAAATTGGTGGGGTGGTTTAAATGGAAACAGGGAACATCTCATGATTACGTATTAGTACATTTGCTTTTTAACTTTCTCTTATAACTTATTTAACTCCAACAAACAATTCCTAGCATCTTTCTTTTTCCCCTAAACCTTTCATTTTCAATTAGGATTTTGGAAAAAGTAGATATCATACTTAAATATGAAGAGAAGTTTCCTTATTTTTAAATTTTATCGTATCCCTCGTATAAATTAAAATACAAATTAACGCACAAGGTGTCATTATGCTAATGCCTGGTATTAGTTAGGGCAGGACTAAGGCTAATTTATATTCGGAGCCCTTAACTTGATCAAGTTGGGTCCAATCTCGATCGGGCTTAGGCAAGTTAAAAACTCTTTTGAACTTTAGTCAAATTCGATTTTCTTCTTTAATTTAAAATTTGGAAAAAAAATCCGTTTTACTTGAAACCACCTTATTATTGCAGATTGCTGGAGCTCAATTGTAAGGCAACTCTACTTCGAGAGAAGTTGGCTCATACTTAATTTGGCTAGAAAATCCTGTGTTAAAATTAATTCATGTTTGTCAAAGATAAGGGTAAATTAAGCCTTATCCCAAAGAGATTGTCGCATGACCAAATCATAGTCGTGGCATTCAAGATTTGGTTGATTTCGTTCACAAGCCCGTATTACTGATCTAACTTAGAATTCTTGTTGCTTACAGGAACTTTATAGCTATTTTCGATAGTCTCTTATCGAGAATAATTAAATTATGAATTTTAAGACCAGTAACCAGAATTTACTTCGTTTAGTGAAACCCAAAAAAAAAAAAAAAACAAGCCAAATAATCAAAATATAGTTATACGAACCCTTTGACATAATTTGGAAAACAATTACCAAAAGGGCTTCTGTAATGTTATACTCTAAAGCTAATTGCAACACATTAGCTTTTGGTAATCGAAATAAGCCACTTGACATGAGTTTGTTTTATAGCAGAAGGAATAAATATAGGATGTAAAAGAAAAATGGAACATGGCGTGGTTTAATGTGTCTAAAATCTAGTTAGATATGCATACAAGCGATCATTTGTATGTAACCCTGTTATCGTATCTGAAAGCTTCCTCTTCTTGGGAATTCGTCTTCCATTACTGGTTTTCACCAGGCTTTCAACGAACGTGTATGCACATGTATGATAGTAGGGCAGACGCTCAGCTGTATTGATCTCTGGATCATACCATACATGCGCGCCTTTCCCCACTTTCCAGTCCACCTTCAAGAGAATCCTTTCTTTGTTCTTTGAAAAGGATATAGGAACAAGCCTATCAATAGACTTTCCCAACGCTTCACAGGAGAAAGAAAAGAGTTTGACCCACGAATCCTCTATCCCATATTCCTTCATCACCCATATATCAGCACCTTTAACTGCCTTAGGCTGCATACAGCTAACACACAACCAATCTCCCAAGACACCCAAATAATACTTGTTCTTCTCTTTAGACAATAACATTGGAAGTGATAACCTCTCAAATTTTTCAGTAGTCGCGTGAAATGCAGCAATTACCTGAGTGCTTTTGATGTTGATGAGCCAATGACATGCTTCATGAACAAACAAAGAATTTACGCGTAGTTCAACATCAGTGAACCAATAGGGCATATCAATCCTTGTCCATCGATGTCTCTGCAATCTATAAACCCAAAGTTCAAGTCGGGACTTATAGTGGTACTTGTGAGGGATAGTGTCATAACAACTGACATGATCGCAAAGTACCCTGCTATTGGCTGGCACCAAATTCATAACCAAGTAGTCATCGTTCATGGAGTCATATCCAAATCCGAACACCCCAAGGTCATGTGCAGTAAACGATGTAGGGGGTAAGTATCTGTAGGTTCGTACGGATGGGTTCCACAACAGGATCGCTGGGATCCGTAGAATAAAACCCTGAATGCAGACCAAACCATTGCATGAGCCTATAATTGACGCGCAGGTGATTTTTATTGGCAGATAAAATGGATTAGATAATTGACTCCCGTCAAGGCTAATATGTTGTACGCCATTATCATCCAATTCTCCAAAGATGAGACTGCTAGTTCTTTTTTTGAGGTGGCACTTCACAAAATAATTACTACTGATAATAGAAATCCAGGTTGTGGACACGCACCTCAAACGTAGGAGACTTTTCACAGACAGTTTGCTTAGTATCTCCAGCTCTATATCCTCCGCTAACTCGCTCATGCTGGACGCTCCTCTCCTAGCTTCCTTTGGGTTTCAGATTCTTATACAACTATCTTGAGTTTTTCTGTCATGTACTTTGTAATGTGTAGAATTCTACGGCCTATGAAAATTTGTACTTAGATAATAAACCAAACTTTGGGAGATGGTTACCTGATTATGATGCATATCTAATTTCTAGGATTACCGTTTAAGTTGGAAACGCAAGACTACATTTAAATGATTCAATACTTATTAAAATAAACGGCAAATATTCATAAATCAAAACAGTTTAAACAGACCTTCGGTAAATATTTTAGAGACTTATAAACTATGTGTTTCTGACTTAAATTTGTACGATTCAGTAAAATACTATATATCAATGTATGCGATTTTTTAGTATAATGGTCAAATTTAATAAGAAACTATGTTTCTAGACACTTACTAAGCTTAACTTTTTTGGGGTTGATATAAAATAAATGCCAACCGCTACAAATATATTATAAAATAATTACAAAGTGAAATACAAAGTTTTTAAGCTTTTTTTTCCTAATTTATGTGATTTTGGATAAACATTTAGAGTTTTAAATGTCAAGATTAATTAAATCTGAAGACTAATGACAGATTATTAATCTAATAGGGTAACCATATAGAGTTCTTTTTGTAATTAATTTTTTAAAAATCTCTTAATCTTTAAAATTCTTAATTTTTTTTTGAATTTTGTAAATAGCGATACAACACATGTGCAATAAAAATCACACGTGGAATAATTAAGCATTATTTATACGATTATCTAACTCATTCTTAAACTTAAACCTAGCTAATTAAACTCATTTCAAACTAATAATTTATTATAATTATCTTAAAATTTTAATTTAGGTCAAAGTTAATCATTTACAGTCGAGTTTAAAAGTTAGATTAGATTATCATATTAATAACATTTTATTAGTTTATATTTTGATATCCGTAGAATATGTGTCCCATCATTATTTTTTAACTAGAACAAAAGAGAAGAGGTTTTTCTAACTAAAAACTAGAAGGTGCTTTTTAAAAAAAAGTTCAAAAATTAACAAGTTTTTCTAAAGTTACTTGAACCATAAAAAATTTATCTTTTACCCAATATCATAAAAAGAGCATCAAACAAAGGCTTAATACAAGATTGTACAAAGTCAGATTACTACAAATGTTATGATATGATCTTACATCCCAGGATCAAATCAGTTAGTGGAAGTAATTGCATTGATTATTCCAAATTTCATCTTTTTTTAGTAAGATGTTGATTCTATTAGTTTCTTTGTGAGCTACTAGTATTTCTTTATTCTAGCAACAAATTTTGTGAGCAAGAGCATATTTCTCTATTTTACAGTTTCTGAATAGTCTGTGATTCCTTTCACACTAAATGGAGTATACGGAATAATTTAAATAAAGGCTTATACACTTCTTATCTCTATCCGATCTTCTATACGAATTCTCAACCTAAATAAGTTTGCTATCCTTGTCTGAAAATGGATAAAATAGATTAATGTTGTTTTGCATTTTGGTCCAAAGGGTGCTACTGCAATTGCATTGAAAAAAAAAAGGATGATTGATACTTTCATACTCAAGAGAGCATAGTGTGCATAGTTGATCAGTGGACCCTCGAATTCTATCCTTGGTTTTTAATCTCTTCCTAGGAACTAACTAGGTTGCAAAGGATGCTTTCGGAATTAATGAGCCTTTCTATATAATATTATACACTTGACATTTGGAATATGAGGTTTAAGAGCTTTAAGCAAGAAGAGTTAGTGAATTCTCCACTGCTATTGGGTATTTATATAGATTTTTCATCCCTAGTATGGTTAGAGGAATAATCAGGGATGTAGCTCTATAGTTTTTTTAGGCTTATAAAGCTTATAATCCATGCATCGTGTTGAATAACTTTCCTATTCGAGTTTTGAGTGTAATTCTAGTTATGAGTGAAGCAAGATCCTCCCTTAGGACTAGGGGGCTTTTTTTTTGCTCAATTATTGAACCAAAATCAAGAGTTTTGACCATTCCCCCTCCTGTATTTTGATGAAGGGGTAGATACCTAACCTTTTCCTTAACATTTGTATGAATGGCTAGGAGTGTTCCTTCTTTTCCCCAATCTACCAGAAGTTAGAGTTTTAAGGATTTTTTTGAAAAGTTAAATAATGTATTAACTTAGGAAATGTCGTAATGCAATTGAGTCCTATTCGAAGGCCTCAATTTGGTTTACAAGGTGATCAAGGTTAGAAACAGAAAAACAATGCTATGAAAACAATAAGTAAGCTCATATTAGAGTTATTCAGTTGTTGCATTATACATTAAGAAAAGTATCAACAAATCTACTCCTAGTAAACTAGATTTCTATAGGTATAAATTTCTTTCATCATTTGGGAGCTTATTGGTTTTGCATCATCTTGAGCTCCTAAACTACCATGTATTAATTCTATCACTATTGTAAGATCAACTACTCCTATGTTTCAACTCTCAAAGCTAAGGCCAATCTAACACTGTATTCTTTAGTTGCTTTGTTAACTAAGTTGCTCTTTGATCCACTGCATAATCTCCATAATAAACTATACCATGAATTTCTCTTCTCATTTGAAGCATCATGCATCTTTTTATTATAACTTGTAAGCACATAATCCAAAAATTATTAAAAGAATGATACTTTGTTTTCCTTTGAATTGCATTTTGCTAACTATAGCCAATTCATGAAATCAATATAGCTCTTTCCAGGCATGTCAAGATATCATAAAGCTTGCATTCTTTTATAAACCTTAAAAGCAAATTTACAACTAAATTTGATTAGTTTTTACCATCTCTTTACAAAGAAAGCATATCTTAGACGTATTGGATGTCTAGAATTGCAAACCTATTCCTACCTAACAACTACAAGAAGAAGGATACTTTGGACAAATGATTGACATTCCATATAATATCACACAACTTTATTGTTTGATCTCAAATTTCTGTAGTTTCTAGTAGATGTAATTTGTGAATTTACCTAAGGGATGCAAGGTCCATGAATATGCATCCTTCCTTCCTGAGTCTAGAATATATACAGGCAATATATTATTAAGTTGAGTAGGGCATTACTCCATTAATTATTAGTTATCATAAGTTTAACTTTAGAATTCAAACGGAATCTGTGCTCAGATACTTGGAAGAATTGAGAATTAATAAAAGGCCTAACTTCACTCTAATTATAGTAAAACAAGGATGCTAACTCCCCATTTCCCAGTTTGTATTTTACCATACCTGACACTCCACTCATCAACTTTGTCAGTTGAGCTAGAAACCATAAGAAGGATGGTTTTATCCTAACTCCTCACACGCTTATATCTTTTAAGAAATAGGTGAGAATCCACCTTATCTAGGTTGAATCTTTGTCCTCTAATAATCTTTTACATAAAATAGTCTTGTTTCTAGTGATTATTAAGGTGATCTCCAACTATCCATCATTTCTTAGTTTGCAAACCTCTATCCAAGTCAGTTTAGCTTCGTACTTTCCCATATGTTTCCTTCCCCACAGGAAGCTTCCCATCATTTTCTTTATGGATTTAACTAGGCCTTTAGATATGAAGATGTAAGAGGATTAATAGATATAAATTGAATTGATCACTAATTTCACTAGTTATAACCTCACTATAGAACAGAGATCTCTTTTACATCAACAACTTATTTTTCATAAGTTATCTCTATAAGAGGAAGACTCTCCCTTCATTGTAGCTTCTTGGTAGAGATAGGTTGACTAAGGTAAGTAAAAGGTGATGTACTACAAATCATTAATAACTAGTTTACATGTTGGACCCCGTCTCCGAGGCCCAACATTCGGAAACACACAAGCATAGAAGACCCAAAACCGACAACATACTGAC
>JANIJH010000003.1:36131131-36143492 GCA_024520975.1 Erythroxylum areolatum
ATCTTTAAAGCCCTCTTCAAAACTACATAGTTTTGATACTTCTCTTAAAGCTCACTTGCCACTTTGGGCTCTCCTCCTCACAAGCCCACTACACAATAATCCACTTATTTCAAATCCTCCTTCTTTTTATTCCATTTATTCCTAAAGCCCATTCCTCCAACACAATTCTAATCCTTCATACTTGCTAATTCCAAGACTCAACAAATATATTTATATACAATTAAAACACTTAAAGCAAAATAAAGAGTAATTAAAGCAATCGAATAAATAAATAAATCAATAAATAATTAATTAAATAAAAGAAGAAAAATTCGGGGCCCAACATTACAGACTTAAGCTCACTAGTGGAAACAATCATATGACTCTTATTTCTATTGATTACCAAACCTAGGGTCTCTTTGAAGGAAGGAAGGGAATCCATTAGAACACTAATTGATTTGTCATGTGTTTTGGAAAATAACATCAAATCATTAGTAAAAGAAAAACTGAATAAATCTAGCTTCTTACATCTAATAGGTATCTAAAGTTTGGATCCTTAATAATATTGATTTCACTAATCTTGAAATGGCCTCTATGTAAAGGATGAAAAAGGTATAGTGACAAAGGGTCACCTTGCCTCAAACCCATGCCACCTTTAAACAACTCAGTTGGTTCTCCATTTATCAATACAATGTAATAGGTAGTAGTGATGCAAAGCTTGATCTAAGATCTGAATTTCTCAAGGAAACTAAACACCTCAAGTAGTTAAACCATGAAATTCCAATTAATAAACTCATATACTTTATGAAAATCAATTTTAAACACAATTTTTTTGGGACTTCCTTCTTATGTACCCTTTGAATAGATCTTATGTTATATGTAAATTATCCCCTATTAATATGTCCTCTAAAGAAGCCTCCTGAGTGTCAATAATTCTTATCTCAACATCTTCTTCAATCTAGTTACTAGTAGTTTTGAGATAATCTTGTATAAGTAATTGTAACAAGATATTATATTATATTCATTGAGTGATCCAGGATTGGAAGCCTTAGGAATGAGGTATAAAAAGGTCTTATTGATTTCTTTAAGTAGCTACCCTTCTCAAAGAATTCTAAAATAGCATATGTTGCCAACTCTTTAATTAAAGGCCATACTTTTTTTGAAAAATAATTATTTAAGTCGTCGAAACCCAGAGCCTTTTTTGGATTCATTTTAAACACAACTCTTTTAATATCCTACACATTTATAAATCTGTTTGCATCTCCCATTGATCCATAAAACATTGGTTACTATTGAAGGAACTCAATAATTAAATTAATGAACTTATAACATAAGCTCCTAATGAGTTTTTAAAGAAACTTAGAGTCTCTTGTTTGAGTTCCTCCTATAAAGTAGCTAATCTTTTATTAATATAAATTATAAAACTAATCCTATTGTGATTCTTCCTTACCAAGATGTCTTTGTGTAAGAAACTAGACTTTTGTCCCCATCTTTGAGCCAATTGATTTGAGCTCTTTGCTTTAATAAAGAGTTAGGATCATATATAACTTTAGTGTAAGATAATAAAGTTGACCTCTCTTTCTCCATTATAAGGGTATCCCTTTTAGAATTATAGACCTCCTTTTAAGGTCATCAACTCTTGTTTAGTAGATATAATATTCTAGTATAGATTATCTTACCTTCCGTTATTCAATAGCTTCAACTCCTCTTTAATCAACTTTAATTTTTTTAACATAACTATAGACTTTATGCCCAAATATAGGATATCGCTAATGGAATTGTTTCATCAAATCCATCCTCCTCTTCCAAAAAATTATTAAATTTGGAAGGGACACTTCTCCTATTAGTTAAAAATAGTTACTGAAAAATGATAGGAGAATGGTCAAAAAGTCAAAATGTTCGTAAAAATTGATTTACTTAAAAAGAATTTTACTAGCCACTCTCCATTCACCAGTTTCCTATCTCACTCCAATACTTACCTTGTTATTTTAAAGTAGGTTTTCAATGGTAAGACAAACGTATAAATTCTTCAAATATTTTTAAGTCCTCCCTAAGTGTTGGGCCTCGGGTTGTGGTACGTATTTTGAGGCTACTATACGAGATAGTTGTGAGAGGAGGAGGTTGGGAACTCGCAATTTTAAGGAGACTAGCAGCTGGCGGACTTTGCCACGGTAAACTAAATATTTCTCTGTGGTGAAACCTTGTGTGCACTGCCTAAGACCCTTCGGTAAAATACGTCACGGCAAAAGTCTTTCCTTCACCACAGCGAAGCTCTCTGACTAAGCTAGAGCAGCTTTCAGGAAAGGTTTATCGTGACAAACTTCTGGCTTCACTGCAATGAAACCTAACGAAACCAGGACCCAATCCCAACATTTAACACATTAGTTATACACATAAATACCAATTTACAACCACATTAACCATTCAAACTAAAGATAATTGTGAACATATACAAAAGAGACTTCTTTAATTCTCATTACTTAACAAAATGAAGTTTGAATGTAGCTTTAGTTACATATCAACCAACATATCAATAATTAATACAAAATACAAATGGATGCTCAATGTTTGATATTCTTATAAAGCTATTCAAAAATATAGTCATTAACTTAGTTACAAAATATCTCTAACTATCTTGGAGTTTCCAATGCCTTGCAAGGATCAACAATCTTCTCGTTCTGCACCTGAGGAGCAGAAAATAATAGGTTGAGCTATAAAGCTCAATGGCTAATATATTTATAGCCATCGATAATGAACCACACAATCAAGAATATGTATATGTGTATATATACGTCTATAACTCATTCAATCTAGCAATTAGATCATCGACAATTCTAGTTCACAGATTCAAAGTAAAGGCTATGTCATCACATATAGCATATCATGTATATTCAGCAATCAAAGCATAACACTCAATTACGCATCATACTTGACAAATTGAATGAAATGCACAAACAAATGGCTTGAGAGTCCCATGGGTCGAAATGGAGAAACTGAAGTTTACATCATGAATAAAATGAGTCCATTTCTTAGGATCTCATATTGCGCAAGCAGGCAACCGGGAGAAGACTTAAGTCAACATGCGTGTGATGAATGAAATGGTTTCTCTCTTGCCCAAACACAAGCAAATATTCATGCTTAATTCAATTCATCATACTTTTATGCTTCTTATGCTTTTCCCTCATTTCATTTATACGGAATGTCATAACCTTTTTCAAGGTATAATATAATCATGAATCATCATGCATTTTCCAAAATTCACAACAATTCACAAATAAGCAATTAAGTATAGCATTTTCCAAAATTCACAACAATTCAGAAATAAACAATTAAGCATACACATATAGGCAAGAAATTAGCCATTTACACAATAACTATAAATACATTACCAACCTATAGTGCTTGGAAATTCAAGTTCAATTGTGTCTTTCCTCTTGCTCTTGAGTAAGATTTTCTTGGTTTCCTAAAACAAACCAAGTTCTCATTCAATCCAATATTCAAATGGAAAACTCATAAAGCTTCAACAATCAAAATGATAAAATTGAGCTTAAACTTAACCTACCAATAGTCCATCTAGATTTGAAAAACCAAAACCTAGCTTAAAAATCCATGGAAATAAAAATGATTTCTTCTTTCTCTTCTTTCCTCTAACACAAACTCATTCTTTCTCCAATCCCTTTTGTTTTCCTACCAAGTAAGAAGGAAATATGAACTTACCTTAAACTTAGCCCAAATCTCCTTCTTTCTTCTTCCTCCCTAGCTTCCATGATTTCTTCTCTTCTTTTCTTTCTTCTCTATGTTTTCTTCTCTTCTTTTCTCTCTTCTCACGATTCTCTCTTCTTCTTCTTATTACAAGACAACAATTTGTCTTGGTCTTCCAAAAATACCCCTCCTTCATTTAATCAAAAGTCTACTTACTCCTTAGGCTATTTAAACACCATACTATACTCTAATTTAATTCTAAAATTTCCATTCTAATTTCTAATTACTAATTATGCTCACTAACTTAATGACTCAATTCTAAAAATAAATAAAATCAATCAATCATAAATAAATGAACAAATACTAATAAAAAAGAAATTGGGGTCTAACAATTCTCCTCCCTTTAAAGAATTTTGTCCTCGAAATTCTTACCTGAGTCTACTATGAGATGTGGATACTTCTCCTTCATTGCTACTAAGGGCTCCCATGTTGCCTCCTCTCTCTTGTATGGTTCTTCCATAGGACTTTAACCAGCTTCACAGTCTTGTTTCTCAAGACCTTTTCCTTCGAATTTAGAATCCTTACTGGTTTTTCCTTATAAGTAAAATCCTTCCTTAATTGAACCTTTGAATGTTGGACTATGTGCGAAGGATCTGATCGATATTTCCTCATCATTGATATATGGAAGACATTGTGAATCTTAGATAACTCTGGTGGCAAAGCTAACTTATAGGGTAAAGGCCCAATCTTCTCAATGATCTCATAAGGGCCTATGTATCTTAGGCTAAGCTTGCCCTTCTTACCAAATATCAAGACTCCTTTCCATGGAGAGGCTCTGAGAAACACTTTGTCTCCAACTTCAAATTCCATCTCCTTTCTATGCGGATCCGTATAGCTCTTCATTCCGTCCTGATTTACTTTAAGTCTCTGTTTCACTAATTTAATCTTGTCAACTGTACCTTGTACCAACTTAGGTCATAAAAGTCTCCTTTCACCTTCCTTATCCCAACAAATAGGAGTTATGCACCTCCTGTCATACAAAGCTTCATAAGGTTCCATTTAAATTCCTAAGTGGTAGCAATTATTGTAAAAAAATTCAATTAAAGGCAGATGATCATCCCATGAGCTTTGAAATCCATAACACAAGCTCTTAACATTACTTCCAATGTCTATATTGTCCTCTTTGATTAACCATCAGTCTGCAGATGGAAAGCTATACTAAAATGCAACTTAGTTCCCAAAACTTCTTGTAAGCTTTCCAAAAATTTAGAGGTGAACCTGGGATCTCTATCCGAGACTATAGAACTTGGAATCCCATAAAGTTTGATTATTTTATTTCTTGGCCAAAGTATTCAAAGAATCTACTTGTCTAATTGGCAAGAAATGTGTTGACATAGTTAGTCTATCAACAATCTCCCATATTGCATCATGCTTCCTGTTGGATCTTGGCAATCCCATCAAGAAATTCATCATAATCTTCTCCCATTTTCATTCAGGAATTGATAAAGGTTTAAGCTTAATGATAGGCACTTGATGTTCTACTTTAAATTGCTGACACACTAAGCATTTTCTAGCATACTCTGCAACATCTTTCTTCACTCCTCTCCACCAAAAGTGCTCTTTTCAATCTCTATACATTCTCGTACTCTTTGGATACATTGCATAGGGAGCATTGTGTGCCTCATCAAGAATCTCATCCTGTAATTCTAACATATCTGGAATACATAGTCGATTACCCATCGCCATCAATCCATCTTTTTTTAATCTCTATTTCAGAAGGTTTACCATTTTAATCTCTTCTCTGAGCTTGTTCAAGTGCTTATCTTGCTCTTGTAATTCCTTAATCTTCTCATTCAACACTGGCCTTACTCTAAATTTAGCTAATACACAACCAAATTTGACTGACCTCAATGCCATCTTAAGTTTGGCTAATTCCTTCAACAAAGGAAGATACACTATCTCCATATGTGCCATAGTAGACTCTATACTTAGTATATTCGCTACTACATTGGCTTTCCTCGGGTGGTAGTCTATCATCAAGTCATAATCTTTCAGTAGCTTCAACCACCTCCTTTGTCTCAAATTCAACTCTTTCTGGCTTATCAAATACTTAAGATTCTTGTGGTCTGTAAAAATCCTTGTCTAAACTCCATACAGATAATGTCTCCAAATTTTTAATGCAAAAATTATGGCAGCTAACTCTAAGTCATGCGTAGGATAATTCATCTCATAGGATTTTAATTTCCTAGAAGCATAGGTAATCACTTTATCTCTTTACATCAACACACATCCTAATCCCTTCCTTGAGGCATCACTATATACTATATACCTATTACTACTGGAAGGCAAAGTCAAAATCGATGTAGTCGTAAGCCTATTCTTCAATTCCTCAAAACCTTTTTGACATTCCTCTGCCCACATAAACTTTTGATTCTTCCTTGTCAATTTGGCAAGTGGGGCCGCTATCATGAAAAAGCCCTCTACAAATATTCTATAATAACCAGTTAAACCTAAGAAACTCCTCACTTATGCTATATTCTTAGGTGCTTCTCATTTAACCACAGCTTCTCTTTTTCTCGGATCCACATGTACTCCTTTTTTTTGAAATTACATATCCAAGAAACATCACTTCCCTTAGCCAAAATTCACATTTGTCGAATTTGACATACAACTCTTTCTTCCTCAATGTCTCCAGAGCAATCTGTAAATGTTCCTCATGCTCCTTGTCACTCTTGGAATAAATCAATATATCATCAATAAAGACAATGATAAATTGGTCTAAGAAAGGCTTGAAGACTCTATTCATTAAGTCCATGAAAGCAGCAGGTGCATTCGTTAATCCAAAGAGCATAACTAAGAATTCAAAATGCCCATATTATGTTCTAAAAGCAGTCTTTAACACATCGGAATCTTTTATCCTCAACTGGTGGTAACCTGATCTCAAATCTATCTTAGAAAAGACTTTTTCTCCTTGTAATTGATCAAACAAATCATCTATGTGTGGAAGTGGATATCTATTCTTGATAGTGACATGGTTAAGCTTCCTGTAATCCACATACATTCTCAACGATTCATCTTTCTTCTTCAAAAAAAGAACTGGTGCTCCCCAAGGTGAAGAACTAGGCCTAATATAACCTTTCTCCAACAACTCCTCTAACTACTCTTTAAGCTCCTTCAATTCTGACGAAGCCATTCTATAAGGTGGAATCGATGTCGGGGCTGTACTCGGAAGAAGCTCGATAGGAAACTCAATTTTCCTAGGTGGTAGTAGTCCTAATAATTCCTCTGGATAAACAACCAAGAATTTTAGAACCACAGGAATATCTTCTAACTTTCCTCCATCTACCTTCGTGTCTACCACATAAGCCAAGAATGCTTCTCATCCTTTCCTCATCATTTTCTCAATTGTCAGAGCTGAAATAACTCTAGAAGGGCTTGCTTTTCTGTCTCCCATAAACACCACCTTTCTACCTTCGTTCAACTCAAACTCTACTATCTTCTGTTTGTAATCTAAATTGGCATTATACTTTTCTAACATATACATGCCCAAAATCACATCTGATCCTCCCATCTCCAATGGCATTAAATCCACTACTAATTTTCCTCCACCAATACAAATTTCACAATCTTTATAAACTTGACAAATAATAATATACTGGCCGATTGGAGTACTAACCATCAAAGGAGTATCTAATAGGCTCGAATTTCTACTATGCAGAATTCTACTTAATGAAACAAATGAATGAGTAAACCTCGGATAGATCAATCAAAACAATAACATCATCATCAAATAATTTAACTGTACTAGTCACAACTTCTGTAGTTATCTCTGTTTCCTCCCTTGTCATTGCAAACACTCTAGCTAGTGCTTGTTCCCTCAGTCTCCCTGGAGGATTCACCTTCTTAGCTATATTATAACTTTCCACTTCAGTAGTAGTCTTGTCTCTCACAGTCTCAGCCCTTTTCAAAGCTTACATTTGATTTCCTTCTCTCTTACATACTGCAAGCACTCTCTAGCCATATGCCCCTTTTCTCCACAGTTAAAACAAGCTCCAGTAAGCTTATAGCATTTCCCCTTATAGAACTTGTCACAATGATTGCACTTAGGAATGAGTGGCTTATCTCCCTCTCCCCTTCTACTGCCTCTAATTCTTGAGGCTTGATGAGAAACAATTCTCATCGGTTTGGACTTGCTTGCGTCATTGCTCCTCTCCTCCAACTGTACAGGAATGTCCTGACACTCCTCTTTGACATAGGAGTACCATCTCCCCTCCTGAACTATTTTCTCTCTTTCCTCTTTCTGTTCATAGTACTTTATATGTTCTCCACATTCTTAACTCTTAGTGTTGCTTCAACCAACCATTGAAAATTGTAGAAGTTCTGTGCCACCACTTTTTCTCTGAAAGCCAAATGCAATCCCGATTCAAACCTACGAAACTTAGCTGCCTAACTCATCATCATCTCAGCTGCATATCGGGACAGTTGCGTAAATCTGTGCTCATATTCACTCATTGTCATCTCCCTCTAGGTGAGACTTAGGAATTCCCTTTGCTTCTACTAGATATAAACCTTAGACAGATACTTCTTCTTATAGGCAACTAGGAAGTCCTTCCATACCAACATTGGCAGTTTCATCTGACTCCCTGGCACACCTTCTCACCAATACAGAGCATCTCCCTGTATCAAACTTGCAATATACTCAACCTTTTCATCATCCTCACAGTCCATTTGTACCAATATCCTTTTTGTCTTCCTCAACCAAATTTCAGCTTCTTCTGGATCAGTCGTTCCATAAAAGTCTATTGCTCCATACTTCCTAAGCTTATCTAACTGCTTCCCCTTCTTAGTTGGGGCTAGAGTAAAAGTCTACGACATCTGGCCTATGACTTGGACAAAAGCCTAAGCAAAGGCGTGGAACATTCTAGAATCCAAGGGAGTAGGCACTTGCTCCTGTAGAATAGGCGACTCGTGAGTTTGCGATCGCAAGGGCCCACTACCATGCCCTATAGAAGCCTCAGTGTTTCCTGGGGCTTTGGACTAGTCAGTACCCTCCTCTCTTAGTGGAGAGTCAAGTGCAATAGATCCTTGCAAAGTCTCCCGTATTCTTCTACGAGATGGCATCTTACTCTTTTAATTTAAACACTAACGATTAGCTTACATTTAATTTTAATCTTATTTCCTACATGTATGTAAGATATGCACGTCACTTAATTCAATCAATCAATTCACAATGCAAACAGTTAATCACACATTATAATAATTTATATCACTACACAGTCTAAGCCTAGGAATCCTAAAAAGAAGCCTAAGCTCTGATACCAAACATGCTGGGCCTTGGGTTGTGGTATGTATTTTGAGGCTACTATAAGAGACAGTTGTGAGAGGAGGAGGTTAGGAACTTGAAATTTTAAGGAGAGTAGCAGCTCAACTCTAGTGGACTTTGCAATGGTGAAACCTTATGTGCACTGCCTAGGACCCTTCAGGAAAAATACTCCATGACGAAAGTCATTCCTTCACCGCAACGAAGTTTTAGATGGACACTAGCTCCTCTCAGGAAGAATACGCCACAACGAAAGTCTGAGGTGAAACTCTCTGACTAAGCGAGAGCAGCTCTCGAGGAAGGTTCACCGCGGCAAACTTCTGGTTTTGCTACGACGAAACCTAACGAAACTAGCACTTAGTCCCAACATTTAACACACTAGTTATACACATACATACCAATTTACGACCACATTAACCATCCAAACAAAAGATAATTATGAACATATACAAAAGAGACATCTTCAATTCTCATTACTCAACAAAATGAAGTTTGAACGTAGCTTTAGTTACATATCAACCAACATATCAATAAGTTAATACAAAATACAAATGAATGCTAAATGTTTGATATGCTTATAAAGCTATCCAAAAATATAGTCATTAACTTAGTTACAAAAGATCTCTAACTATCTTGGAGTTTCCAATGCCTTGCAAGGATCAACAATCTTCTTGTTCTGCACCTGAGGAGTAGAAAATAATGGAATGAGCTATAAAGCTTAGTGACTAATATGTTTATAGCCATCAGTAACGAGCCATATAATTAAGCATATGTATATGTGTATATAAACATTCATAACTCATTTAATCTAGCAATTAGATCATCGACAATTCTAGTTCACAGATTCAAAGTAAAGGCTACGTCATCATGTATAGCATATCACTTATATTCAACCATCAAAGCATAACACTCAATTGTGCATCATACTTGACAAATCGAATGAAATGCACAAACAAATGGCTGGAGAGTCCCATAGGTCAAAATGGAGAAGTCGAAGTTTACACCATGAACAAAATGAGACCGTTTCTTAGGATCTCATATGCCATAAGCGGGCAGCCAGGAGAAGGGTTAAGTCAACATGTACATGATGAAAAAAATGGTTTCTCTCTTGCCTAAACACAAGCAAATATTCATGCTCAATTCAATTTATCATACTTTCATGCTTCTTATGCTTTTTCCTCATTTCATTTATACGAAATGTCATAACCTTTTTTAAGTATAACATAATCATGAATCATCATGCATTTTTCAACATTCACAACAATTCATAAATAAGCAATTAAGCATACACATATAGGCAAGAAATTTGCCCATTTACACAATAACTATAAATACATTACCCACCTAAAGTGCTTAGAAATCCAAGTTCAGTTGTAACTTTCCTCTTGCTCTTGGGTAAGATTTTCTTGATTTCCTAAAACAAACCAAGTTCTCATTCAATCCAATATTCAAATGGAAATCTCATAAAGCTTCAATAATCAAAATGATAAAATTGAGCTTAAACTTAACCTACCCATAGTCCATCTAGATTAAAAAAAACCAAAACCTAGTTTAGAAATCCATGAAAAATCAAAATGGTTTTGTTCCTTGTCTTCTTTCCTCCAACACAAACTAATTCTGTCTCTAATCCCTTTTGTTTTTATACCAAGCAAGAAGGAAAGATGAACTTACCTTAAACTTAGCCCAAATCTCCTTCTTTCTTCTTCCTCCCTAGCTTCCACTATTTCTTCTCTTCTTTTCTTTCTTCTCTACGTTTTCTTCTCTTCTTTTCTCTCTTCTCACGATTCTCTCTTCTTCTTCTTATTACAAGAAAACAATTTGTCTTGGTCTTCCAAAAATACCCCTCCTTCATTTAATCAAAAGACTACACAATTTGTCTTGGTCTTCAAAAAATACGCCTCCTTCATTTAAACAAAAGACTACTTACTCCTTAGGCTATTTAAATACCATACTATACCCTAATTTAATTATAACATTTCCATTCTAATTTCTAATTGCTACTTATGCTCACTAACTTAAAGGCTTAATTTTAAAAATAAATAAATAAATAAATGAATAGATACTAATAAAAAAGAAATTGGGGTCTAACACTAAGTCTTAGAAGAGGAATGAAATCAGGTAGTTCTTTCATAAGGTCAAAACTAACCCACATTCTAACATAACCTATCCTCTTTCTTGAAGTTGTATTTTTGACCATATATATTGATTTTTCCGACATTACTAACCAAGTAGTAAGACCCTTTGTTGACTATTATTCTAGTGGAACACTTTGCATATGGATCCAAATGGGGATATTTTCATTCTTAATATGTTTCAGACTAATGTTAAGCCTATATTGTTGAAGAAATAATAGCATTTTATGAATGTTCCATGGCATAGCTTTGAAGATCTCCTTCACACCAGTTCAATGTAAGGTTGAAACCTAGGTTAAAAAGAGGGAATTTATTAAGTTGAGAAAGTTTTTATTTAACATTTGAATGAAAAGAAAGAGGTCCATCTATATTTTAATTATTTTAGGAGTCTACTTGAGGTGGGAAGATGATGATCTTGAGGGGAAGAGTGGAAATGTCATGTTATCCAAAATAACTTGGCTCAATGTGGATATTACTCTAACTTAAAGATTAAAAAGAAAACAACTTGAGACTAGGAAGAAAAAGGTTTAAATTAATGTTCCATAAACAAAAATAAGAGGAAGGAAAGAAAAAAAGGTGGAAAACCTAAAATGCCCTAAGTGAAGTGACTAGAAAAACATCCACTAACACATTCTGACCGTAGGAATAGTTGAAGAAAAACCTAAAAGATGGAGGAAACCTAAACTAGAAAAAGAAACATAAACTAGAGTAGAAGCTTGAAGGAAGATCTAATATAGAGAGGGAGAAGTTACAAGGCAACCCAAAGCCATTTTAGAGAGGGATAGGAGAGTTTCTCGATGCTTAGATATATACTATACTAAGGATTTCTTTACTTATTATGTAAATTAAATACTTTATTTTATTCTACACTAGTTTATTATTTTTGTAATATTATTTATAATAATTTTTCAAAGAAAATATTTCTTTTATTTAAATATGTTATTGAAGTGGATATAATGTTCTTTTTCATACATCAATTTTCAATTAGTTCCAACATGATTTAAATAACTTTTCTCTGTGCAACCCATTCTTTATGTGAGACTCATTAAATTCTTTAATATGTTAGCAATGATTATAAATTGTATTTTAAATTTACAATTAGAATTAGATAAATTACTTGTAGCGCCCCCTTACCGTAGGGTACGCACCGAGACGCCCGTGGGTCGTTTCCGACGCATATCCTACAGCAAGGAAGTGCTACTCTCGCAACTATCACTAAATTCTCGCA
>JANIJH010000003.1:36241450-36252170 GCA_024520975.1 Erythroxylum areolatum
CATGACTTGGATGAAAATACTGAGCTTTCTGATGATTTTGCAGCACAAAATGGAAACTTTAGCAGCTGCTGGTTGGCCCCAGGAACTTTTGAGATAAGAAGTGGGGGAATCAGGTGATCGAAGTGTAGAAGAAAGAGTCACAACTTAAAATAAGTGGTAGTTGGTGATTGGGCAAAGCCGCAAAAGAGAAGCAAGCAAGGAGAGTATGACCCAATTAAAATCAACAGACATTTATTGTTTCCAACTCGTCTGCGTGAACAACGTTAACGTTCGTCTGCGTCAACACTCCCACCAACAGCTGAAGGAGGAACAAACTTTGGGCATCGTTGTGAGAGAAGATGAGTAGTGTATGAGTGAATGAAGAAGAAAAGCAATGGAACGAAAAGACGTAAAAAATTGTTATAAGCGTACGTGACGCAAATTCATCTACTCGAAGAAGCGGAAATTTGGGACTTTTTAAAAAAGCTCCAAATTTTAGCTTCTAAAAAAGCTGTATTTTAGCTTTTAAAAAAGCTGTTTCTACTGTAAAAGCACTTTTAAAATTTTCCACTAAACAGTTTCTTTTTTCCTAAAACAGCTTTTGCTGTAGATAAAAGTGCTTTTGGACCCTCCAAAAGTTGAACCAAACAGGCACTAAGTCATAGATCATAGGTCATGCGTAAGGTTATGAGTGAGTTGCGAATATTAAAAAAAAAGCTTACGTTTACCACATTAGTAATAAACTACAAAAATAAACATTTTAAACTGTGTTTTAAAGTCTGTTATTGAAGTAAAAAACTTTCAAAAGATTCTACACTAAAGAACCTATTGTCCCTTTTTGCACATAACGTGCTAACTTGCCATGCATGAGCACTAAGCAACAGGCTCCGAATTTAGAAGCTTAGTCCTGCGATTCTACAAAGAAATATTTCTCAATCAATACGCTTTCTATTTCCCTTGTTCATTCTTTTTTTTTTTTTTCTATTGTTAAGCTAAGTTTTCTTACGTAATAGAAGAATACAACACTATCTATTGCTTGTTGGCTTTATCTTCTCAAGTTCTCGTAATAATATAACTTCCTTGTAATTCCGTTATAGAATAATGAATAATAACAAAAAAAGAAAGTCCTAATCAACACTAAATTAGGTGAGTTGTTACATTTAGAAGACGTATACCATTTAAAATGACATGTTGCTATCGAATTGATATTTTATGTTAATCAAGAATTCAATTTCAATTCAATTCCAATTAAGCTCTCAAAGATAGCTCGAAAATACAATATACAATGACACTTTCACCTAGCACCTTTCCTGTTTTCTTGATAAATTTGCATAGTTTGTGGTCTTAGTCCGTTTTTTCAAGTATCCTTCATCAGTTTGTTCGGCCCAGTTCTGGACTGTTGACTTTTAATTCAATACCTAATATGTTTGATACATTCAATCAAACCCTCCAATATATTATTGGAATTGTTTTGTAAATTTTTATTGTGATTTGAAATCAAATTCAAAATTCATAAATTTAATTAACTTGAAAGAACTTATGTTCAGTTTATAATATCACACATACAAAGAAAAAATTTATATTAATGATCATCAATTGATGAAAACATTTATAACTAAATTCAAACCATGTAACGAGTGCTTGAAAGTGCATCAGAACATTTAGGCCTACATAATATCAACTTATAAATTAAGATTAAGTAGTTTTGAGGAGATTTAAAATTTCAGATTTTAACAAATTGATCCGTGACTGAGGATTTAAGAAAAAGTTTGCAGAGGTGCACAATGGCATTGCACAAAATTTTAAAAATTATATCATTGAAACACAGATGTCTACTCGTCGAGTTAGGATTTTCCGTCTAATTTTATGATGTCTTATTTTGTCCCATAAATCTCAATTATTTATTTATGTGAGTCCCGCGTGGGGGTCCTGTATAAATGAACGTGAGTCCCGTATAAATAAATGGCTGAGATTCATAGAACAAAATAAGACACTGTAATATTGGACAAAAAATCCTGTCCTTTGCTCGTCATGCTTTTCTTAATTGTAAGTACAAGAAGCTACGTGTGAACATAGTCACTCATATTCCATGTTCCTACAAGCCAGCATCGATATAATAAAGCTCGAGCGCAGACGGGTTTCAGCTACAAACGACTCCTTAACTTTGTGAAGTGGTTACGAGCGGACTTGATTCCACCTCTGGTTACTGGTCACGTAAAATAGCAACTAAGCGCGACGAGCAAGGATCGTGGAGAAGTGGCACTCACCCGTCATCAGATCGTCGGCTTCATGCTTTTCTGTATGAGGTAGAGGTGATGCTAATGTGAGGAGCATAAAAGCTGCTAAGGGACTGCCGGACAGTTGTACTGGGCTAAAGGCGACCATGGTGGCTGCAGCCATTCTCTTCTGCTTATAAAGTTCAGTTGAATTTGTCAATTAACATCCAAATGCTTTGTTACCAGGCTAGCCTGGGTCGTGTTTAACTATGATATCATCTATAACTTCAAATGTTTTTAATGATTCTTATGAAACTTAGCGGATAAGTTCCTCTACTCCTATCCACTAAGGTGGTAATTTGTCAAATATTTCTCAAAGATAGTTTGGGTTTTAAGAATAATATACGTGAGTCTCATAAATCCTTAAGAAAAAAAAAAGATCATAGCCTAAAGTAATCAGATTACAAGATGAAATTGTTGTCGTAAATAAATCTAATATACCCATGTGTCGCAACCTTTTTCTGTTGTGTACCAAAACAGAAATGTCAAATTTAAGTGATACAAGATGCTATCTTGTCATTCTATAAGTTAATTGGGAAAAGCTTTAATGTTTTTGGTATCATTTGTCAAGAAATTATATTAATTTTCTGCATGCATTGGATGGCCAGAAATATTGTTTTTAAAAGGTTTCTCTTCATGGCAAATAACAATCCCCTATTGTCAACGATCACAGGTGCATAGCAGATGGGAATTTGACTGTGCTTATTTATGTAACTGTTGCGGACATCTACACATGTTGGTCTCTCTCCATTTTCTAATAATTTCAGTCCATTAGTACTTTGAAATAGATAAGAGGCATGAACATTAGGAATCAGAACAAGATAATTGGCCACCAAAATGATTGTATTGTGACATAATTTATACTTACAATCTCAAGTTCTCCCTTTTTTATGCATGCTATGGAGACACATCGTGTACAGACGTTGAAGCTGTTACTTCAAATTAGTTTCCGCAAATTACTGCTGCTGAAGCTGTCATCTGATACATCATAGACTACTTGATGAAGCTAAGGTTGCCAAATGCTAAGGGAAGTTATATTTTCCAAGGGATGTGACATTTTTCAAGATTCCCTGTTTAATGGTTTGACCGAATTATTAAATGCAGTTAAATTGTGAATTTTCTTCACATATTTTTTACCGTAACAAATGAGCAAAGAACCTTGGTGTCTTGTTTGAATCTGAATTCTGAGTGACACCGCTTTGCACTTCGCATGAACGTGTCCGTCAACGTACGCACTTGATCTTCTAATCTCCTCATAACCTTTGTCTGAAATGGTGTTCACTGTTGCTTCTTTTCAATACAAGCTCCCTAATTCACGTCATAGACTATAAAAAAGTATTTTCTTATTCTTTTGATAGATATCTTAACGATTTTTAATTTTGATTTTATTTGTTATTATACCGTACCTTGTATGCTTAATTCGCCTATATGTTTATGTAAATTCATGACAAGAAATGGAAGCAAATAATTCATAATTTTACGTGTTTTGTCATGATATCATAATCTACAATCTAATTTTTTTACATCACACTCATCTCAATCAGGGCCGTTCCTAATATTTTATAAGCCCTGAACGAAGTAAAAAAATGCTTCAATAAATCGACAATAGATAAACGTGTAACTTTAAAAGTATATTTTTATTATTAAATTTAATATCTATATATAAGTGACCCAATTTATAAACCCACACGCTCAACAAAATATTAAGTAATTATAACATCAGCTAATAATATCTTGCAAATTTTCAGTAGCAATAAAATCACTAAAAATAGTAATAGTAACAACAAAATAGTAATAACAGCAATCGAATAGCAAAATACTAAGAGAATAATACTAACAAATATACAGATGATCATAATTTATAAAAAACAGTTTCTCCGTACATTTCTAGATGCAAAATCATTAGTACTATTATCAAAATCAATAATGTCCAACATATCCTTCTCGATAAATAAAAAAGCTAAACTATTCAACTTATTACGGTCTTATTTAATTATCAAATAATTTTATTTAATTATTAAATGCATCCAACTATTTACAATCTTATTTAATTATTAAATAATTTTTATTATTATTTAATTATCAAGACATGTTTAATAGAATCATACAAATTTTTATAAGAAATGAAACCGTTTATGTAATCTTTGAATTGAGTAACTTAAATTATTTGATTTAGTCATATTATCACTAAACTTGTGTGAACCTCTATAAGAACATAAATCTAACAATTATTACATTACTTGTGGCAAAGTATAATGAAAATTACAATTACAAAAATTAAATTATTTATTAATGTTTAATTATATTTTTATAAACAATAAGTAATCTAAAAATAAAAAAAGGAGAAATACAAATAAACACAGTATCATTTAATATTAATGTTATGATTTAAAATGCTAATATAATGTCCATGTTAATGAAAAATTACAAATTAATTATAATATATTCAAATATTTAATAACTAAAAAATGTTACCTTTAAATTATCGCTCAGAACTTATAAGACAAAATCGTAAAAATCTTTTACTAGTCAATTTTTGAGTTGAAGTATCTTAGATTCATATGTTGGTGAAAATAAAAAAATAGAGTATAAGAAATATATTCAAATGTTCAAAGGTGTTTATAAATTTAACAAGTTAACGTTATACAGCTAATAAAGGAAACTATTTAGCTTCCAAGATTAAACAACATTAACTTTTTCGGTAAGTTATTTATTAGTTAATGTTAATTTTCTCTTCTCTTCTGACCAACAACTAAGAATTTACTACTCTTTTAATTGAAAAAATGCTGAAAAATGCTGCTGAAATGCATTGAAGGTGGGCCCCTAATAAGGATGAGCCTTGGACAGGTGCCCTACCTGTCTCTGCCCAAGGCCGACACTGATCTTAACACTAGAAATATACCATCCCACATTCATCTTTAACATTAAAACAAAAACATCCATTTATCAGTACAAGTAACACATATAATGGCATAATGCGATTCAATTATACTACCTTTCAACCATATAACTAATTTTCTGATCACATAATTGGTTCATCAAATTATCTTATCTGGTGAAACTAAATTCTAGCAATTCTTTTTACATCCAATTTCCTTTGCTACGTTAACGTTGATAGCTTAGCTTCGACACCAGCTATATATTTCAGATGATGACCCTTTGTTTCCTAAATTTGTTGGATGGATTCGTTTATTGCTTCCTCATTGCTTCCCTCTTCACCTCCACTGCCAGACTAGTTTTTAGCTATCGCACTGCACATGATATCTAGGTTGGATTAAAAAGATATTTCATGCAACAATCCAACTCCCAGTGATTTCCCCTCTGACAAAACTTACATACCTTGAAGAAAGGCTCAACATCGGTCACCGAATATCTTTCCACTATTTCTCACATTTGTGACGAATTATTGACTATTTGAGATAATATTTCAAATTGTGATCTCATTCTTTTCACCTTAAAATGGTTTGCCTTCAAACTACGAATCATTCATCACCACCATTGAACATCGAGAAACAATCATATCCTTCGATGAACTTTAAGCAAAACTCTTCATCTATATAACCAGTGTCTTCAATCCTACTATGAGCACAACTCCCTTATTCTAATTGACATGTCATTTCTAGCTCTTACACTATTCAAGACACCAACTAAGGGCGGCGATATCAGGGATCGAAGAGGACCATCAAACATTATTGCTAAATGATTACTTGACACTAGTGTTATGAGTCACATTACACCAAACGTTTAATTTGTGGAATCTAAAACACCTTATAATGGTCCAAATCAAGTGATTATTAGTAATAGTCACACACATCTTATTTCCTCTACTGCTAATCACTCTTCCTACTCCACTTCCTCCATTATCTTATTGATGTTTTAGTTGTTCCCTAACTTATTACTAACATGATCTCTGTTGCCAAATTTGTCAAAGATAATTATTGTCTTATTGAATTTAATCTCTTTGGCTATGTTATGAAGGACCTCACCACCAAGGCACCATATTTTGCCAGTTTCATCCATAATAATCTTTACCTTATAAAGATTCCTTTGAACTTTAAAAAAAATCATATCACTCTTATTGTCACTCTTACTCTGCTTACTCTTTGACATCAGTCTCTTGGTCATCTTTGTTCAATAACACCTTCTAGGTTGTCTCTTTTTTTCCTACAAAATCTAATGTAGAAAATAATTATATCTCTTTTTTCAAAGAAAAAAGTACTAGACTTCCATTCTAATCATCTTCCTGTGTCTCCACTAGTGTTTTATAACTTATTCACTGTGATATTTGGAAAACCTCTCCCTACCTCCCTATTTCTAATTTTTGTTTTTATTTTTATTGATGATTTTAGTTATTATACACGGATGTTTCCTTTAACTCATAAAACTTAAGCTCTCTCTCACTTCCTAACTTTTAAAATCATAGTTGAAAATATTTTCTCTACCACTATTAAACGTTTCAATGTGATGGAGGTCTTGATCTCATCAAAGGTACCTTTGCTCATTTTCTCACTTCTTATAACATCACATATAATATCTCTTAGCCTAGTACCTTCTAACAAAATGACCTTATTGAATAGAAAATTTGTCATATCACTAATACTGGTCTTACTCTCCTTATCCATATCTCTACTGTGTAACCCTTCTTACCCTTTTTCATCCCAACCCCTTTCCTCCAATCCTAACCCTTCCTCATCATCGTCCTATTTACATCCTATAATCACTCGCACTCATGATCCCACTTATCTTCCTCATGCTTTCTTTGTTTTCATCACTTATTCTACTATTACCCATAATTCTCATTCTCCTTATCTTACTTCCTTTACCTAAGCCAACAAAATTTTCCATTAGTGATAAGCCATGCTTGATGAGTTCAATGCTTTTCATCATAACCATACCTTGACTCTAGTTCATCAACTCCTAAATGTCAATATTATAGGTTGTAAATGGGTCTTTCACATCAAACATAATCTTGATGGTACCATTTATTACTGTAAAACTCATCTAGTTGCCAAAAAATATCATCAAGCTCTAGGTATTAATCATATTGGTACCTTTAGTTCTATTGTCAAACTCACCACCATTCACATTATATTTTCACTTGTTCTAACCAATAATTGGCCTATTTATCAACTTGATGTAAACGATGGCAAATTATTATTGCCAAATTTAGCATGGAGGCCAAATATAGGAGTATTGCCCTTGTGCGCTACTGAATTATATTGCATCAAGTCTCTTTTTAATGAATTAGATGTATTTTCAATCAAACTCACGATTTGATGTGGACTATTGTCTCCTACTTTTTCCTACCCATCATTGGTTTTATTTGGTAACTAATAATGAAGGAATCCAGAAAAAAGAGAAGTAGAAATAAAAAGTGGAAATCAAAATAAGAAAGAAATTATTGATTATGCCTATTTGATATATGATTAAACAAAGTTAATAATTATGCTATTGCTTAGTATCAAATATTAGGAATGATAATGAAAATTTTTTAATTCCTATTTAGTTATCATATAATTTATTTTGTAAATAATTAATTAAAATATTTTGTATTTTATAAATAATAAATTAAAAATTTAAATTATTTATAAAATTATTAATTTTAAATGATTATGAATAATTTTATAAGAATAAAATATCAATGAAATAAAATAAAATAATTATTAAAGAAATTAATATAAAATGTTGTGATTTTGTTGATATTATTATGATTAGAATCAATATATTGACAATATCTTAATAATATTATGATAATATTTTAATAATAAATTTGATAATATTATAAAATTATCTTTTATTTTTGATATTTCATTCTAACTTATAGTCACACCTATCTTAAGAATAAAAGTTAGGATTGTTTATAATTTATTTCAGTTATGCATTCCTAATAACGAAATAAGTAAAAGTTAAAGAATAAATATGTCCTTTATCATTATCACCTTTTTATTTCTGATTACTAATCAAGAGATTAGTAGTATGACTTTTTTCTTAAAAAACGGTTTTTCTTGTCATCTATTTGTGGTCCTCTCACGTCTATATTCTGAGCCAAGTTCTGTCCAATTTTTCTGTCTCTATCTTATCTCATTAAATCTCAGTCATCTATTTATGCAGACTCACGCGAGATTCACATAAATAATTGATTGAGATTTAATAAGACAGGGCAGGGACAGAGGAATTGGTCAGAGGATCCCTCCCCCTATATTCTGGTCCACTGGAACTTGCCTCTACGCTTGATGATCAGCCTGCTTTTGTAGCGGACTAGGCTCTTCTCGTTCTTGCAAGTGATGTTCTACTAATATTCTTTTTCCCGACAAGTTTCCCCAGAATCTGCAGCGTATTTATGCATTTATATATTGGAGGCATGAAAATGAGGGAACCAAACAAACTAGCCCCTTCGGGACTTGAAAAAAAGTACAGTTAATCGGTACGACACAATATTTAATGGAGATCCAGTAAATAGACATCGTAGGAGATGAAATTTGTTCTATAACATAAAGGGCTTGCCTTCGGAGTTGGATGTCCCTCCACCTCTTTCCCTTATCTCCAGAAACTTTCGTTTGGTTCATCAAATTATATAGCTTTAAGTAGATAACAACGGAAAACTTACGAGAAGCGGACCATGTACCACTCCAATGCATATCAATCTCGAAATTTATGAAGGGATATATATTGATTTCTATCTAATTAACCAAACGTTCTTTCTTTCTTCTCCACAAAAATGATCAAGGTAACAGGTAAGTATAAGCTAAAGGCATGAAACTTGGCAATCTGTTACCTTTCATATCTTCTATTTGGCACCTTGTTCCTTCTTCCTCCAAAAGGATAACATTTCGTAAAACTGCAGTACACATTTGAGAAGTATATAAGAACAGTGTCTGAAAAAGACCTGCAGCTCATGTTCATTGTAACTAATTAATTCTCATGTCATAACTATCTGTATTTGTGAAAATTTCAGGTACTGTTTATATGCAAGTGCATACATATGTATGCATGTATATCCTAATGTTAATTACACCAGCTATTGGCACACCTTGGTCTGTTCTTCCATTAAAGTAGCATTTGGCAGTAGGATTTTCCATGAGTTCTCCATCATATGCCCTGGCAATCTTGTTCTTCCAGTTCTAGTCAATGTTATATCATCATCATCCTCTTCTTCTCCTTCTACTTGATCAGATTCACACATAGGTAGAAGCTTCCGAGGTTCCAACTTAACGTTTTCCTGCTTTTGACCCTCAATAATCTCTTTAATGTCTGAGCCTTGGAGAGGTCTGGGTACAACACAAGTTATTGTAGCGATAATTACCAGGGACCTTAACAGCAGTGAGGCAACCTTAAAGATCAGGAAGGCGCATAAATAACCCCATAAGAAGGGTAAGCTTATAACGAACAGAAATGACAAGCTAACCAACGCAATAGTAACAAATGTCGCCAGAAAGAGTGAGACTTGCACATAGATCAACAGTTCCAGGAGGGCATGATGTTGTACAAGGCGAAACATTTCTGATATTGGATTTAGGTGCTTTTCCTTAGTATCAAAACCTGACGTAGTTCAAGCAGCAAACATGAGATTCCCGTAGATTATACTCAAATATCCGCTGATCACTGATTTTGTATAAGCCTCCCTGATGGAGAGATTTGGAGTGTGAGAACGTGCGCGCATATGTTTATCTTTAGCCAGATCGAATAAGCAACTTATTGCTCGTAAAGATTGAGGTAAGCAAAGCCAAGCATCGCCATTTCCCTGACCTAGAGAATCGTAAAGGTTCTGTGGCCACTAATTATGTATGGCACGTTTAGGCTTACGAGTATCTTTGCCTATTTATGTGAGCTCCAATATGGGCCCAAATTGTATACATGCCGAATATTGCAAGATAAACCTTATCTCCTCGGCTTCTCTCGTCCGCTACTGTAAAGACTCAGGCTGTATACCCGATATTTTGTAGCAATATACATCAATCATACCATTCAATTCTGTAAAATTTAAACTTATTATAATAAAGTTTCAAATACAGGTGATCATAAATAATATTTAGAAATATTGGGATTTCAAGTGTAACTGAAAATTCATATTAGAAAGAGATGAAATTACTGAAGGCCCATATAAGTAGAAATGACCAATAAATTTAATGTTTTAAAGTTTTAGGTTGTAGTGTCAAGGTTTATGAGTACGTTTTCTCGTTAGGCTCATAATAAGCTCTCCTATAAAAGTGGACTTCTTGGATCCAACAAGTGGTATTAGAGTCGATAGTTCGACAAATGACAAGTATGGTGACAATAATCGGATCTCGTGGTTGCCTTCTTACGTGGATGAGCAAGGAGACTCCTGATAGGCTCAGACCAAGAGAGTAGAAGGATTCTTGATGATGCTATATACTCAAGCTGTTAATGATAAAAGGTAATCGGAGATGAGAAAGTGAGAGTAGAGAAGAGACGAAAATGTGTTTTGGTGAGCCAGATTATTGCTC
>JANIJH010000003.1:36326333-36351399 GCA_024520975.1 Erythroxylum areolatum
ACGCCACCCTCGCGGGGCACGGACTCGGATATCACCTTCGATGTCGGGTTCGGGTCATGCGGGAGTGGGGTGTTACATGTTTCTTCAATTGGTAGAAACTCAAAAGTTACTTCTATAATTTTTCTCAATAAAAAAACACTTATCCTTAAGTTGATCGAATGAAATCACATTCTAATCAAAACCTTAAGAATGCATTAACTTGTTCTATGAATTTCTTTATTAGATTTGGCTCTAGCCCAAAAGATTTATATGGTCTTATCTCTAAGATTTTACGTAACTCTTATTATTCATGCCATAATCTATTCATATATATGATTTCTAAATCACTATATTTGAAATTTGAAATTGAATCAAAATGCTAACAAATTCTAATTCAAACACAAGAAGTAATTATGAATAATTCACAAGATAACTTGGGTTTTTCATAAAATCAAAGAATAAATCCAAAAAAATAGTTCTATTGCTTATCTGGTGTAGATCAATCATAATTTAGTTTATAACAAGATAAAGAAAACTAATAATAATTAAGAAAATATCCAAAAGAAAAGAATTCATTCTCATGGATCTTGAAAATTTGATGTTCTTTAATTGAACTTTGATGGAAACCCCTTCTTTCTCTTTAAAATTGCTCTTTTTTGTCCCAAAATGCTTTAGTTTGTCTCTCTAATGACTCCCCTTTGTCTAGTTATTGCCTTTGCTATATCTATATCTATTGTATCCTATAAAATCCTAGAAATTCAAAACACCATGACTAACACAAGTCCAACATAGTGTTGCTCTCCTTATAGGAAACTCTCAAATTATGTAAAAATTACTACCAATATGAGTCCCTAATATGAACCTATATTAGACCCATTTTCCTTAACCATAAACATGGATTAAACATAGATCCATGTGTTAAATCATGTTCTGAATTCTTTTTTTGAAAGTAAAGTAGTAAGTTAGTTAATGAGGCCTAAGATTACAAAATTGAACCCATATCTCAACTAACACATAATAGGGGACCATAACCTATAAAGAGCAAACCATAAGTTATAACTTTTTAAGAGCTAGTAGATAACATGTGAGATTAGCAACTAAAATAACATGAATAAGAATTAAAGAGACCACGCTTGCTTAGATTCAGAGGTTAGGTGATTAGTTAGACTCGAATGTTGCCATTCCAAATTCTCCCTAAAGAATTGTACTAAAACTTGCTCTAACTTGACTCTAATATGTTTGACTTTGTCTTTCTTTATTGTGTAGTTAAAACAAGGTCTAAAAATAAAACATAAACTAAATTGAGTACCAAATCCTATAGAAGTCATCAAAACACAAGCAAAATGCTCTCAAAATCATGTTAAGAAGATAGTATGATTAACACTTATCATTTGGTTATGCAATCTCAAGGGTTTTCCACTGTTCATACTAGCTTACCAATTTACAAAACTAATATAGGCATAGACGATTCAATTATTTGGATAAGACATCCTTCAAGAAGTTTACTAACAAAACTTGCTAAGAAGTTTTTCATAACTCCAAATTAAAGGCACCTTCGTTTAAGTTAGTTTGATTAAAACATAACCTTCCAAAGGGCTCCTTTATTCCCTAGTTAGCTATCAAGAACAAATTAAGGACAATGAATAGGATCAAAGAAAATACCATTAGTTTCAATTATATTGTCTATACAATTTAAAAAGAAAGAAATGTTATAATTTTCCAAAAAACTAAGCAAGACATCCAGACAATGATTCATAACACTCTATCTTAGATCAAGGAAATCATAATACCAAATAGCATACATATTCATGCTAGTGTTGATATAGCTAATAGATAGAATATTCCCCAAGATTGAATAATTAGCACTATCAGTCTCTTAACAATGGATTGGGTGCTAGATATAATTCTAGATTGATGGCTAAAAAAAGATTCCTTTCATATATGAATCAAACCCTATGCCTATAATCTCTACACTTAGTTCTTGATAAATATTGGTTTAGATCCTCAATATATCCTAGTTGTTTCATATCTCACATAACCTTTACATCTTAATACATGTTTAAGTGCAAACTTGTATGGTGGAAAACTCCTCAAGTTTGATCACTCGAAGACATCTATTCTGAAACTGATTTATTATTGACATCCTCAAAGATGGCTATAAAATCGCAATTATAATTGATTGTATCTCTTGTCTATTAGTATGATCATTTAGAGATTGTCAACATTGTAGTAGCCTAAGACCTGATTCCTTTCACTACAGGAGGATAATAAAGAATGAACTCAAACATATTTGGCCTTAAACCCAAAGTGATTGGGGCCATAACTTCTATATTCATGGTTGGTTAATACCTAACCTTACCTAACCTTTGATAGGACCACTTATAGAAGGTCATCAACTAGTAGTAGTTGATTTGATAGACATGCCCAACTCTCCTTGGCATGTTTGAGTGGTAAACTCATATTGTAGTAGCTGAGACATGACTATGTCCTATCAATATGATAAGCATACTCATATCTCTCCTTGACACGCCCATGTCTTCCTTTAGTGCACCTATGTCTCACCCTTCTTTTTTTTAAGTAAGTAATAAATTAATTCAAAAGGTGGAACTTACAGAGTGTATGAAGTTACATATCCTAAGAATGGAGCTCATACAAATTAAGGAAACTACAAAGTATAATATATCCAATAATAGTAGATTCTAAATGTTCAGCTACATTTTAATATAAATGGAAATGAGCAATTGATTAGCATTGATCATGATAGCCATCCTTAGTTTAAGTCAAACTTGGTTCCAACTGTATTCCTTATACTCTTACCCTCTTCTAAAGATTTTGGTATTTCTCATCCTCCAAATATAGTGCACCAGTATAGCAAAACTAGTTTTGAAGACCCTTTGGTCTTCTCTACTGGTCCATCTCAATTCGTCAGCCCAAGCCAACCTATTCATCTAGCTGAAATTTATGTCTTGTAATTCAAAGATATTGAGAAAAGCACTCCATAGTTGTTTGGTATAAAGACATTTGAAGAACATATGGTCTAATGTTTCAATTTCTCTAGAACATAAAAGGCAATTTGCACTCTTGAGACTTGATGCCATTCCTTTTCCCAATTTTTGTAGAGCTTCTAACCACAAGATGACAGAGAGAGTTAAAGCAATACCTGATTCCTATATCAACTTGTGAAGTGGAAACTTGACCATAGGGCCTAGCAACAATTGTTTACATGATTAAGCTGTAAATTTGTGAGACTTTTGAAACTCCCATTTGATCTCATCTTCTTATACTTGACTTGGAGAATATGAAGGCCACTGCTTAACAACATATCTAATTACTCTACACATATGAAAATGCCAATGCCAATTGTCATTTCGAATTAATGCTTGCACTTTAGTATCTTTAAGGATATATCCTCTTAAACTGCAAAGAGGTGAGTATCACATAAAGGCCCTAAGACATGCCACTTATCAAACCAAAATGTTGTTCCCTTCCCATTTTGAACATAATGTTTGATATAAGGGTGCATGGAGGACCTTGTATGTAAAATTTGTTGAAAAGTGTAAATTTGTAAAGTATGAGAAATAGACCATATGCTTTTCTGCATAACAAATAGACCATATGCTTTTCTGCTTGTTATGAAACATGTTAACCCATCTTACCCATAAGCTTTCTTTATCCCAGCATGTCCTCCAAAGACTCCTTGCCAACAAAATCTTGTTCATTCTGTTAGCTGAATTGATTCTCAATCCTCTATACTGCTTAAGAAGACATATAACACTCCATTTAACTTTGGACATTCTTCTCCCACTAAAATTTTCTATGCCAGAAAGTTATTGTGACCTTCTATACTATTATTGGTACTATATACTAATTCATTTTAATTTTCAAAAAAGATTCATTTTGGTGACTTTATTTAGTTATTCTAAAAACGAAGAGCATTAAACCATAATTAAGTTGTTTGGAGGACCTCTGTTGAAGAGTCTTATTTGTAATTTTCCCTACAAAAAATGAATCGATATATATTTAAAGAAAAGATATATTTAGTTATTGTTCTAGGGTACTAAAAATATTTGGCATTACGAATTACAACTATTTAACATCGGATGCTAGACAAAAAGATAGAACATAGAACTGGGTAGGCCCAAGTGTTAGATGGGCCCAACAGGAAGATAAAATAGGGCACGTGAACAACGTGAGGCGTGTCACCTGCTTTTTCAGTGCAGCCTCCCGAACTGCTCCCTACCATGCCATCACTAGCCTCTCACGTGAATTCCCAAACCTTTTCATGCTTGATTTACTCTTTAACACATGTAATGTACACATTTCATATTTTAACAAAGAAGACTTACTCAATATTTAAGTATGTACAGATTTGATTTGCAATAATACCAAACAAAAATAAAATAAATTGTAAATTTTAGAAAATAAGAGCCAGGGACAGAGACAGAGGTGCTTCAATTCAACCTTCAATATCTAATACATAAAGGTTGCTTCCTGAATATATACATATTAGATAGATAGTTGAGCTCACAGAACACAACATGAGCTAAGCCGCATGCTATCCAAATTTTCTACTTCAATTCATGTCATTTCCTTCTGGGAATAACAATTAACAACTTCAGGACTCCCATCATTTCAAAAAAAAAAAAAAAAACTTCAGGACTCCCAACTTCTTCTGCTCAATTCTTCTACCTAATTTTTTATTTTCCTTTCAATTTCTTTATAAACTTTCTCTTTATTCTTCAATTGTTGCTGTAGACAAGCCGAAAATTGTTTTCTTGTCTAAATCTGAATTCTCGGGGCATGGTTCTGGAATAACTAGACATCTGATAATGAGAGGAAAAGCAAATCAGGATCAGGAAGATGATGAGTACGAGGACGAGGATTTTGCTTCAAGAAAGGACGGACCATCTTCAAATATCACAACAACATCGGCCAACAACAACACTAACATTAACAACAATAAAGGTTTTTTTTTTTCTTGAAGTATTAGATCCACCTCTACTTTAATTGCTGTTTCCTTGGGGTTCTCCATAAATTAAGGGTCGACATATATCGCAAGTTCTGTTTTTCAATCTCTTATCTGTTTCCCAATTGTAAAGTTTGTAGTTTTGATGTTTGTGGGGCTTTAGCATGGTGTGTTCTCAAATGGGTTTTCAGTTTCAAGTGTCTTGAGCGTTCTCTGATGTGGAATTTGGGTGTGGTAGCAGATGTGAAGAATAGTGGTAAAGCTAATGCCACAAGATCGAAACATTCAGTCACTGAGCAGCGAAGGAGGAGCAAGATCAATGAAAGGTTTGTTACTTTATTTGATTTAATAATTGTTAAGTTATACCGACGGTACTTGGTTGTTTTGGCACATGCAAATGCAATTTTTTGATTTTCTCTCAAAATACTTCGATTTCTTCCTTTTACTTTTGTTTGTCTAGAGTTGTTCAAATTTTGTTATTCATATGCTTCAATCAATGGGGAGAAATAGTAGAAAAGCTGCTTGTCAGTTTGTTAACTTTTGAATATTTTGTTGTATCTTTGTTTGCAAAAATTATCTGTAATTGAGTGTATCATCGCAATCTACATGTTAAATGTAACTTGTAAGCCAAAGGGAAACAACTTTCAACATGATAGTTATTGGACATACCAAAATCGTACACGTTAAGGACTATACATAGATTTTCAATTTTGAACTCTCTATTACTCGCATTGTGATATTTCATGTTTCAAATGTGGTAATTCTTTACTTGTCACTGCGGTGAATATGTTGATGAGATAATCCAATTTAAGATTGGTCTATCAACTGTTGAATGGATGTGAGACTCTGTCTGTGTTTGCATGTATGATCGATAATGATCAAACTGAAGGCCTCTTGTAGATTTTCATTCAGTCTTATAGGTTAAGAATATCAAGGGCCTTCACCATATAAACAGTCCAAATTTATAAGCATTAGAGTTTTCCTCTCACAGAAGTCAATAATTGGCATAAAGAAATGTTTAGAATACAGTATTTGTTTTACGATTAACAAAACTGATCTAGTCTGATGGTACGTCATCTGTTTTCTCAGATTCCAGATATTGAGAGAACTTATACCTCATGGTGATCAAAAGAGAGACACAGCATCATTTTTGTTAGAGGTAAAACATTAATGCAGTGTTCAACCATTGCAAAAATGCATATATAATTGGATTCAAACTAGTTGACTGAGCATTGGCTTTTGTCTGTAGGTGATTGAATATGTCCAATATCTACAGGAAAAGGTGCAAAAATATGAGGGTTCATACCAGGGATGGGGTTCTGAACCTGCAAAGTTGATGCCTTGGGTATAGTTCTTATAGTTGGTTTGATTAGTTTGCTTATGAATTTCTTTCCTTTTGTATGGGTTAATGGCTATTTGCGGATGTTTAAAAACCCTTTTTGCTAGAGGATGAGACTGATGGATACCTTCAACACTTTAATTTGGTTGTGATTCTTGAATTAGTAAATAACTGTGGTATGGCTTTCTGAATGGACCACATACACTTGCAAGGTGCTCAAATCTTCATTCATAGAAGTTTTTATGAACATCTATAATCAATGTAAAATTTAGAAAAAAAATTTGTACCATGGACCAGGATTTTTACTTGTAAATTATGGCATTTATGTTCTTAAGCGCTCATCAAAGTGAATTGCTGTAAGTTGGAATAATGAACTTTAAAGTTTTTGAAAGGAAATGAAGACAAGCATAATGCCACAACTAGTGGTGTTCTCTTATTCTCTTGCTACCTTGTGATGTGAGTTATCAAAGTAGATTGTTAATGATAAAAGTTGGGGCTTATTTAGTGTAATTGAAATACTTTTTGTTTGTCCTTTCTCGTCTCTGATATATCTGGTGATTATTGTATGTTTTATTTTCTTTTTAGTGCATATGGGTGGTTGATGGGTTTTGTAAGTAATGTTTCTGGTCATTTGGAGCAGCTATGTCGATGGGTTTGGTTCTTCTTCCCTCTAATTTGAATTATCACTGTTATAGTTCTTTGTCTATTAAAAGTCTTATATTTATCTTTCTTGTAACAGAGAAACAGTCATTGGCGTGTCCAAAGTTTTGTTGGTCATCAGCAAGCCATGAAAACTGGCTCTGGTCCAGGATCTGCATTTCCTGGAAGATTTGATGAGAGTAACATTCCTATATCTCCGAGCATGCTTACAAACATGCAAAATCCATTAGAATCTGATCCTAGCAAGGAAGCCACATGCAAAGAAATGGAACGGCAACCTGAGTTTGCAAACAAGGGTATGCCTGTTACCATGCCTGTGCAGACAGAAGTTCCTGCTTCTATTCAAAGTGTTGATATCACTCCACATCAACTTCATCATCCAGTCTCTGATGCACAGTCAGATGAGTGTCCCATGAACAATGATCCACTGAACCAACAGGAAGTGCTGACAATTGAAGGTGGGACAATAAGCATCTCCAGTGTATACTCTGAAGGGTATGTGAGATTTTCTTTTGAGATTTGTAAACTCTGAAAGCATTATGCAGATAGAGATGGAGCACTTGGCTTGTGTTTTGTTTTCCTCTCAATTTCCATGCAACAACTTCTGCCCCCATGTTTCTTGCTTAGTTGTGAGCAAATCTTTCCTTATGGAAGTTTTCCCAAAGGTTCTGTTGTAGCTTCATATGTGTGGTTGCTACTGTATGAAGGTGTGCTTAGCTTCATACTTTTTACTCTCATGTCACTTGCATTCTGTAATAAGGGTCTTTGCACGTCTCCAGTTTCTGGAAGAAATGATGCTTAAATGTTATGAAGAGAAGTTGTTTGGGGCATTCTTTTGTAATGGTGAAGTTTTCTGAGCAGTGTTTTTTGTTTTATTGTATCGAGGAACTGTGGTTACTGCTGACTGGTTTTGGTGAATAGTGCATTTTTCCTATTTGGTGTAGGATTAGTTTGGAAGTGTCAATCTATATGGAGGCCGATAGGTGTCTTTAAATTCTTTAAGCTAGCCAGAAATCAAGCTATTGCCTTGTTTAATTCCTCATATTCTCCAAGTTTTTCCTGTAATTTGGAGTTGAGCTATAAGTTAAAAACAACTCTGATGTTTTGTATAAGCCAGGTTATTGAACAATCTGACACAAGCACTTCAGAGTGCTGGTGTAGATTTGTCGCAATCCAAAATCTCAGTGCAGATTGATCTAGGAAAGCGGGCAAATAGAGGGCTGAGCTTTGGAACTTCCACTGCTAGGGTATGTTCCCCAAACTTTGATATTGCTGGAGAAACTTTTGTAAGTTCAACAACACCATGACAACTTCTGAATCTTCTATTGCTCTCTAGGATCTTCAAAATCTAACCCCCGGCAATCAAGCAGCACATCTCGGGAACTTGAGCAGTGGAGAGGACTTGGATCAAGCACAGAAGCGGCTGAAGACACAAGATTAGGATGGCTTCTATCTAGTATTCACTTTTTTCTTGTCTAATTTCTTCTTTAATTTGCTCACCTTCAAAATCCATATCCTCGTTGGTGTATTGTATATGCTGTTCCTGAGTTTCCTGTATTCCCTTGTGACCCATTTGATGCAATGTTTAATTGGTTTATAGATTTTCTGTGGAGTTCATGATTAGATATCTAGTGAGGATATGGAATCTTGGGGATTGTGGTTGTATCATAGATATGCTATAGTATATACAAGAATGGAGCCTTGTGATTACCATCTTCTCGCACTGAATTCATTGTTTAATGCATGTCATGGTTGAGATCGTTACTCGTAATGCAAAAAGGGAAGTTAAGCGTTTCTGCCATGAATTACAGATGCCCCAATTTCAGACAATAAAATGGACTTTTTAATCAAGTCGTATGTTGGTTCGTACGACTGCCAAGTGTCTGCTAAAATTTGGTACAGAAACCTTAAAATGGTGGGAATCAGCAACTAATGATACAAGAACTGGTTGTCACAGACTCCTACTATGCGAGCTGGTAAAGGATGACTGCCTTTCATAGTCTTACGAATGAAGAAAAATAACCAAGATGTATGATTTACCTTAGATGACCCTCAACAGTCTTAGCAATGTTTCCTTCACTGGCAGGAATAAAAGCATCACTTTCTAACCAAAAAAGATAAGTGTCCATTTCCAAAAGGCTACTCTGTGGTTCTTAAAAGAATAATGCTTAAGAAAAGTGTCAAGAATACTGATTCTCTAACTGCTTTCAGGTGACCAAATGGTTAATACTTCCACAAGAAAGTTAATCAAAATTTTAGACAATAATGGTGATTAAAGGATCCCTTGTATTGTATTAGCTGGATTTCACTTTCGTGAGATGTTAATTTAGTTATTTTATGTGCTTCTGTTTCTTTCGGAGCAATGTTCACAAATGTATTCCTGAAAACGGGCACCATCAGCTGCAGACTACGTGTTACAATAAAAGTTATGAATGGAAAACCATGAGGCAACTTTTTAACACTCAAGCTTTTATCATTCAATTACAAACATTCCTCAGGATTGCTGTAGAAGTAGTTTTCTTCCTTAGGTTTATATGGAATTTTCAATCTTTGAGTTGGGTTCCCCATGAGATTTGCATGAGCTGTCTTCACTGACTCAGAAAAGTCATTCCAATCCAGTGTTCCGTTTCTGTATTTATCTATCAGACGGACTAGAATCTTTCTATCTAAATTTACTGTCAACTTGTAGCCCAAGTATCTGCACAAAAACATTCCCAATTCTGGTTAACAATTTTTAATTGTGAAAACATTGAATATCAGATAAACTAATTAAAAGTGTCAGAAGCGAATAAACAGATTGTGTAATATAAAAAAGAAGTCCAGGGAATGGGCATGCCTAATGTGAGATTATTCAAATACCTTACCTTCTATGACCTTCAACAACTTTTGCCATGTTTCCTCCGTAGGTTGGGACAAAAATATCACTTTCCAGTGACACAAGGTAATCCAAGGCTGCCATCTGGTTGGAATAGTTTTGGAAGGGCTCAAGATCTGAAGGTGGTAGCAACGTTTCCTTCTTGACCTGTTCCACGTTAGGAGTCAACACATACAATCTCAGTTCGGCACAAAATATGCTATGTACATCATCATCTTGAGGTTCTTTTGACTAACCAAATTTGGATAAGCTGCCTTAAGCACAGACATTCTTCTTTGGCCTCCATATATGTCTCCAGCAGCAATGTAAACTTGGATTTTGGGGTCAATCCCAATTGCCTTCAATGCAATGGCTGTTTCCTCAGGTGTCAAAGGGCACAAACCAGCTTTTCTCTTCATCTCAGAATCTATCTCCTTTTCTTTCCACCAAGGGTAATCGTATCTATACATTTACACTAAAATAAAAAAGTTACCATACGCAGAAGTTGACAAAAATAATGAATCAGGTATAATGGCTTACCTCATTATCCTTAATTCTTCCACTTCTTTGTCATTACAACCTTCGTTGCAGCCAGAAAATGCTAGCATGTCCTTTTCATATCTGAGATGAAGGACCAAGAAGGGCCCCTTTTCCCTCAAAAGTCTAACAATCTTCTTCCCCAACTTCTCTATTGCTGGGGTGAATTTCAGAGCTTCATAATTAACTCGACATCGCAGTTTCTGAACCTCTTCAGGCAGACCATTATTTGCAAGTCTAGCATCAGTCTTGGTGAAATGAATGATCTCGTACTTCTCCAAAAGGGGAAGAACCTGTGGACGCATGCACATTTAAACATTGGCCATCACACTGTATTTAAAGACACAAATTCCATTGGACGTCAGAGAGTCAACCTTGTTATTGTAATAGGACAAATTAGACCAACTAACAGGTGGCATGGAGTATAATGGAATTGTCTCAAGCCTTCTCTTCTGCTGGGGAGGCAGGTCTTTGATAATCCGAACTTCATTCCTCAAAGATTTTATGAAATAGTCCACATCAAATATGTCATGGAACTCACTGCCAAGAAAAGGGGACGCCTAATGAATCAGATTTCTTCTTTTCAAGAGGTTTAATCAGAGTAGAAACTTTATGAACACGAAACGTAGACTTACCTGCGATCATTCCAAAATGAAGTGTTATCCATTTGAGGAACAATAAGAGTGACATTTAAAAATCTTGCAAGAGTGACCATGTCAGAAATCTGATGATTAGATTGAATTAGTGATTGCTACAAGGCTGCATATTACATATTTATGATCACAGAAAGATGAGCATTTTGTTCCTACTTACACCAGATCGCATTTGGTTCAATCCTCCGTTGGATGAAATCATCAAGTATCCTCGGTTCTTATACACCCCTGGAGACGAATTACAATGCCAAATATTGAAAAGAAAAAGAACCAAATATCATAATAACTCTTCTTTCTATACGTGAACTTGTATAAAAATGGAAAAGAAAGAAGGAAGTGTACGTAGAACTCACTTTCTTGTGACAAAAGAAAAGAGGTCCGATGTCTGAGTGACCTCCTCCCCGGAGTCTCGTCTAGTGTTGTCAGGGGTATTGTGCAAGCCCAGAGAACAAGCACCATGGTACTGACCAGCAACCCCAACTTGAACCTCGCTATCTTTGGAGACCTCACCCCCATCAAGACCTTTAACTTCTCTGGTTTGACTACTCCACTGAGCATAATTTTCAACTCCTCAGCTTTGATGATCCATCCATTACTACCAGTCAACTTGAACTCTACCTCAATGCATGGCGGTTCCTTCACCTCTGTAGCAACAAACTCCGACTCTCTGAAACCAACATTTCTAGTTTGATCCATGGCCACCCACTTCCAAGTATCTTATATTAAGGTTTATGAATATGTTCAGCTTGAAACTGCATCAAATAGGTACGCAAGCAAATACTTTCTTGGAAGCAATACTCAAATGAAGCTTACATACAGTGTGTCTAGCTAGTACACGAAAGGGTTTTATATGTCTATATATACATATGAGGCCCTGATGGCGGATTGTTAGCCGGAATCCGGTGAATACAATCCCTGAAAGTTGGCTAAGACTCACCAACAGGAAATCAAGGAAGGAAGATCTACTAGTGTAAGGCATCAAATATAATCGCCCCACGTTGGTTATTTTTCTGCGTCTGAAGTGTAATTGTTAACATCATTAACTAGTGGCTGCAAGGCGTAACGTGGTGTGGAAATGGTATAATAGAAAAACATGAGACGAACATGGATATTGATCTATTAATTATTCTTCTTTTTCCTGGGTCAATCTATGTCTTATGTTTAACATCATTAAACAATGGCAACATCAAGTTGCTGAGCCTGCCAGATTTTGCTGCTTAAACTACTACAGAATCATCGAGGGGATTTTAATATATAATCAAGAAAGGATTTGTAGGATTTAAATATTTTCATATTATTTTGAGTGTAGGTTGATGACGATGACGATGACAATCTGAAGTTTTACTTGGAAAATGATAAGCTTAAAGATTCATTTTCTCAAATCGGACTCATGTACTTAAGATATCATATTACTTTCCATGGAAGAATCCCATTCTAAATAAATATAAGAACATTTGAATTCATTTATCAAGAAGAGAATTAAGATTACAAAGCCTTGGTTTTTTTAATATAAATCCTAATCCCTATTGCCAAAAGTTGCATATCTTTCTCATTCCATTGATGCTATATCTTTAGGAGACATCAATCTCATAAATAATAATCAATAAGATTACCATCGCCCTCCATTAAATATTGCTTTCCCATCCATTTCTTGCACTTGTTTTCCTCAATTAATTGTTACTCAAGAATTAGAAACATCGATCATTTCCTAATTCAAGTTTTTGAATTGAGTGTGATAAAACAGGGGACGCTGAATCTTTATAAATCGGTACAAGTACTTTTATGTATTTGATATTTCCGTAATTGAGTTAAAAACATGTAATATGACTTGGTTTTCATATCGTATTTCCCCGAAATCGTATAGTTGATTTAGATATTGGCATAAAAAGGAAATAAAGACATTATGTAAAGGAAAGTAGAGATTTCTGGCTCTAACATATGCTTTATACATGTATCTAATCTAGGTTACATATCATGGATTGAAAGGCACTCTTGTGGATTAGTAAAGAAGTAGTCCTCATCCTTTGGTTTGCCTAGAATCTCAATTCTTGCGGCTGGCCTCCCAAATTTATTAGAATGAGCTGCCTTTACCGCCAAGGAAAATTGATCCCAATCCAGTGTTCCATTTCTGTATTCATCCGTCAATTTAACAAGGGCCTTTCTGTCTATAAGTATAGTTGTCCTGTGTCCTAAGAACCTGGAGAAAAATAATTATTAATTCACTCCGTATAATATAATATGACATATATAGGGTTTAGACTCACCTTCTATGCCCTTCAACAACTTTTGCCATGTTTCCCCCATAAGTGGGAACAAAAATGTTACTTTCTATGGCCACGTGATAATCCAATGCCGCCATTCGATTGGAATAGTTTTGGAAAGGCTCAAGCTCTCCTGCTGGCAGCAATGTTTCCTTTTTAACCTGGTAAGGCCAAGTATTAGAGTAAGGCACATGAAAACTAGTAATATAAACTTTGGTGAACGTTACCAAATTTGGAAAGGCCTTTCTCAGACTTGCCAATCTCCTTTCTCCCCCATAGATATCTCCTGCTGCAATGTACACTTGAATCTTTGGATCAACGTCCAATGCTCTCAATGCAAGTGCTGTTTCCTCAGGAGTTAAGGGACATAACCCTTTTTTCCTTTTCTTGGCAGAATCTATTTCCTTCTCTTTCCACCATGGGTATGCATACCTGTTAATCGAATTAATTACCTAGTCATTAACCTTCAATGCAAACTAAATAGTAAAAGCATATTCGCCTTTAGTTACCTCATTGCAGTCAACTCTTTGATTTCTTCCTCATTGCAACCCTCGTTACAACCAGAAAATGCTAACATGTCCATCTCGTATCTAAGATGAAGAACTAGGAATGGTCCTCTCTGCTTCAAGATTTTAACGATCTTCTGACCCAATGCTTCTATAGGTGGAGAAAATCTCAGAGCTTCATAATTTACTCTACACCGTAGCCTTTGGACCTCTTCAGGAATCCCATTATTAGCAAGTCTAGCATCAGATTTGGTCAGATGCAGCACTCCATACGTTTTTATTCGAGGTAGAACCTGAAAATCCAAGATTGGAACAAGAGTTGTGTGTATAACACTTAAAATTCATTTTAAGAAATTTTACAAGTCAACTAATTCCATCACCGTACAGGAATTTAATATGAAAATAAATAGAACACCAACCACGTTATAGTAATAGCTCATATTGGACCAACTAACAGGAGGCATTGAGTAGAGTGGTTCTGCCTCAAATCTTTGCTTCTGTTCCGGTGGCAATTCTTTCAGAATTCGAACCTCATCTCTCAAGGAATTTATGAAGTAATCCACATTGAATATGTCAGAAAACTGGCTGCAAAGACCATGGTAAACTAATCATCACCAAATCCGCTATTTGTTTCTATTTTCTTTTTACTTGTCAAGATTCACTTGATGATCTGGATATTAGTCCAAACTAAACAATAAAGTGGATTTTGTATACCTTCTATCATCCCAAAATGAGGTGTTGTCCAATTCAGGAACTATTAGCGTGACGTTTAAATATCTTGCAACGGCAACCATGTCACATATCTGCAGAATGAAGAACATTTTCATGCATGCTATGAAGTTCCAAATAGATCAACAAACTACTTACTCCTGATCGCATTTGATTCAGTCCTCCATTAGACGAGACAAGCAAAAACCCATTATTCTCATAAATCCCTGCAGGTCGTGAGAAATGCTTGAGAAATTTATGTTGTACGTACCTTAAGATTATATGTTTCAACTTGAACACAATTATCAGCCCTTTGTATGCAGTATTTTCACTTACTTTCTGGAGGGAAAGAAACAGGAACAGGTGCTCCTGGCCATTTCACCACCGCGTTACCCAGGGCTCTCAGTTGCACCGCAATAGCCAATAGAAACAAGAACCTTGCGACTTTACAAGCCCAAAAATGTAGCCTAGCCATCTTTATCTTTGCAACCATCACACTTCTCAATTTTTCTGCTTTCTCCATGTTAATGTACCTTAACTTTATTTTACCGTATGGTTTCTCTTCATCCTCTATGATACCAACTTTCGTCCCCTCCATCTCTTAAATATATACGAACCAGGTACAGTACTTGAAAGTACAAAATTAAGAGTTGCAACTACAACCACAATATAGCAAATTCTATCGCCGCTCAGAGACTACAACCCTACTGGCCCGCGAAAATTTAACGGGAAATGAAAAGAAAAAAAAAAGGCAGTTTTAGTTGAAACTTAACGTAAAGCTTCAATCTTTGGCTAGAGGAAGTTCATGAACAGGGAATAAAGGAAGAAACTATATTTCCCCGGCCATGTCCTGAATCGGCAGGATTAAAGAGGGTTAAGGTTTGTGGGGCTTTTAAGGAAATGAAATGAATTGGAGTGCCTACATGATATATGTTTATTGAAGGATCTTACGTTAAAAAAAACGTGTGGAAGATTCACCCTTGCTCTGTTGTTGGGTGTTTTCTTCATGTCAAAAACATTTGGATTGACTCCCATCATTTTATTATTCTTTAATCTTGTCTCAGAAATTACTGCTTCATTAATTTAAGAGTTGAAACTTTTCATCTGCATATGGAAGGCTGGAAAGTAAAAGATGCAGCATGTTTGATAAAACTAAGATACCATTGTTTGATATGAATCAATATTAAAATTTCATATTTTGGAGAACAGATATTAATCAGAAGTATATCCATTCAATATTTCTGATTTTGTTGAAGAAATTTTATGTTTAAAGACTTAAATTGTGAATCCAAACTGTTGGGGTTTCTCAGAGAACAGTTTGATGTTTCCAAATTTCCTAAAATATTAGGTAATTAATTGGGAGTCAATTCAAAAGAATCAAGACCTTGTACATCAAAAAATAATTACGGTATAGTGATGCATGAATTGTGAATTTATTATTTCTATTGGATGGTGGGTTCAACAATCGATCTTCAATTTAAGAGTGAAAGGAGAAGGTAATAATGCAACAATTGAAGAAAGTAATGCCATGAATATTTGTTCCCTGCATGCACCAGAAGGCCTCTTCTTGGGGTTCAACGAATTTAGATTGTGACTGTTCTTGCACGTGACCCTAATTCATCTCTCTTGTACACAGTGCAACTATCATCTTATAATGCCACTTTCAGTTTGATTCGTTGTCAATTTCTGCTTACTAATTATCTTTATATTCATTTTTGCAAGGTATAGAAATAATTAATAATTATACAAGTATATGTAATCTTGGGATAGCACTAATTAAGATCCTTAAATTTGATGAACCGACACTGCACAACTAGTAATTTCGACTGGCGTGTACGAAGATTATGGTGCATAGAAACTGGACACGTACCGTACTAGGAATATCAAGCATATCCAAGGCGATTAATACCACGATGGAGAAAAAAAGAAGGTTTCCTCCTACCAAAGAATGTGTGAAGTAGCATGCTAAATAGAGCCTGTACATGCAGGGAAAGGCGTAAAGTATCGAAGATGTATTCACATAGTCGTATGTAATGGAAACTATTGACTTTTCTCCGGGCATCCTTACCACGCATTTCTTCTAAATCTTAACTATACGATGAGCAGAGACAGCGACAGGTGCTTTCTTTGCCATCGGAGGAGCGTGGATTGAGAAGTGAATTGATAGAATGGAGGGTTGCTATTGGAAGTTGGCCAGTTTTGTGCCTGGGTTGGCAAAAATAGAAGAAATGTTATTTTTCAAGATATCACTGGACTTTGGATACATTGATTTTGGACCACGGTTAAGGTTTGAGTATGTGTGCCACTTAATGCTGACCACCGGCAGTAACCAGTTTTCTAAGATTTGGATCGTTTCTTATTTCGTGGTCAGCCTAAGAAAACGGCATGGCTAAGGCTTCAACACGATGATAAAAGCTTTTCAAGTCTCTGCAATTACGGCATCTAGGCTGTGCATGTTTTCCGATACCATTAAGAAGGCATCACAGAAAATGAGTAATCACCTTCAAGATTTGTACCAGTTTTATATCCGGAATTTTATAGTGCAAAGTACTCAAAAGCTTGCAGTGTTCCGGGCCGGCCAAGGCCCAACCCATTTGTACTATATCTTATAAACTGCTGTACTAGTTTAATCAGTCTATGATATAGTCTTCCACATACAGAATTCATCTACACCACCAAACATAAAATTTTGAATGGGAAGTTTGTACGAGGCCAATAAACATTTCAGCTTACTTTAATTTTCAACAATCGGATATCATATTTGATTGGCATCTAAACTATTAAGTTAACAAAAGAACACAATCTGCGGATTTTCCCATTTACCTCTCTCCCAGATCCATCAACATATAGCTTTATCCTTTTTTTAGCCTATTCCCATTCTTCACATGATGCATTTCGTTATTATCGCACAATGATTTCTTTGTCAGCACTAATTTGCTCCAGTAGTTTACTTCTTCACATTCTTTTCATCTTCAATGTCCTGCAAATGTTTCAACGATTTCTGGCTGATCAACACCAACAAGATTAATATATGTACATTGCAAAAAAAAAGTCCATATAATTCCACCAAAAAACTTGAGGTAATTGCCTAATTAATTCCTATGATATGAATAGCCAAGTGAAAGAAAATGTGTAACCAGTGCCACAGGGAGAAGATGATCATGAGAGGGACTTACAGAATTATCAATCTTGTCAAAATCGTCATCAAAACTCCCATCAGCATCATCTGTGAGACATTATGCACAATTAGCAAACTGAATAATAGCAGAAGGAAACTTCAAGTATAAAAATTATTAATGATTGAGCAGAAAGCCATCAAATATGTTCCTTAGCTATGCCACATTGGCAACTTTGTTCATATAAAAATCCAGATTACATGTCCTGCACGCAAGTAATACAGTTTGCCAAGGAAATATCACTTATTGCCCAGAATTACATAGAGGTTTACACTGAATAATAAGATGCGGCGTGATAACAAAGATGAGAAGCCGACAAGAAACTGCTTAGTATATACCCATGCCTCTCTTAGGAATAGAATCAGCTTCAAGCAAAAACTTCAAAATTAATTCCAATTTAATTAAGCTTCTACGATATGAAGCACATTAGGTTTTCCATTTTGTATACATGTGCAAAATTATTGATAACCAACAGATTTCTCCAAATCAGTTTGTTGTTATAATGAGGGTCCTTTCTTTCCACATCAAACCAAAACAGGTCAAAACACAATACCTGCACCTCCATCACTATCTTCATGTTCGCCCAAAAGAAATGTATCCAGGTCCTGCTCAGATGAAGCTGTCGAGGTCTTACTTTTCAGGCTCTTTTCACCTAATTGCAATTTAGAAATCTCCAAAGCCTCTGGATTTTTGCATTTATCATCTTTCATCTGCTCCTCAGCTTTGCGCATAACCTCCTCCATGTACTCCCTTTCATAACTGCACTTTAACCAACAAGTATGAATCAGTTTAATATGAGCTTTCTGTTTTTTGAAGATTTTCATTAGCTCTACAACAATTACAGGATATGACAAATTCAGGTGAATGTATTATTGTATAGTAGTTAACGTTTTGCAAGTTACATAAATCAAAATGAGAATCCAAAAGACAATTAGAGATACATACGGAGCAACATGGGTGCTGACGAGTGTAAAATAAATCCTCCAGAACCTCCTTTCTTTCATCACTCGTGGACATAACTCATATCTTAATCTCGAGATTGCCTAACGCATCAAGAAAAGAAAAACACCAGAAAGAAACATTCAACTATCACATAATAAGTAGCACACAATTTAAATCGCATTTCTGAAACCGCAAACGACAATATGATCACGTAGTAGCGTTGGGTTCACATGAAAATATGCATAAAATTTCAGAAAAAGAACAAGAAATTCAGCAGTTCACCTTGACAGTGGACAGAACAAGTGTGGCATGTCTCTCCTGCCACTCAGTGAGATCCTTCCGTACATTAGACGCCGCTGTCGGCACATCAGACGGCTCAGCTACATCTACACAATTTTGACCGAAGCTCTGATTTTAGAAACAAAACATAAGAAAAGAGAAAAAGAAACCGTACCGCATCCACATTGCTCAGGTAACCTTGGATAGGAAAGTGCTGAAAGGTAGTAGAAGTGAGTCCCTTAACAAAATCTCTCAAATCGTCGGTGATCCCAAACTTCCGAAGCTCCTCTTGGTCGTGGCCCGACGAGGAAGAGGAAGAGGAAGCTGAATTGGAAACAATGGAGAGGGACGAGAGCTGAGACGGAATGATGTCAGAGAAGGACTTGATGGGGATATGATCGGCCTGTTTGAGGGCGACGTCCTTGAGCTGATCAGCCTTCCTGGAGGCCTCGAGAGCGAGTTCTTTGGACTTTTTAGTGGTCTGGGCAACGAGATCGGCGATGCTGTTGGAGGAGGTTAGGGATTGGGATCTCTTGGCGGCTTCTTCGGCGAAGACCCGAGCCCTCTTCCAGATGTCTTCCATTTTTTCTGCTCCCTGTGGATAGGGGAGAGGAGATTGGATTAGTCGTCGTCGTTGGTTTGAAGTGGATAATATATCTATGTGTCTATATACCGAAGGATTTAATATTTAAAATATTTAACCAGTGTTATTATTATTAAATAAAATTTAATTTATTTATTTTAATTTATAAAAATTAACTCCTTACTTAATGGTTGGTCAATATTTAATAACAAAAATTATTAAAATAATTTAAATCAAAAAATTGAAAATGGAATATAAAAAAACTAAATGAATTACAACATAATTCACGCCCTTTTGAATTTGTGTAGATTTTCGATTGTAGATGGATGGAGCATAACATGTGTTATGACGCATTTTACAATAAATAATAAAAATAGCATGTAAAATTTAAGCATAGAAATTTTTATTGCATCAAACTTATTTTAAATTCAGCAAAATATGTTAATTACCTTTTAAATAAATATCGCATGTAATTATAAAACATCTCTTATTTGTATAAAATTTGATAATGGACACCTTAACGTAGCGTTTGCTTCATGTCTTCATGGGTAAATATAGATGACAGTGACACAAAAGTTCTGTGCTTGGTAGTATTTTCTTGCTGTCTCTACCTATTTTTGTCCCGACTCTAGAGTACAGGGATAGAAATTTTTGTTCTTTCCAAGACTGTAGTACAAAATTTCTTGTCTCCGTTTCTGAAACAAAACACATAAGCAACTTTCAAAAATATCCCTCCCTCCATATAAGCAATTTTTTATTCTTAATTATATTATTAAACTCATCATCATCATCATCATCATTAACTATTGTTATTATTATTATTTATTATTATTATAAATTTTGAATTTATTATCATCATCATTAATTTATTATTATTATTAATTATTATAAATTTTGTTGTTATTATTATTATTATTATTATTATTATTATTATTTATTGTTATAAATTTTCTACCTATTATTATTCTTTTTATTATTAATATTATTATATTTATTAATTTTATTATACGAAATTAATTATCTTATTATTATTATTATAAATTTTGCACCTATTATTATTTTTTATTTTTATCTTTATTGTTATTATTTATACGAAATTAATTATCTTATTATTATTATTATTATTATTATTATTATTATCAATTATTGTTATTATTATTTTTAATTATTATTATAAATTTTGTAATTATTATTATTATTATTATTAATTATTACTATTGCTGTTATTATTATTTATTATTATAAATTTTGTACTTATTATTATTATTATATAAAATTAATTTTCTTATTATTATTTTTATAATCATTATTATTCATAATTAATTTTTTTATTATTATTGTGATTATTAAATTCCTTATTATTATTAATTTTGTTCCTCTTCTTCTTCTATTATTTATTTATTATTATTATTATTATACGAAATTATTTTTTTATTGTTATTGTTATTATTATTATTTGTTAACTTTTTACAAATACAAATCATTTGTTTTAAAATAATCAATGAATTACATATTTTCAATCATATTATACTACAGGGGTATTTCAGTCATTGATACTATCTTTATATTCTGTCAACTGCAACCAAACACATTTCTGTCCTCGAGACGGAGACAGTTTTATCTATTTTGTCCGTCATAACCAAACACCTCACTGTCTCTAATTTTTGTTCTATTCTGTCTCTAATTTTTTTGTCTTGTTCCATCTCTACATGTAAGAGACAGTAACTAAACGCAGCGTAAGATTTTCTATTATCCTTATTGAACAAACGTTAATGTTAAAGATGGACTGAATTTTTATGGAAACACTTAAAGGATGTATTCATATTTTTAGTCTCTTCAAATTTAGATGTAAAATAAAAATTAGGCTTTAGCACTTTCTCCCCCTATAAAATTTAGATTTTAGAGTTATTAAAGAATGTTTGATATTGCTTGTTGATGTAAATTCATCAAGTGATTATTAGTTCTATCGTCAATTTAATTCGTAAGTTCATGTAAACTATTTTATCTTTCTTTTGGTTTATACATACATTAAAATCTTGCTCTTGTTGGAACAAACCATGCTCTAAGTTATAGTTTTGATGATAATAAAATATATTCTTTTTAATATCTTATTATATTAGTAATTAATTTGTAAAAGATTCAAACAAAATGTGAACTATCAAATTCAATAAAAACACAAAATGAATAAAGAGTTTAAACAAGCCAAATGAAGCATTAAATATAATTTTGGTCAACCAACATCACATTTTGGTTGACCTATTTCACAGTTATTAGTCATTATAATGACTAAATTGTCCCTCTAACATGCATACTTACTTATATTAGTAGAAAGGGATCATATATAAGTTATGAGAAGGATGTTTGAAATTAAAGAGTCTTTGGAACCTATCTTAAAAGCTTCTAGTATGTAGTTGTGAGCTTGGAGAGGCTCATTAAAATTTATTGCTCGAAGTTTTATAGTGAAATGCTCAAGTTGGATACTTGGGAACTGGACGTAGGCTTTGTTATAAGCTAAACCAATATAAATTGACTGTGTCACTCTTTCTCTCTTAACTTTTAAAATTTTCACATCATAGTGTTTGTGTTTAATTTGCAAGAGGCTCCTTCACTTTTAGAATAGGCTCCTTCTATTTTAATATTGTAAGAGGTTTCTTTAGTTTTAAACGTTAACAATCTCCTTTCGTTTTGAATATTAACAAACTCCTTTCGTTTTAAACTTTAATAGGCTTCTTTTATTTACAAACTTTTTTGTTGAGATTTAGCGGGTTCTTATCGTTTACACGAATTGATAGAAACTAGCAATTTTTTTTAAGACACACACAATTCACCCCCTTCTTGCCTGTGTTTGCTTTATCATTTGTTATCAAATCGAGATTTCACATTTGTGGAATTTACAGCACGTGATAGATTATGACAAAGAATTTAAGAAGCCTTGAAGGACAATCTACTTCAAAGCCTCCTTATTTCAATAGAAACAACTACTCCTATTGGAAAAAGAGAATGACCATTTATCTTCAATCTGTAGATATTGAAATCTAGCAAGTTAACAAAGTTGGAGCCACACCTCCTGCTACTGACAATGTAGAAGTATGAACTGATGCTGATAGAAGAAATGCACAACTTAATGCCAAGGCAAGACATTGTCTGATCTCTGCATTATCTTAGAAGAGTATGAAAAGATATCATACTGTTCTAAAGCAAAGGAAATGTGGGACAAACTTCAAGTTGCTTTTGAAGAAACAAAAGAGGTAAAAAAATATAGAATAAATCTTTTAGTGCATTAATACGAAACTATTTGTATAAAACAGGGAGAAACTATAGATGAGCTCTTCAGACATTTCAACAATGCCATCACAACCTTAAAGAACTTGGGAAAGATATATCCTAATGATGAGCTTGTAAAAAAGATTATAGGGTCACTACTAAAGAAACAGCGACCTAAAGTGATAGCTTTAGAAATTACAAAGGATCTCGACACTATCTCCCTCGATTGGTTAAGAAGAAATTTTATGATCCATGAAGTCGAGCTTAAAGGAGATGAAGGATCCTCATACAAAAGAGGAGTGACACCAGAGGCAGCTAATGAATCAAATCCATCAAATAGTGATGAAAGATGCTGACTTGCAAATAGGTGGAAATGATGAATTCAATTTCATGGTAAAAAAAAATATGCACACTTCTACAAAAAGAAGTTAATGAAGAAAAGAGAAGAAAACAAAAAAAAACTGGAAATGACAAGTTCCTATCAAAAGGCAGCAGCAGTAATAGTAACACACAAAATAATCAAATCATATGATATCACTGTAAGAAGACTAAACACATAAGACCGTAATGGCCCTATTTGGCAATCAGCTGATTGCATTAGCTGTTAGCTGATTCTATCAACTGTTAGCTAATAGCTGATTATACCAGTTGATTTGACCAACAGATTGCATTAGTTGTTTGTCATTTGATGTTTGATAAAATTAGCTGTTTAGTATTAGCTGTTTATGTGTAAAATGACTTATAAGGACATGTCTTATAAAGTTATGAGGGTATGAATATTGTATATCTTAGTATTTCGTTGACTATTGTTATAGGAATATTCTATAAAAATTAAGTTTATAACTCTAATAAAAAACATAGAACTAATAATAATAATAATAATAATAATAATAATCATCATCATCATCATCATCATTATGATGATACATCCAAATATAAAATATAACAATACAAATGAAGTTTAACAACATAATTCAAATAGAGTAAAAGAAATGAACATAGGGATAAAACAAATGGTTGCATATTAGAGAGAATGTAAAAAAGATAGAAAAGAGACAATTATGATAAAACAAAATGGTTGCAAGATAGGCTTTGATACTTTATAATTAAATTTTAAAATTTTTCATTAATACATGATTAAGAAGTTATGCTTTAATACCTTATTAATTCACATATATGTCTAAATTTAAAGTATTTTAACAATTTTAAATATGAAAATTGTAATAAGTCTTGATGAATTTATTCTAAAATTAATTTAAAAATTCAATTTGAAAATCATGATGTCTTTAATTGACATCATTAGTTATTACTACATAATTAGAAATCTATGTTTTCATACAGTATCAATTTACACAAAATTTTTATATTAAATTTACAACTCTCGGTATATTTAATCACAAATTCAATTAAGAATGGGTAATAATACCGTTTTTAATTGATGATCATATTTTAATAGAAATTATTTTTAAAACCTAAAATTATTAATTAGGACAAAATATTGATCTAATTAAATAACTATTAGTGTTTTTTATTCAGAAGTAAATAATAGAGAATTTATAAAGAAGGGTTATGATTACAAACTAGTCAAAACTATTACACGTAGCTATTACATATAACACATAATTATCAATTTGCATAATTATATTCGCACAATGCAAAGACAAGCCAATCCCAGTCAATACCAATTTCTTTCAGATCCTTGGAATGTTACAACCCCTACAAAGCTTTGCACAAAAGGAATCCTCATTCTGTATTTCTTACTATCACAAGTGTAACTAACTTCCTTTTTCTTAATATGATAATACACCTTTGGTCATAGGAACTACTACTTGGAGAATACATAAGTATTAGCTATCTTCATATCTTCAAAATAACAATCACTTATACATGATGAGGGCATTCACAACTGTTTTTGGAAACTAAAGAAGTTTGATTGAGCTTTAGATGCCTCTGCCTTTCCCTCATCATTGGGAGCAGATAAACCACCATCATCAACTATAACACTCACCATATTCTGAGATAGGTCATTAATACTGCTTTCGTATCAATCTCTTGTTCTTGGCACTCTAAGCTCCCATCTTTACCATTTGTAGCAGACTCCTCTGTTTCAGTGCCATTTACATTTTCATAATCTAAACTATTACGCCTTTGTTCAAAGCTCTTTTTAAGATCAATTAGTGAGCAATATATGCAATACCCAAAGACCTATACAAAACTAAGAAAGCGGAATATATTCTTTTTGCAAAAAACAGCTACAAATTATGTTGATTTGTAAACAAGAGTGTAGCGCCCCCTTACCGTAGGGTATACACCGGGACGCCCGTAGGTCATACCGATACATAACCTACGATGAGGGTGC
>JANIJH010000003.1:36351499-36369032 GCA_024520975.1 Erythroxylum areolatum
AAAAAAATTCATACCCCTTTTTGATAAAGTGAGAGTGTCGGGTTTTAGTCGGACTTTACGGACATTACGAAAGAGAATGAATTTGGTGACGGGTTTCGATATAAGTCCGTTTTTGGGCGATTTTGTGACCTAAAGAGATCCGATTGAAGTGAGGTTCGTTTCTATTTGCCCGAAAGATATGGAATTTCATTTTAGCATCGGATTTCGTTATGGGCCCTAAGCAAATAAATTTTTACTTGAGGATAATTAGGGTAAATTTTTCAAGTTTTGTTCGGATGACATTAAATTAAGTTCAATTCGAGGTTTCCTTCGTGGTGAGGAATTCCTCCCTCGTGAGATGCGCGCCCAGATGTCACGAAGGACGTCGGGCACGCGACCCATCAGGGAGGGGTTCCAACAATATGTTAGAATTTTACTTGCTTTTGCATGTTATAAAAAATTTAAATTATTCCAAATGGATGTCAAAAGTGTCTTCTTAAATGGATATATTAGAGAAGAAGTGTTTATTAAGCAACCTCCAAGTTTTTAGAATGAAAACAATCCTAATTACGTGATGAAGATAACTAAAGCTTTGTATGGTCTAAAGCAAGCTCCTCGAGCATGGTATGAAAGGTTAAGTAACTTTTTGTTGGAGAATAACTTTGAAGGAGGAAAGGTAGATAAAACCTTATTTATTAAGAAAAGGAGAATGATTTACTTATAATGCAAATAAATGTTGATGACATAATATTTGGTGCCATTAATTCATCCTTTTATGAAGAATTCTCAGCCTTAATACAGGGGAGTTTGAAATGATTATGATGGGAGAACTATCTTTCTTTCTTAGGTTGTAATTTAAGCAAACAGAAAAAGGAATCTTCATTAGTCAAGAAAAATACACAAAGGAACTCATTAAGAAATATCATTTTGAAAATGCCAAACTGATGGGTACTCTTATGAACATTGGAAATAAACTTGATAAGTATGAAGAAGGCAAGGCTATGGATGAGACAAAGTACAGAGAAATAATTGGACCACTTTTATATCTTATAAGCTTAAGACCAGATATTATGCTTAGTGTGTGTCTTTGGGTATGCTTTCAATAAAATCCAAAAGAAAGTGACCTTCAAGCAGTCAAAAGGATCTTTCGCTATCTTTTCGTAACTATGGATTTTGGACTATGGTATCCAAAAATTGATTCATTTAATATAGTTGGCTATTGTAATGCAGATTATGTAAGTGATAAAGTTGATAGGAAAAGCACAAGTGGTCATTGTCAATTTCTTAGAGGATGTCTAGTTTATTGGTCTTGCAAGAAATAAAATAACACAATGCTTTCGACAACTGAAGTGGAACATATAACAGTTGCCAATTGTTATGCTCAAATCTTATAGATGAAACATCAACTCTAGGATTTTTCTCTAAACTTTGATCATATTCCTATACTATGTAATAGTACAAATGCAATTAATCTTTACAAAAATCTTATGCATCATTCTAGGACAAAGCATATAGAAATCAAACTTCATTTTCTTAGAGATCATGTTTTAGAAGGAACCATTGATCTTTTTCATATTAAAACTGAAAATTAAGTAGTTGATATCTTTACTAAGCCACCTTTTGAAGACATATTTTGTCTATCAAGAAAAAAGCTTAGTATGTGCATATTCTTTTTTGTTGATATTAACAGATTCCTTCTAATATGTTCTTTAGTAGGCTTCTCTTAGTTTAAAAGGCTTCTCTTAGTTTAATAGGATAGAATACACTTGTCTTAAAAGGTAGTTATTAAATGGCGTCGTTTTGTTTTTTAAAAGGGCACGTTGCTCTAATAGGTTTCCATACGTGACTGACAAAAGATATGCAGATGATCACATCTCTTTTAATAGTGTGCATGATTGTTCATCTTCACACGAAATACAAACTCAAGAACCATTTAGTATATCTAAAAAAAGTTTCTTCCCTCTACTTATCTTCATCATTCTCAAAAGCACTTTTTTCCTCTTTACACTCAAAATCTTTGTTTTTCTCAAATATCTTAAATCTCACTAGCTTACTTGAAATGGCACGAACAAAGTCCAAAGGACAAAAGAAAACTTTAACTCCCACTACTAGCTATTAAAAAACTCTCTGCCATGAACAAGAGTCTGAAACTCTTGTTTCTGAATCTTCTTCTCTCCCTATTGAACCTGTTTTTGTCGTTTCTATTAAAAAGTCCCAAGCTCCAAAAGCATCCATCAAGGAGACATTATATGAGAGAAAGAGAAAGATTTTGGTGATGTTGTCTCTTCCTGAAGAATCAGATTATGATTCATCTTTTGGACACAATGAACCAACGATTAGGTAGCAATATGTCTCTGGCTCAGGTGATGAAAGTTTTGATGACTCAACCCCTAGCTCAATAGAAAAAGAAAAAGAAGTAGAAGAAAAAGAAGAAGAAGAAGAATCTTCTAGTGAGGGGGAGCTAATGAGAAAGGTAAGATTCCATTCTCCTTCACTACCTACTCTCACTTTGCCTACTCCTTTTACTCTCTCTTCCAAAACTTCCACACCACCACCATCAACTACTCCTCAACCTGGTTCCACGAGTAAAAAATTGTTTGAAGTACAATGGATCGTTAATGATAATGGTTCGGATGAAGAACCAATTAGTTTAATAAGGTATCCACAAACTAGAGGAAGTTTTACAAAGCATGCTGAGAAAGTTTTTGAAAAAAAAGCTTTGATGCTAAACCAAGGGAAGAAGAAGAATCTCGAAAGAGAAAAAGAGAAGAAATAAGAAAAGGCAAAGCGCCTATGGTTGAAGAGAATATTGAGGACCCTATTATTCTGAATGAACTATTTTATGAAGAAATGTTGTTTGAAGAAATTTTGAAGGCAAAGATTCAAAATAAAAGAAATACAAGAAAGGAGAGTCTTGAGCACTGATCAAGATGTTCCAGTCAATGGAAGTTAAAGCACAATACAAAATGTGCTACAAGAAATGAAGGGTGATTGTTGGATGCATTTTGCCTCCTCTCCTGTTAGATTATATTGGTATTCCTATCTCTCTTTATTTTCTTGCCATTTGTTGCCAAAATTTTTTATGTTTGAATGAGACAGTGTGTGATGATTTTGTTAGATCATTTTATACAAACGTGAGAAAAGACAAAGTTGATGAAAAGTTAGCAATTGTCTCTTGGATACATGAGTGAGATTTTAATCACTAAGAAAATCTTGGGAAACGTACTGGATATAACTCCCATAGGTAGGACTGACTTTCCCTATCATAAATGGGACATTATTGATCTTAATATGGGAGAAGTTATGAATTATACTTCCTTGCACACAAAGAATACTTTTGAAAGGAGACCTTGGTGTAGATATTTGGACTTACTGTTGCGATGCTTTGCATCAATATCTGCTGCTTCAATTTTTCCAAAGGGTAGTTCGGTTGAAAGATGCATTCTCTTGGACACATATGTCGTGTATAATCTACTAAAGGGAAATTAGATGAACCTCTCAGCAATGATCTTATGATTTATGGTGAATAAGGTGAGTCATAGGAAACCATTGGTGGTCTGCCTTATGGGATGCTACTCACCAAGATTTTCGCTCATTATGAAGTTTCTTTTAACAATCTGGATTGGTATAAACCTGCCAAGTTTCATTCATCTATTCCCTATCAATTCGGATATAAGCTGAAAGATAATATATAGGTAGAGAAGAAAACAAAAAGAGTAGCCGACGTGTTGAGTCCTGCTCCACATAAATCAGCCCATGTCATACTTTAGAATACAAATGATATGATCCTTAAACAACCGAGGGACAAGTGATAAAATCAAGATCAAATGCATGAACATATAATAAGGATGCAAGACAAATTCAATGACTTGTAACTCCTTCTTGGCACTATTCTAGAAAGCCTTAAGGAATATTTTACATGATTAACATACTCTGGTTATTTCTTTTGATACATTGACAATTTTTGTTAATGCCTATTTTTTTCTCTTACATATTTGTGAATTTTTTGTTTCATGGTTGTTTATCTTTTTTTGATAATGACAAAAGGGGAGAGTAGGGAGAATATACTTAAGACTTCGTTGAAATACTTGGCTTATGAGTAGGGAGAGTATTTACTTATATTTCTGAAACCTTTGCCATTGAAATTCTCTTATTGTGATATCATATAGGATAGGCTCCTACTACTTAGTGGTAGTAAGAGGCTCCTACTAAGTCACGATTATTAGTAAGGACCTATAAATTATAGGCTCCTTCTGAAACCCCTCTCAATCATTTGAATTTTTAAATATTTCTGTTTTTTAGTTGTCATCATCAAAAAGGGGGAGATTGTTAGCTCAAGATTTGTTACTAATGATTTTGATGATACTATATAATATTTTAAATTTTAAATTTGATTTCCTTTTTGCAAGATCCTTCTTAATGAACTTACCTTATTTATTAGTTCCACAATATTTGAAAGGATCTTACCAATCACATAATTTGACAATCAACTTCGAGAAAATGTCAAAAATTTTCTTAACGACTGGATACTAGAAGATTCCAGCAAAGATGATATCAAAGATTCTTTAGACTCAAAGTCAACTCAGAATATAAGTGGAGCAAAGACTAGTTGAAGAAGATGTCTATTTGTGAGCAAGTCAGATTTTAAAAATATATCAGTAGCATCAATATTCTCAAAATTCATATCTTTATCAAACTCTTTATGCCTTAGAAAGTGAAAATACTCTGTTGAGATAGATTGTGATTCCTTGAAGCTTACATTAAGCAAACCTATATTCATTTTTGTTGAGAGCTTGTAGAGGCTTGTTAAACATTACGAGTGTGGAAGGTTGAAGAATTTTAAAAAATATGTACTTGTGAGCTTGGAGAGACTCATCAAAATTTACTGCTTGGAGTTTTATAGAAAAATACTTAAGTTGGATACTTAGGGAATGGATGTAAGTTTCGTTATAAGCCTAACCAGTATAAATTAACTATGTTATTCTTTCTCTCTTAACTTTTAAAATTTCTGGATTATAGTATCTGTGTTTAATTTGCAAGAGGCTCCTACACCTTTAGAATAGGCTCCTTCTGTTTTAATATTGCAAGAGGCTCCTTTCGTTTTAAACTTCAACAGGCTCTTTTTATTTACAAACTTTTTGTTGAAATTTAGAAGGCTCTTATCATTTACACGTGTGTTTGTTTTATCATGTGGCTCATCTTCACCCAAGGAAATGGGTATGTGTAAGCATTCCATTTTACCGAAAATAAATATACATGTATAAAATACTCTTCTTTGTCTATTAAAGATGATAATAATAAGTTCTCAAATAAAATTTAGTCAGTGAACAAAGGTAAAAGGTTGTTTAGTTTAACCATTATGAATTCATTTCTCTCTCTCTTTTTCTTCCTTCTAAGTTATTTCTTTATTATTGTTATGATTGCTTTGTAATTTTCATATGCAACATTTTCATAATTAATTAGAATAGATAATTCATTGATTAAGTTTTTAAAAAACATAAAAATATATATGTATATACTTAATTCACTTCACTCTAATGTGCCTTTTAGGAACCAATAAGAAGCATGTGATATAGGACAAAAAGATGGCATTCTAATAATTTGGTGAAAATATATATAAATTGTAAAATTAAAGCTAAAATTTTAAATAGTGTTAGAATTTAAGATTCTAGGGTTAGAATTTTAAAATAAATAATTAAAAAATAACATATCTAAGAATCACTCTTAGGTTTTATATCAAGAACCAAAAATCATGCCTAATAATTAAAACAATCAAGATTATAAAAATCATTAATAGTTTCTATAAGAATTATTTCTAAAAATTAGGAACCAATCTTCAGTATCTGAAAATTGTTCATAGAGGGAAAAGTTCTACAATTGACAAATGGTATATTATTCTTATTCCTTTAATGTTGAAAATATGATGTGTATATAAATATTTCTTAAAACCTCAATCCTAATAGATAAGAAATCCAACTAAATTCCTAAATAAGAACGAAAATATATTTTGTAAGGATTCTTATTATTTATTTATTAGACCTAAAGTATAATCTAATGAGGAACATTTAAAATTTAATTATTTTGTTTTTTAATAAGAAAATTAAATTAAATTTTAACTATAAATCATTTTAAAATTAAATTCTATTTTAAATTTGAATCTTTGTTCTATTTTAGAAAATTAGTTAGATGCACAAAAAATTCAATAAAATACTAGAAGTTTTAATGGGTTGTAAATATAACTCATAGATTAATGATATTAACATTTATTGTTAGCTTTGCCTGACTTAGAGCGCCACAAGTTCCATGTCAATGTGCACATTAAATTTTTAATAAATAAGTGGTTATATTTTATTAAAATAAATCATTGAAAAAGTTAAATGACTGCGAATTTATCGCTCTCAAGAATAACTCTAAAATCCTAAAATTTTAATTTATTAAATATTTAAATTTTAAGTTTTTTTCTAGCTGAGAAGGGCCTAACTTAGAAGGTAGTATATATCAATAAGATTAACGAAAGTTGATTGATATACATTTAATTGATATTACTAATTATTATTACAATATTGAGTAAAGTTTCAAATATAGAATACATTTTACCTTTTTTAAAAGCTAATAGTTAATAACTTAACCATCTATAAATCAACAGTATTCACTCTTAAAAAATGGTTAAAACCATTAGCAAATAAGCTATTCTTCAAAGATACGAAAAATGAACTCAAGCTTCATAAATAATCAAGCCCTAAAGGCCTAATTCCATCTCCAAATTAAAGTATAAAATTCATACATGATCTCAAAGAAATTTATATATGAAATATATAACACATTCTAACATTTTTTGATGAAATATTTATAAATCTTAAAATGAAGGGTCATTGAAAATATGTAATTACGCTAGAATTTTAAAATTAGAATTCATGAAATAAGAAATTAACATAAATGATAGAAATGGGAATCACTTCTAAGCATTGTATAACGAATTAGAAATCACAACTAAAAATTAAAACAAATAAGAATTTTTGAATCAAACTAATAAATTTTTAGAAATCATTTCTAGAAATTAAGAATCACTCCTAAGTATCCAAAAATCACTCTTACATAGAAAATTTTCACACTTGAAAATTTATCTATTCTTTTTATTTCTTTACGTTTGAACATATAACATGTATATAGAAAAAGTATGAAAGCTTAATTCGAATAGAATAGGAAATCCTACTATAATTCCAAAAATAAGAATATAATTTAATTTAATAAGGATTTTTGTTATGTCTTACGAAATTAATCAAGCTAAATTAAAATAGAAATTGTTTCTTTTCTTAATAAGGAAAACTAACCTAATCTTTTTATTCTATATTATTCTCTCTGGCTTGACAATATCGAACTTGATGTCTAAATGCTACAAAAATTACATTTTTTCTCATTCGTTATTTTCTTTACTTTAAATGTAATGTAATGTATATGTAGTTGTTCTAATGTGTTGTCTTATTCCTCCGTTGATATTCTTTACATGAAATATAACATCTTTTGAGCTTAATTTGATGTATTGACCATTGAAAGAAAATTTTTGTAACATTCTAAGTCTATACTAACTCAATGGCAACCCCTTTTCCAACATAAAGGAATCATATGACTAAAACCAGCTAGCTATGAGTTTATTATTAGTTATTTCCTCTATGTTTTTATACCTTTCACTTATTCTTTCTTTTTTAATATGAGATTTGACACACATACCTATATGGGATGTCACAGTTTACTTTGACAATTGTATCATAGAATTGAATAATGAAACAACATGATTGCTCTTTGTTGGGTCTTTAAAGGCACCCAAAAGAAATGTGAACTTGGTGCTTCTAATTTTAACTCAACAGAATTTTTACATTTCCCTTTTTAACTTAACTACTAATGTTGATGTTTATACCTCAAGTTAATTCAACCACACAAAACCTGCCACCTTTATACTCAATTGACTTAAAGTTACAGCATAAATGACAATTTTATCCATTTGGAAGAAATTAAATGAAAACTTTCTAGTGAAACACGTTATAACACAACTCCTCTCCCATGCTTAAAACTTTAAATATCCTCAATATAATAGCTAAAAGTTAACATACACTAAAATAGACCATTGAAATAAAAATAAATAGCTTAGTGAACTTACTTCCCTACAATTGGATAGAATTGTAAGTTGGTAGCCTACATGCTCAAATCTTAGGTTTCCTCTTAAGAAACACCTTTTTGTTATCATTAACTTGACTAAATGCCTCCTTCTTTAACTTATATAATCATACCCTCAACATATAATTTTTTATATATTCTCCACTTGAAAGCCTTCATAGAAAGGTTAAAATCTATAACAATTCACCTTAAATATGTTGGATGTTACTAAATTTTGAATTTATACTACATCATAAGAAAAATATTAATAGTAACAAAAGGTACAAAATAATAGGAATGTAACTTACTAAAAAACAAACAAAAACATAACTAGTACAAGAGGAATTTTTGACCAAGTTTAAACTCCTTAGAAATCATCTGACCATTAAAGGCCTTTGCCTTTTCTTAGTAAATCCTTGACTTCTTAAAGGCATTATTTTGAAATTTCTCCAATCTTATAATTGTAACTTCTTGTGCTCTCTAATTTCATCCTTCTTTATGCTGAAACTCTTAATAGCCCAATAAACTTTATCTTCCAATTCAATTAGAAGGTGGCATAGTTTCTTAAATACCAACTAGTAAGGTGACATACCAATAGGTATCTTATAGAAATTCCTATATGCCTATAAGGCATCATCAAAGCGTGAACTTCAATCCCACTTATTTGGGTAAATTACCTTTTTAATGATAGATTGATCTCTTAATTGGAAACTTCTTTCTTTCCACTACGTGGGCGAAACAACTCAAATAAGTAGCTACATGATTTTTTTGGTTCCATTTTTGTCTTTGATCCTTTTTGGTCACTAATAACCCCAAAGAGTGGTAATGAATTCGCATTGGTGAATTTAAATAAGTATTTTCTATCTAAAGGTTGTAATTTATCAAATATTGAATCACATCATAATATAATTTAAAGAGTGTAGGAAAAAAAAAGGAAAACCAAATTATAAGGATTCAGTAAACAATTCTCATTTACGTCCACTTTTTTAGACCAAAGTTGGTAAAATGGCTCGGTCCTAACTCAACCTACGTAAAGTCAACCGACTTGACCTAAGTTAACTAAGCTTTAATATGATCAAGTTTATGATTGACCTTCATCGCTCGGCCTAGCCCAAAAGCCAAACCCATCTATACTTGAAATGATGTTGTTTTCGTTAATAAATAAAACAACATCATTTCATTACCAATAAACAATGACGTGAAATGAAATGTCCTCTTCCTCCACTCCTTGTGAAAAGTTCTATCTCTTATATGCTTTAGTGTTCTCTCTCAGTCTTTCTACTTATCTCTTATTCTCATTCTATTTCTAGTTCTTTCTGACTCTGATTTTAATCAATCATACTACATTACAGTAAGCTCTCTCTATCCTAGTTGTTGTCTCTCTCAACATCTCACTCTCTATTATATAGTTGTACTTCTTTTTTAATTGAACTTAAAGTAATTAATGTTTAGAGTTGAGAATACATGTTGGAAAAAAATGACTAAAACATGTAACTATGAGATCCAATTAGAAAGAAAATGTTATTCTTTACAAATTTGAAATAAGATAATTCTACAATATTTACCTGCTTCTCCATAGTTTAGATGAATGATTACATCAAAGTGAAATAACATAATTGGTGAGCAAGCTCTATATATACTAAAACTCTCAATATATATAAGTATACAGATCGTATCTTGTAGTATAAACGGTTATCGTTCCTCGATGATTATAATCACCTAAACAATTTGAATCTAACTTTATATAAGGTATTTGAAAATTGATTGAATTAAAATTAAATAACAAAAAATAAAACAAGTAAACAAATGAAAAAGTAATCAACTAAACAATGAGTTGCTAATAAAAATTAAGGTTTAATCAGATTGAATACTTAGGAACAATTAGTTCCTTATTTTGTTTATTTTAATCTTGTTGATTTAATTTATGTTTGATCCTAGATTTCCTAATGTTTTTATTATTATCTCCCAAGATCTAATCAATTAACCCTAACTGAATTCTATAATTCTATATTTGTAATATCTCGATTCACAAAACTATTCCTAACTTATTCAATTTGATCTAAAACAATCTTTAGCTAATTAATTTCACAACCATGATCTCTCTTTGATTGATCGATAATTTGATAATTGTAGGTCTATCAAATTGTCCACTCTCATTGTATAACCTAAAACTAATTTCTTTGAGGCATTCTCTCGATTTATGGTCAAGTTTATGTATGATAATTATCACAAACATCCAAATATGTATTGAAATTATCAATAATTAAAGTTTGCAAAATAATTCCAAAATAATGCCTAAAATGGGTTTAGAAATTCATAGACATGTTACAACATTATACAATTCCAATCACACATCAAGATAATGAAAGAAATCTAGGAAAAGAATAAAAAATCTATTGACTCTTTGATTTGAAATGTTGGAATTTCCTGATGCTTTTATTAATCTCTCTACTTTGATTCACTTTAGATTTGTGGCTGCTGCATTTTTTTGTTCTATTTCACATTCTTATATAGCTCTTTAGGATTCTAGGGGTCACATCTAGGGTTTTTGCACTTTGTTTGGTTCCTCAAACCCTAAAAGCATGAAAAATAATATATTGCAGCATAAAAGATTAAATGTCTTGGTTATTATTCGATATAACTTAAAATTTTGGGAAAAGTATGTTATTATTATTAAGTTAGATATAATTTTTAATAATTTAATTTTATTGTTTACTAGAACTCTTAATAGAATAAGTAATTCAGTAGATCCAACTTGCACTGATAATATTAATCTTTTGTTATATTAGGTTTTTGAGAAATGGAATTTAATATATGAAAATGACTTGAAAGATAATCTTTGATGAGAAAGTATTGGCATGTCATTTAGTGCAACGAATTTAAATGATGTTGATGAGACTTCTCTCAATAATGAGAATTTTGTACCGAATGAGAATTTGAGTCAATACAATTTTAACGGGTATTCAAATGAAAGAAGTTTCAAATTTTTGTTTCTTCTCTTTTTTAATTTCACTTATATTTGATACATATATTAAATTCTATATATGCAATATAATTGTAAATATCTTTGTTTCAGGTTTTACTTCTAGTTAGTTCTTTGACACGAACTCTTGTTGTAAATTGTAATTGTTAGAAAATCATAGATATTTGTTATTCTTTTTATTTGATATTTTGATATAATTATTATTTTATGATGAAATTGTAATATTTTTAAATACTTTGTATTGTTTTTAATTTTGTATTTGTGTGATAAGAAAATGATTTTTTATATTAATTGTGGTTATTATTTATATGTGAAATATGGAAAAAAAAATAACATTAATAAAATAAATAAATTATTTTTATTTTAAATTTCTATTATTATAATTTTTGAATACTAGGTTGATGAAAAACTATATATTATAAAGTATAATATAACGAAAGACTATTTTACAATTTTAAAAAAAATCAAAACTATTTTATATATTTAAAAAATTACCTGAATGAATATCTAATATTAGTAATATTAACTAGTATTGATATCAAAACTAAATTTAGTATCAATACGGATATATGAGCCTAATCCAAGCTCTTACTATCAATGGTATGAGGTGGATCTTACATACCGATCAACCAAGGAGAGGTCGGCAACAAATGAACAGAGGGAACGAGTGGGAGAACATAAACCAAGAATTCGCAGTTCACTCACCCACTGTTGCGAGGCTTGACTTCAAGTTCTAAGAGCCTCCAGTCCACACAATAATAATATTAATATTTTTAAAAAAACCTCCAGTTGGTGGGAATCCCATAAACGTCAATTCGACCCATTGTTTTTAATTTTATTATCTTTTTTATTGTCCGTCTTTTACTTTTTAAGACGTGATTACTACGTTTCACACAAGGGCCTTGGATTTTCGGGCTCCAATTCTTCCACCCAATGTGCCGGGGAATTTAACAGCGCAGTTGTGCCCCCCAGTGGTCTTAACTCCATCCTAGTTGCCAGAAGATACAAATTTATCCAATTTAAAGACATCTCGAATCGTACATAAGACCAAACTCGGTATCATGATGGTGTAACCTACTCCACATATACTCTAAACCAGATATAAGACACACACACACACACGCACAGATATACATATATATATAAAGTGCTGCAACCAAAAGAGGAAAAAATATATATCTTGTAAGCATCTCATAATTTTAACATATGAACAGAGTAGAAATGTCAGAATCTACAGCAAAGAATGCTATCCCTCCATCTCCTATGCTTCTGCATTTGTCGACGGTTTGCTTTGGCCATCCTTACAGGACTGCTATTCCATTCAGTCTGCAATCTATTGTGAGACATAAAGCAAGACGAAAGCATTAGATACACATTCAAGGACCATACGTAAAGAAGAAGAAACAAATTATCTGTTGGTCAATTACACTGGGAAAGCAAAGGAGCGGATGCTGGTGGTGCTGCTATCTGATCTAATAGAGAGGCTGCCAGAACCTACAATTGGTCCCGAGTAGGTAATTAAGCCTGATGGAGGGCATGCTGAAGAAAAACTCGACTCCCCAACATTGTATTGAAATTGACTTGAAAGTGGCTTGGCATTTGAATCTTCAAGCCTGGATGAATATGATGAATATTGAATCTGGGGATGATCGTGGTCAACATTTTGTAGACAACCCTCACTTGAGCTTGCTCTGGTTGCAAAAGAGCCAAAGTCATGTGTAATGCTTCTAGTCCCCAACTTACTATCACAAGGTACTTCATCCACCATTCTACTGGGTGATTCTTCAGTCACAGACTTAAATGCATGGCTAGTCGGTTTTCTACTCTCGCCACCAGTGTCCGTAGATTCCAGAGCAGCATCCAAAGTTGTTCTATCTTGGCTAAGGTCAGATTTATCAGTTGCAGTACCAACCAACGCTGTTGTCAAGAATGCTTCCTGACTGTAATCTGTATCTTCAGCTGTAGAAACCACTTGAATTGGGATCCTCCCCTCTCCGTCATTTTCGTACTTTTCATGGGCAGAGGACGGTGGCACAAGAACATTTCCACTAGGCATCTGCTGTCAGGCATTTCAAAACATTATAACCAGCATTAGATTTTTTAACCCACCTCCTATTCCAACTTACCCCTTCCCCATCATGCATATATCCACTAATCTGAAAACAAGACCCATGTAACTTTTCAATAAAAAGTTGAGCTATGAATTTTCCTATATGGAAGCTAAAAGTAGATATGTTCCCAGTGATGGGATCAAGTTATTCTACTAACACATTCCTTAGTTCTTGACTTTGTGATAAAGCTATTTCAACAAAAAGGGTAGATAAAACAATTTTTATTGCAAATCATGTCTTTCAATACTAGTTTGCATAAGGTTATTCATGACATGGCACAATGATTATAAACTTCATACCCCCGCTATACAATCAATTGCCAACCCACCAGTTAAATTTTATGACAAAACAGAAATATATAAGTCAAATGCATCACATAGTTTGAAGAGAGAGGTCACAACTCAAACTAGATGTCTATTTACTAAAAGTAGAAGCCTTTTGATCTCAAAAATCTAATTTTGAATTGAAATATTCTTACCTGAACAGAATGCGGCTCTTCAATTTCAACCGTGCTGCTTTTGGATGACTTGGAACGGGAAAGTTCTTCACCGAACTGTGCAATTGAAAGTAAGTCCTTAAGTGAAAAGACCCCCTTGAACGTGAGATTTGTGAGCTTCTCCATGGAATCATCTCTTACTCCCTCTCTTAATATTAAATTTTCAGACTCGAGTTTACGGGAAAGCTGATTTATAAAGCCCTTCTCTTCAGATGATTTACGAGCATCTGCAACCGGCAGATGTAGATACCTGTTTTCTTTTTCTGCTGCACATTTCTCCCAATCAGGGAATGACTCCTCAGTCCCATGACTTTCATGTGACATCCCACCATCTCTGTCTTTTCCAGGACGCAGGATAGTCCACACATTTTTCTCAACATCTGTGTAAAACAAAAATTTATCCTGGGAAGGAACTCCCTGATCAACGCAGATGTCCTTAATGACATGGTTAGTATTCTCTTCATAACAAACCTTCAACTCCGGCAATTCATGTTCAATAACTCGTTTGTCCATATGTAGACCTGAGTCCTTCCCAAATGACTGTAATTCAGAAGAAGGTTGAGTAGTTGGCATTGGTGCCACAAAATCTCTGATCACTTTTTCATCATCCACCAAATTATTCTCTCTCATGGAATATTTAATCTTTGAGTCTCTCCAAGCATTTTTGTCATTCAAGACAGACTGTAACTGATCAACCTGACTTTGCTTATCCTTGAAATTGCAAATGATTCCATCCTGATTCTCCTTCACAATCCCATTTTGAGGTTCAAGTTTTCTGGATTGAGGACCATTTTCATTGCATTCAATAGGTTTAGACTCATGCCTCTGGCCCATAGTTCCATGGGAAAAAAACTGTTCACTATCTGCAAGATGCATCATTCACAATATGTAAACCGCAAAAAACCTTAGTTCCAATTTTGAAACTTGCATCTTGAAAGCATGAAAAGATCTATTTTCCTACAACAATTTAAGAAAATGAATAAAACCAAAAAAGTTAGTTATGAGGTTCTTCATAATCAATTTCCCTGCCATCTTAAGCAACATTTCCTGCAAGTTTTAGTTAATTGAAAAATGAACAAAACTTCTGCATACAAACTTGACCAGCTTAAGGCTCTAACATCAACAACATATAAGACACCAAGGATGATACCACCAAAGAGGCCATAGTCACCGGGACTATCCAAAGTATCAACAATGTATAAAACATCAAAGATGATACTAACAAAGAGGCTATAGTCACTGGAATCCAAAGGTTCAACAATGACCAAATTTACAGGAGTGATAACTTCAGGTACCAAAGATGAACTAGGTATCCAGTAAAAATTGAAAAATAGAAACAATACTACCATCACATTCCTTACCAAATTTCATGTTTCACATTCAAATGTCAAAGGATGGAAAATGGAAAACTCTGGACTCTTTTCTATCTTGATAATATCTTTATACATACCACTTTGACATTTGTCTATTAAAGAGACATCAATGAGCACCAATGAAGCCACTCTAGGGAAAAATAAAATAATAACAAGACAAAATCAGCAGAATAGAAACAAATCCAGATGAAAATGTCAGATTTTATTTCAATTGATCCTGTACACAACTATAAACAGATTTATACAGCCATCTGAAATATATTTGTACAGCTATCTGTATCAAGGCATTGGTAAATGAGAGATAATTCGGCAAATCAGTGACCATAAAGTTTAATTTAAAGAAGATAACAAGTGAAGAAGACCTATAATTGACAAAGAATAAAATGAGTCTGAATCCTATGCTTACATTAGCAAGTCAATTAGGAACTGATACAAAATCTAAAATACACCCAAGCATATTTCAGGGTCAAGAATTAAAAGTTGAGCAAAGAGAATTAAATCACAAATCTAATAATATCTCAATGAGTATCTTCAGTGTCTTTCCCATACAGAAGTAAACAGCAAGAACAAGTTATCGATAGTATAAATCAACGTTTTAAGGCAGTGGAGAGAACTAATGAGCATAACTCAAGCTATTATCCTTACTTCTTAGCTCAAAAACCCATCAATATTTGTCAACATGGACCGGTTAATAGATCTCAAAGATAATGACATGATAATCTTCCGAAAAAGAAAAACAAGGTTCTCTGAGGCTGATACTTTTGGGTAACGATGTGATTCTTAAACCTGTTTTCTATCAGAGCAAAAGGACAAGAACAACTATTGAACTTTTGGGGAAGTTTACAAGTATTTCTAAGACGAAAACAATTACTATTATTTTAAGAGATCAAGAACGCAGCTCCTATGGGCCCTCCTCTTATAACCAGACCAGCTCCTTTCTGTCTGATAGCTCCTGATTGGATCTCACCCATCATCATTACAATTAAAATCAAGAAGCAAATTGAGAAACTCCCAGATGGGTTCCTCACTTAAATCCCATTGGGAAACTAAATGACAGGCAATGAATGATGTGAACCAGATTCCAAGAAGCACCGACACTCAAAAGCCGGAACCAGAACTAGAAATTGAAAAGAGAAAAAAAATCATAAAAATAGATAATGCAATACCTCTCTGTGCAGCCAGAAGAAGTCAGCAAACTTCTTCCCCTTGTCGTCTTTTCAGGCACCGGAATCAAAAAGCTCTGTGTCCTAAACGTGAGTGACAACAAAGAAAATGATTAGAACCAACACGCCCAACCTCATACATATGCAAAAAGAAGAGGAAACAATAAACCCACAACAACAACAGAAGGTTTTTAGATCAAACCCCGTGAAAAGTCGCACTTGGCATAAGGAAAACAAGTAGAAAAAAAGGGCGGAAGAGAGAGAAGCAAAAACCTTGATGAGGAAGAGAGGAACAGTAGAAAAGAAGAAAGAAATGAGACAGAATAAAGAAACGGAAATCTGTCTCTGTAATTAATGCCCACGCAACCTATGAGCAGTTAACGCCTCTCTCTATCGAAACCCCACCACATTAAATTGGCCTCAGCTTTTGCATTAATTTTCTTTAGCATTTCCCAACTAAACAGCCCCAAACCAGAAAAGGAAAGGCTGAGCTTCAAACTTTGCAGGACAGGGCCAAAATAAAGGCAAGTGGATTCTACTTCTACCGTACGTAGTCATCACCTTTGAGTCAAGTAGAACGAAGCAGCGAAGATAGGCAGGTAGAAGTTAAGAAAAAACAGGGGGAAATTGTAACTTTACACTTTGAGAGTTTGAGTTAGTTATTGTTGTTGCGGTTTTTTAACCTGCGGGAAGAAAGAAACACAGACAATACGTAGGAACCAATTCAAAAATGGAGATGATGGGGCATCAATACAAGCCAAGTTTTTTTTTTTTAATAAACAAAAATTGTTTTTATCATTACTTTATTAAAATATAGACCGATATCATAAATGTGAAAAAATTCTTAACACCCTGTTTGAAAAATCCTGAATTCAATTAAGCTGTTTGGAACAATAAAAAATCTAAGAATTCAATCCCTGCATGAGTTGAATCCCTCCTCTGTTTATTATTTCAATTCACGTTCATGCAGTTGAATCCCTCCTCTCTTTATTATTTCAATTCACGTTATTATTCGCGTGAATTGAAATCACAAGTTGCTGGATTCTGCTTCAAGCTTCCCGGCCTCTTCTCCTCATCTCCAAAGTTCAACCCTTTCCTTTTCCTTTTAATAACAATAGCAATTATTATTATTATTATTATTATTATTATTATTATTATTATTAAGGAAAAAATAATCAGACTAATAATATAAATAATAATAATAATTTTATTTACATAATAATAATAAAACTATAATTTCAAAATGAAATTATATAATTTATTTACTTATAAGTTTA
>JANIJH010000003.1:36403127-36426973 GCA_024520975.1 Erythroxylum areolatum
CGAAAATTCCAGTAAAATTCTATAAATTCAATTTGACACTCCAATTCACTAATCAAAGCACTATTAACCTTTAAAAAATCACAAAATCTCCAAATTTTCACAATCAAGTCGGAAATCTGTCATACATGCATGTACATACATATGCTTGTGCAAATCATGAACATTTATCAATAATATAGAGGCTATAAATGCATATGCAAGTCAATTTATGCGAGCATCAAATCCTATTCCATCCAAATTACCGATATGCCCTTCACATCGGTAATGGGATGTTACACAAACAGCTTGCAACACTTATTGTAGTTACTAGTTTAGTTGGTGCAAACACAGGCATTACGAAGAAAGGTTAGAACTTGGTCATGGTACAATATTATCCTCTCAATCCTAATTTTGTAGCATGGTAGAATATTAGAAACAATCTTCACAAAAACATTTTAAATTTTTGCAAAATTTAAGTGCTAAGCTAAATAACCTAAGCACATGCAAATGAATAAATCAATAACTATCAAAGTGCATTATGTTCCAAACATAATTAATAAGCCAAATACATATAAAACACTTCCTAGTTTTCCTATAATGAATTGAATAAAGGAACTTGGGTACAAAAAAATTAGAAAACATTGACAAAAGTATAAATAAGATACACTTGAAAATTGCAATTTTTGTAATGCGACAGTGAAGATTGGTGCGGTAGATTTTGTAAAGCGAAAAGGAGTGAAGAATGGTGTGCAACAAAGAATGGTATACAATAGAGAACAGTGTGTGAAGATTGGTGCAACAAGGAAGAAAATTGTAACACGATCCACAAAGAGGACGAGCAAAGATTGTTGTGATAGCGAAGAAAGGGTAACAAACTTAATTCCTTAATTAATTTTGGGTTTTAACCCTAAACGATGTAGTTTCTTTAATTTACTTAATTAGTTTAATTAAGTCTTAAGTGTACAATGATTTAAGGTTTCTGTCTTATATGTCTTGCCACATCAACAATGTTAATGGAGGTACTGATATCGGACTAAATTTGAACAAATTGAAAGTTTGAGTATTTAATGGCTACTTTTTAAAGTTCGAGCTATAGTTGCAAAATTGAGTAAAGTTTAATATTTTTTTGTAATTAACTCTATGGAGGACTATAAAATAAAATTCAAAATATTAAATCATGAGTCACATCAAAACATCTCATTTAGTGTAATGAACTTGAATAATAATGATGTAGACTCTTCCCATTGATAAGAATTTTATAACAAATGAGAATTAAGGTCAATGTGATTTGAGCATATATTCGATTAAATGAAGTTCTGGGTTTTTATTTTTCCACTTTTTTAATTTCACTTATATTTGATGTATATGTTAAATTCTATATATGCAATATAAATATAAATGTTTTTGTTTCATGTTTTACTTCTAGTTGATTGTTTCTTCGTTACGAATTCTTATTATTAATTGTAATACTTAGAGAGTTATGGATAATTTTGATGTTTGATGGAATATTATTTGGTAGGGTTAATTACCAAAAAAAACTCAAACTTTCTTTAACTTTTCAATTATAGTATAAAATTTAAAAAGTAGCACTAAAATGTTCAAACTTTAAGTTTTTTTTTTCAATTCTAGCCTAAACTTTAAAAAGTGACAATAAAGTGCTTAAATGTTCAATTTTCTTCAATTCTAGCCCGACATTATCTGTTGTTCTTCCGATGCCCTCAGCCCTTTGCTTTCTGTTTATTCTTCTAACGCCCCAAACTACTCTTGCATTATAGCGTACTATATCAGTAAGCTCTTTGCTTTTAGTTCGTTCTTCTAATGTTCTTAGTGTGAGGGCGTCAGGGATGCATAATCTGAAAATCGAAGGGTTAAGATGTTAAGAAAACAAACTGAAAACGAAGGAAAAGACTGAAATCAAAATGTAAGGTTGTCGGGGCTGCTTAGTCTGATTTAGGTCATTTTTAAACAACAATATTGTTTTAATTATGTGATTAATTGATGTCGTTTCATTAATCTTCATTTGTTGTGTTAATTTTGGTTGACGTGTATTAATAGTTAAGGTTTCTGAAACAAGTGGTAAGTTACGTTAGCAAGCTTAAAGGAAACATTAACGTCGGTCTAAAATTGAAAATTTTTTTAAAATTTGAGCATTTTATTGCTACTTTTTGACGTTCAGACTAAAATTGAAAAAAATTGAAAGTTTGGATATTTATTGCTACTTTTTAAAGTTCGGGTTATAATTAAAAAATTGATGAAAGTTTGAATTTTTTTTATAATTAACCATATTTGTTATATGATGAAATTGTAATATTTTAAATACTTTATATTGTCCTTTATTTTATATTTGTATAATCTTTTTTTTATAATAATTGTCATTATTTATATGTCAAATATCTTAAAGGTAATATTAATAAAAATTAATAGATTATTATTATTTCAAAATTTTATTATTATGATTTTTGAGATGATGTTATGTAAAATTATAAATTATACAATACAATATATGAGAGACTATTTGTAATTTTTAAACAATTTAATAACTATTTTATAAATTTAAAAGATTACTCAAAATGTTATCTAGTATTAATTAGTACTGATATAATATTGCATTAGGGGGTTCTAATTAATTCCGGTACAGTAGTGTATTATAAAAACAAGCTTGCATAGGTCCATGCTTGCAAAGCCCACATGACGTAAGTACTCAAACCAACAAGCATGTTGATCTCTACTACACCAATCTCTGACAAGAGATCTTCCCCTGGTCACTCCTCCTTAAGAGGAAGTGGATTCTCAAAATCCATGATAAGTACCTTAGGTTCTCTATTGCACCCCTTCAACAAGAAAGAAATATGGAACAATTCCTCCATCCATGGGTCTCCTTCGGAGGCATGTTCTCTGACATTTAAGCTATACAAACCTAAAACCTTACCCAAAGTCCAAATTTAACACATATACCTAAACAGTCTGCGGTTGGTTCGATGCTTAAAAGGAAGAAATGAGGCATCAAGAATGAGGGTAGAGCTGACTCCATGACATACTCTTCTCTTCTAGAATTTGGTGATAAATATGGCTCGACAGGAGTCTCGTTCTACACTTGAAGCCCTCTGAAATGAAAAAGGGTGCCCACTGTCCACTTGTAAATGAATGAGGAAATTTGTGATTACCCGCCCCAATTTTACCTACGTAGCTCTTAACCTCGAACCTTGTTATCATTTCAAGAACTCTCCCAAGTTAGAATGGAAAGTTTGGTAAGTTTTCAGAGGATCTCCAGGCATAATCATAAGGCCCTTTGTTGGAAGTTAGGTGCCCATCGTATGCTTCTGACAACCCATCAATTGGTATCGGACAGACCCACAGCCTGAGTTCCTTCTGATTTGCTTCACCTCCTGCTACAAGTAATTTCCCTTACTATGTCCCCCTCACAAGACCACCCAGATATATACACACTTGGGAGTTGTTTGAAACTCAAGATCGCCATACAACCTATGAAATTAAGGAAAACCGATGGAGGGAGTAAAGTGAGAAAAAACAACGCGAATCTATTTTCCTTCTAGCTTTCTCTCTTGAAAATTAGTTTTAGTATCAGAGTGACCATGTCAGAAAGAGAGCATGGTCACTCAGAAAGAGAGCAGATATGCTGTCTAATGCTATCCTGTCCAGTCTTGTCTAATTCAAAAAAACGTCGTCATTTTATTTAAGACCATTTCATAAATTTAATATTTTTCTATAATTTACAAATTAATTTAACAATTTTAATAAATTAATCAATTTTTAAAATTTAAATTTTTATCTTAAAATTTTTATTTTAAAAAATTAAAAAGTCAAAAAATCAAAATAATGAAGGGTAATTTTGTTTATAAAATTTGCTTATAAATTATAGAAAAAATTGATTAAAACAAAATAAATGATAATTTTGTTTTTCAATTAAAAATTTTATCTTAAAATTTTTATTTAAAAATATTAAAATTAAAACAAAAATCAAAATATGTGTTATACGTCTGTTACATAAATGAAAAACAAAATTACCTTTTATTTTGTTTTAATCAATTTTTTTTCTGTAATTTATAAATTACCAATTGTAAACAAATGAAAAACAAAATTATAAAAAAAGAAAAAAAATCATTTATTTTGTTTTAATCAACTATAATATATAAATTACCATTTATAAACAAAATGGAAAACAAATTTATAAACAAAATGAAAAACAAAATTACCATTTATTTTGTTTTCTATAATTTATAAATGAGTTAAACAATTTTAATAAAGTAATCAATTTTTAATTTTTAATTTTAAAATTTTTATTTAAAAAATTAAAATTAAAATATCAAAATATTTTTCGTTTGTGTCACACCTATGACACATATTTTGATTTTTTTCTTTTCTAAATTTTTTAAATAAAAATTTTAAGATAAAAATTTAAAATTTACAAAATTTTAATTAATTTATAAATTATAAAAAATAAATGGTAATTTTTTATAAATTTGTTTTACATTTTGTTTATAAATGGTAATTTATAAATTGTAGAAAAAATTGATTAAAACAAAATAAATGATAATTTTGTTTTCAAATTAAATTTTTATCTTAAAAATTTTATATAAAAAATTAAAATTAAAATAATAAAAATACAAATGAATCATTTTGTTTTTCATTTGTTTGACTGGCACTTAAGTCATACCTGTGATACATAATTTATTTTAATTTTTTTAAAAAATTTAAGATAAAAATTTAAAATTTAAAATTTAAAATTTAAAAATTGATTAATTTATTAATTTTTTTAATTAATTTATAAATTATAGAAAACAAAATAAATGGTAATTTTGTTTTTCATTTTGTTTATAAATGGTAATTTACAAATTATAAAGAATTGATTAAAACAAAATAAATGATAATTTTGTTTTTCATTTTGTTTATAAACAGTAATATACAAATTATAGAAAAATTGATTAAAACAAAATAAATGGTAATTTTATTTTTCATTTATGTCACGGGCGTGACACCTACATATACGGAGTCATAAAAGATATGAAGTCTGAAGGGGAGGGGGTTTTCTTAAGTCCAAATCCTCTGTCCAAGATTAGCCTAGCAAACTCTGTCTAACGTTAAAACGACGTTGTTTTTGTTAAAAATTTAAGAGAGGCGTCCGGACTGTGCAGTACAAAAAAAATTAAACAATCAAATAAAAATTAAGACACTTTTAGAATAAAGACAAATAATTTAATATGTACATAAATGAAAAATAAATAAATAAATAATTTATTAAATACATTATATAAATAAATTATGTATCGTGGAATAGTTAACGTTGAAACAAAAATCCAGAAGTGCAAATTTTGTCACGGCTGTAGGCGACTTGCGCAGTCCGGACGCGTCTCTTAAATTTTAACAAAAGTAACTTCGTTTTAACGTTAGACATAATTTGTCAAGTTAATCTTGGACAAAGGATCCGGACTCAAGAAAACCCCCATCCCTTTCAAACTTCATATCTTTTATGACTTAGTATACGTAGGTTGACGCACATGACACAAATGAAAAATAAAATTACCATTTATTTTGTTTTAATCAATTTTTCTATATTTTATAAATTACTTTTTATAAACAAAATAAAAACAAAATTATCATTTATTTTGTTTTAATCATTTCTTTATAATTTATAAAATACCATTTATAAACAAAATGAAAAACAAAATTACCATTTATTTTGTTTTCTATAATTTATAAATTAATTAAAAAAATTAATAAAATAATCAATTTTTAAGTTTTAAATTGCTATCTTAAATTTTTTTAAAAAATTAAAACAAATAAAAATCAAATTATGTATCACAGGTATGACTTAAGTGTCCGTGAAACAAATGAAAAACAAAATGATTCATTTGTAAATTTATTATTTTAATTTATTATATAAAATTTTTATGATAAAAATTTAATTTTAAAACAAAATTATCATTTATTTTGTTTTAATCAATTTTTCTACAATTGATAAATTACCATTTATAAACAAAATGGAAAACAAATTTATAAAAAATTACCATTTATTTTTTATAATTTATAAATTAATTAAAAAATTTGTAAAATTTAAATTTTTATCTTAAAATTTTATTTAAAAAATTTAGAAAAGAAAAAACAAAAAAAATCAAAATATGTGTCATAGGTGTGACACAAATGAAAAATATTTTGATATTTTAATTTTAATTTTTTAAATAAAAATTTTAAAATTAAAAATTAAAAATTGATTACTTTATTAAAATTGTTTAACTCATTTATAAATTATAGAAAACAAAATAAATGGTAATTTTGTTTTTCCATTTTGTTTATAAATATGTTTTCCATTTTGTTTATAAATGGTAATTTATATATTATAGTTGATTAAAACAAAATAAATGATTTTTTTTTCATTTTTTATAATTTTGTTTTTCATTTGTTTACAATTGGTAATTTATAAATTACAGAAAAAAATTTATTAAAACAAAATAAAGGGTAATTTTGTTTTTCATTTGTGTAACAGGCGTATAACACATATTTTGATTTTTGTTTTAATTTTAATTTTTTTAAAATAAAAATTTGAAGATAAAATTTTTAATTGAAAAACAAAATTATCATTTATTTTGTTTTAATCAATTTTTTCAATAATTTATAAGCAAATTTCATAAACAAAATTATCCTTCATTATTTTGATTTTTTGATTTTTTAAAATAAAAATTTTAAGATAAGAATTTAAATTTTAAAAATTGATTAATTTATTAAAATTGTTAAATTAATTTGTAAATTATAGAAAAATATTAAATTTAATTATGTTGGTCGTGCAAAGGAAGCAAAAGAAAATAAGATACAAAGTGAGAAATGGTCTTAAATAAAATGACGACGTTTTTTGAATTAGACAGGATAGCGTTAGACAGCAGATCATAAAATCTTCTGGTACTGTTTCACATTAATGCTCGCCAGCTCAATAAGCAACTCGCCCGAGGAATACTACAGGTCGGCACATACATCACTACCCATTGCTAGACTTATCACAACTCATATTAAAGTCTATAAATCGATTTATACTTGTGAATTCTTGACTTTAAGCTAAATTTGTAGATCTTGATATCCACATAATACCAAACTATTACTTCGAACCATAGAATCAATAAAAATCATTAGGCTTCGCAATTTTGATGTTTAACTCTCCAAGAAACCCTGTGATTGCATTTTTCTGCCAGCCCTTAAAACTCCTGCAATTAGTAATCAATGTCAAGCTAGTTAAGCAATAATAAGAAGTGCTAAAACTTATTTCCAGGTGTTAGAACAAAGGTAAAGAATGTACGAGATTACTCACTCATTTTCTCTAATAGGAACTAGTAGAAGTTAAGATTGTATTTGGTCTAAGTTTTAAAAGCTAAAACAAAGACGAGTAAAATTCTCAAATGCTGATTATAAGCCTAAGGTAGCTCCACATATAACTTCATTGGTCATGTCACTACTATGGAGTTTCTAAAAGGGTTATTGCCATTGAACTTACTTGTGATCAAGATGAGCTAAAATTTCTGCACCAGGAAATGCTATTCTAGTAGCCTCATATGCAGCTTTAATCGCCTCTCTCCATGTCCCAGCTATATCTTTTGCATTTGGTTTCTGACTTGGATCTTCCATGGGTAAGGAGTACCCTGAAAGTAGGTGTGCTACCCATACGCCATCTTTCCTATACGTATGGTAAAACAGTTCACAATGCAGTTAGAAGGAGCTGTATGACTCCTAAGAATTTCTTAATCAGGAATAAGAAAACAAGGTTGATGCATATCGTTCCTTCATTGTAGACCTACAAATTCTTGACAAATGACGCTCTGCCTCAGAAAAGAAGGAATGAGAAACTGAAGACACATGGTGAAGTGCCAACTCAATTTTCTCAATGAACTGAATGAGGAGAAAGCTATATGTTCAAGACCAAGTACGACCTAAAGCAATTTGATTTGAATTGAATACGTGACGATCATAAGTAGAAAGCTCATATTCTTCGGTCATTCATAAACAGTTGTTGGACAATACTCAACACAGTTTTCACAAAATATATAGATTCCGAAATCAATACTGTAATTAAGCAACTCTTTCTTTCGAATATCAGTTTTCGATTTAAAAGAATTCAAAATATACATATCAAGAGAAATATTGCAGTTGTGTTCAGACTTCAAAGAAATAAGGTTTCACTCAAGCAGACCAAATTTTAGCATATCAACACTGCAGAGTAGGGAAAGAAACTGCAAAATTTTGCAAGTTGAGATCCAAAATTTAACTAGCAATTTCAAGAAACTGCAAAATTTTGCAAGTTGAGATCCAAAATTTAACTAGCAATTTCAAGATACTTAAATTCGAAAGCAGCCAAAAGATCATAATAACTTACAAAACTACATCCGTGTGCCGAGGTGCATAATGTCCACCACCTATGCCAAGGAGGACTTTTTTCTTGTCGTTTTCACTAAATTCCAGCAAATGAAAAATCAAGGTTATGATAGCATTATAAGGAAACTGAGGGTTCTGATAGACTGATGTCCAATATCAGACAATACATCTGCTGGTAACTATTTGCATCAATATCAGTTTATGCACACAGCTGATGAATACATTCACAAGGAGAAGGAGACGAGAGGAGAAGAGAAGGTCTGGCAGTTGAACGTGCACTGTAAACTCACAGCAACTATTATTTATCATGTCAAAATGCAAAAGCGTATCATAGAATTTTTGATAAGACAACGTCTTGGTCTACCAACACTTGGCATAAGATAACAAAATATAGTGTCAAGACTATCAAATTAAACAAGAAAGATTTATTAGTTAGGTTCTCAAATAAATTGCATTACCTGCTCCAATTTCCTATAGCAGCACCACCTCCAAGCCCAAGTCCTTCCCAAACTAACTTCAATCACAAAGAAACCAATTAATAGATAAGAGCTTCACATCTTGCAACCTAATAGCACCATTCAAATGATTTCGACATGTAATATAATTGCATTGCAAGACAGCATTATTGATTTTTTATTAAATGAAATTTAGTGTTTCTAATTGAAAAATATACGCATGTAAAACTTGATTGCATAAGAAAGACATTCAGGATATGTGAATTGCCACAATGACATATAATGGAGTTATTCATGAATTAATAAACTAGAATGAAAGGAAAACAAAAGATGTAACAGTACTTCTTCCAATAAACCTGATGATAATCCAAATCAAAGCAATAGGAACATAATTCGTAATTGTTTACTCAACTTGAGCAATGACTTGAGCTGCATCCTGTCTCTTCCAGTACTCTTCCGTGCTACCTAGATCCACCCAAAAGAAAACAACAAAATATAGAACCAATTGATTTAGTTTGCAGAACTTTACAGAAGATCTTTTTTTTTTCATAGTAGACATATTGTTGAGTTTCCTTTTTCCTTTCTTAGTTAGTGGATGTTATCCTTGGTGAATCAAACCAGCATAGTTTCATTATAAAACATCAACAAGTATATAACCATGCAAGCAATTAGCCAAAATCCAAACTGAATATCCCACAAGTTATAGGATCTTCATAACTACAGAAATGCTATGCAAATGCAACATCTAATTTTTCAAAACGAGGAGTAATGAAAATGGGACAGCACTTACCAATTTCTATGAACATAGTTGGCTTGCAGGTCACTGGTCCATGATGAGTGGCCTCCAAGGTTATCTACAAAGACAAATCACATGGAACATGTGAAAGTGTGTCTGTGTGTTCAGTTTTATGATTCAATCCTTAGATTATAAGAATCAAGACCTCAAATTCGGGAACTAAATTGTGGGATTGAGCAATTGTTTTCAAAAGCCTGAGCCACGGCCCCATCCTGGGATCAGGTGGCGCTGCCCATCCTGGCTTGCCGCCCTGTGGGGGAACATCCCCTCCCCGTAAATGAGGAACTCCTACGTTCAGACCAAACCACACACATGTGATTAAAACATCGAAAGCAGAAGTAGCTCTCCATCTGCTAGAACTTGGATCCTAATATGTGCATGCGGCAAGCAAGTTAAGTGAATATTTGTGCTTTCCGACGGTGAAATAAACCAACAAATAACTAACAACAACACCACTCAATTCAACTAGAGAAGTACCGATTGGATGAATGGTAAGAGCTGGACGATTCGAGACGGCGGTATGCTTGCTGAAGAAGATGACCTCCTCCACCGCCTCACCGGTGGCCTCCTCCCAACGGAGGTCCAAGTCGTCTTCTTCAACAATGCCCTTGTCGTGTTGCAATAGCCTTACTTGTTGGTTTCTGTAGCTTCTCATTTCCTACAGTAATAACAAAAGTTCATCTCGATTTAGGATCACATATAACCCATGCAAGTTCCAGATACAATTGGAACAACCAAAGTTGGAGGCTGACCGGAAGGGATTGCCCATCGAGGATCCAACCGGGCATAGCCATAAGAGAGGATGCGGGGTTGATGGAGGCGGGATCGCTGGTGGTGGCCACCAATAACGTCACCATTGTTTCTTCTTTCAATCTCTGCCTCCTTTGTGTGTCTCTTTATTTCTAGTTACGTAAACAACCGCATCAATTTATAGGTGTCTGAATAGAAAAGGTTACACAAATAAAAAACAACGGGCTTTAACCAAACTATTTGGTGCGAGTGCTGCATCACTCTCTTCTCTTAATCAGAGGTCTCGAGTTCGAGTCCTGAGAATAGAGAAATTTGTTTGACCAATACTTTATCCCTTACGTGCTGACTTGATACTAGTAAAGATTAGTCTGAAAATAAATGACTTAAAAGTACCTTCTCATAATTGAGACCTTTCTAAAAGCTAACCAAAAAAAACAACGGGCTTTCCTTTCAGACATGTAAAATCTAAATCCTACGGTATTTGACTCTTTCGTCTGGGAAAGACACCGACTTTCTACAAGATGGCAATTGGCACATTTTAATTTTAAGTTGATATCTAACGCCAGACCACTCTAGCTCTGTCCTTTTAAACCCATATCTTGGAAGTCCACAAAAACGTCGAAAGCCCAAATACCAACCCCAATTTCCAAATGGGCGTACGACTCTGACGATAACGGAGAAGGTACTGAATAGGAAGACAGGAATTTGATGAGCACCCTTTCCGGCTAGGTTATGTTTCCTTCGGAGTAAAATTTTTAATAGAATATAATAAAATGTAATGATTTATAATAAAATAAAATATAAATAAATATAATATTAAAATGTTGTTGTTTGAAAGTGAAAAAAAAATCGAAAATTTACTTTTTTGTTGTTGTTGAGCATTGAATAAGAAATTATATGAAATCTTCTTCTTTTATTACATTTTATTATAAAAACGGTGAAATAATATTGCATCCTATCTTATTCTATTAAAAAACTTAACCTTATTTAGAATATTTTAATTCTTTGCTACTTAATCTTATTTATATATTTAAGTAGATGTCATATAATATATTTATGTATGAATAAGATTTGATCGAAAGTAACTGGTAATCTAACAGACGATCTCATCCCAAGGACAGGTGTCTGTCAGCGGGAAACCCGATAGATGTTTGATGTTCAACTACGCTTACGCGCTTCAAAGGCTCTCCCTTTCTCTCATGGCTTCCAATCCCAAAGGCCACCGCCTTCATCACTGTAAGTTGATTTCTCTCTTCTCTCTTCTCTCTTCTCTATCTATCTGTCTACTGGGGCTGTATCTTTAAGTTTCACTCACAAGAATCGAAGGGTCAGTTGCAGGAAGTGCAGTGCATTGCTTGGCGAAGAGGGCGAGGACAATGAGCATTGAGCCTTCCATGAAGGACGCCTTCTCCAATTACGCTGATTATCTTAATGAGCTTGTATGAACTCATCTTTTGGTTCCTTAAACTATTTATGGTTTGCCTCTTAACTATTTACGGTATTGGGTGATTTCGTTCTGTATTTTTGTTTAGAGAGTTTTAGGGATTGTTTTAGGCAACTTAAAGGTGATTGCTTGAGCTTGAGAAGTGGATCTTCTGAAACCCATAAAAGAAAAGGAAGAAACAGGTGACTTTGGCAAAAGGATTACGCTAAGCTTTCAAGTTAGGGATTTTAAAGTACAGATATTTACTTAGGTTATCAAGGACTGGAGAGATAATACGCCGTATTTCACTTTTCCAGTATGCAAGTCTCCTCATCATTGGAAGTTCCCTTAAAATGATTCTCTCTTGAGTGTTTTCTGCAGTCACATGAATGATGATGAAGCTGCATTTATTTGTGGGAGAGAGAGAGATGTCATCATGATTTGAATTGATTCAGATTTTTAAGGCCAAGAATTCTTGATTGTCCTTGAGGTCATGGACTGTACTGAGTTGCACGATAAAGTGAATCACTTCACCAATCATCCTCATCATGTGATGATGAACTTATATGTCTATACCTTAGCTATATTTTCAAATGCGTATCAGTGACCGTGATGTTGATCCAGAAGATACAATTCGGGATTGGATTGTGCAACAACTTGCCATGTGATGTTGAGTTGACTGATAAGTTGCAAGAGCAAATGAAGGCTAGGTAATCAAGAAGAATGGTGGCAGATGATGAATGGATTTGTGATAACAATGCAGTGAAGTGGACACCATACCTTGTTTCTGTTAGATGCCATCTTCATTGTATTTTTTGTTGTCAAATTTCTTACTGTGTAAGATGCTTTGCAAATATTGGCTTCTGTGACCGATACGCACACTATTGTGTCAGCTTTTGGCGTGATTTTTGATTTATTTATTAATAGTGTTGAGTGCCCTTTGTAAACATCTTGTCTATTTATGCAGAATGAGAAACGAGAGCGAGTTGTAAAAGCAAGTCGCGATATAAACATCTTGTCTATTTATGCAGAATGAGAAACGAGAGCGAGTTGTAAAAGCAAGTCGCGATATTACCATGAACAGCAAAAAAGTCATATTTCAAGTCCATAGGTAACTATTACAGTTGAAATATATTTTTACTTTATGGTTCATTTTATCCCTATAATGTTGTTATATGCTGCATTTTTTTAGACCTTTCTCAGCTTCTTGTACTTATAAGAAGTTTTAGTTGGATTTTAGCACAACATTATGGTTTCTCTGACATTTTTGTTTTGTGGATGATCTATTTAGTTCTGCATGATACATGTAGGGCTTCTTTTTAAGAGTTACCTTCCTGATCTTTCCAATAGTTACTGAAATATTGTGTTGTCATTTCCAGAATGAGCAAGTATAATAGGGAGGAAGTTCTTGCCAAGGCAGAAAAGGATTTGACAGCTGTGACAAGTCAGCATATGTCCCGATTAGTGAAAGAACTGCAGGGTACTGATTTTTGGAAGCTAAGACGGGCATACTCTCCAGGGGTGTGGCATCATATCTTCTTTACTTTTAATGCCTCCGAGTATATGAACATTGTTGATATAAAGTTTGTATTTTTGCAGGTGCAAGAATACATTGAAGCTGCTACATTCTGTAAATTCTGCAGGACTGGGAGTCTCTTGCATTTGGATGAGATAAATGCTACCCTTCAACCACTCAGTGATCCATCTCATGAGCCGTTGCAAATAAATATCCTTGACTATATACTGGGGGTAACTGCCTGACTAATACTGACTTAGACAACTTGCTGTTGCAAGTAACTATGGAATATAACATTGTAATCATATTGTGAATAACTATATGTCGCAGTTGCCTGAATTATACTGGGGGTAATTGCCTAAATACCAACTCATAGCTCTTTTTCCCTTGCAAAATATAAATGTCGGGAACATCATCACATTACTTGGTGTGCATACATTTATATCACAGTTACTAAAGTTTGTGCTAGAATCATAGTGTTTGGGATCTGTAAATGTAGCTAGTGTGTGATAATAATGGAGATCAGTGGATGCCAGCATGCTCAGTAGTCTGTAAACGACAGTTCCTTGCATTACAAGCAAACCAAAAAATGTAAAAAATTACCATAGAGCTTATGTGAAAACTTCGTCCTTTTTATTTATTTTTGGGGTGGCGGAATGGGTGGTTCGCAGATGTGTTAAAGGGGATATGCTTAGTACATTTGTACAGCTTGCAGATGTGACTGGAGAACTGATGAGGATGGCAATTGGTAGAATATCAGATGGGGAGCTTGATTTTGCACAAAAGATATGCAGGTTTGTTCGTGATATCTACAGGGAGCTGACCCTTATTGTCCCACACATGGATGATAGTTCTGACATGAAAACAAAGATGGAAACGATGCTCCAAAGTGTGATGAAAATAGAGAATGGTAACTCCTTGGCTTCTTTATGCGTTGAGTTATTAACATAATTTGTTGTGCTCTTTTTTACTGCTTGACATGGTTAGACTAACTGTAGCTCACTGATTTTCATGCATTGTAACATAATTAGTTAAGTTCTTTGATACAAAAGGCATTGTAATGATTGCGTTTAATTGATACATCAAAACATGAAGTAGAAAACAAGAAGCAGGTGAAAAAGTGGAAAAGGGAGACTTCATATTAGTTGTAATGAAGCATGTTAAAGGGGGAGAGATGATCTTATGAATATGTTGTGCGTCTGATGTTAATTTCGTGTTCTTTTAATATGCATTTATGCATGAAAATATTGATGCAATAGACCAATTAGCCATACTTTTCTCAATTAAACTGTTGTTACAGCTTGCTTTAGTGTCCACCTGAGGGGATCAGAATATATGCCCATGCTTGGTTCTGCTGAGCGAGGTTCATTTTTGTTGGGAGTTTCAGACATGGAATTCTGAAGTAACTTCATATTTCGTTACTCCTTTTTTTTCTTTTTCATTGTTATGAGAGTGAGTTAGTGTTAATCTCGATTTTGTTCATCTGCAGCACAGCTGTGCCTTTTATGAGAAAAAGAAGAGAGCTACACAGCCCATTTGTGGATTTGGATGTAGCTTAAAGTCCAACTCTCGGTAACGTCTGCCTTCGACGAGACTGTTCCACTTCTTGCTTAGGGTTGTAGAGAGCAGAGTTTAGATTCCTGCTTTTTCTCACAACTTCCAACTTAGCTGAGTCTCAACAAAGATTTATAATGATAACTATTTCTTTATGAAGAGATTACGCCAAAGCTTTTGGTGAATGACTCGGATATTCTTGATGGCCTCTTCAAACTTTTAGTTATAGATAGTTTTCTCTTCTATTCCTCTTATCTTTCTGCCACTCCAATTTATCTTAGCTATTTGAATTCATCATTTGATCAAACCGAATGCAACTCCAACATGTACATTTAGGTTTTGAGTACAACAGAATTTTTTTTTTGAAAATAAACTTCATTAAACAGTATCAAAAGTACGAAAGGAGGATTATATACACCATTACAAGAATACTAAAGCATAAAAGCTTTCACACTTTAATCCCAAAGTAAAGAGTTTAACTATTATAGACAGACTATAAGACTAGTAGCTCGTTGGGAGGTTATATTGGTCATGCTCCTCCAAGAGTCTTGCTAAGCAGTCTACTTTTGTTGTTAAAAATCATTAATTTCCTTGACCATTTGAAGGTTTATATTATAAAGGGTGTTTTAGGCGTAGAACTTATGCTGAAGTTGTGCTTACTCTTTTGCACTTGAATAAGAATACTACAAAAATATTAAATAATTATAGACAATAATAATAAGCACACAAGAGCTACGTTAAAAATCACCTTTTATTATTTCTCTAAAAGTATATAAGGGAATGATCTTTCTTTCTTTCAACGTGTTCCCTTCCCCTCTATCTTTGCTCTCAAGAAACAAGGCTCAAATAAGCTATTTATAGGCACTTTTGACTTTACGATTCAAAATTTAATTGAATTGAACTTAGTAGATCACTTCTATTCTTCTTAAATTATATCACATTAACTAGTTAGATGAAACTCTAATCCAAATAGGTCTCCATCTGATAAGATTTATCTACATAATATCTAATAGGATTTAACTAGGAATGATACATGCATATCTATGAAGAACTCTACTATTTTCAGATGATCTTCTCACATGATCTTTATCTTTTAGAGTTGATGTATATCTACTGTGATCTTTTCTGCCACATCATCCAAGATCTTTCTTTGATTTCTATCAATTAATGATAAGTCATTCAAGTTCAAAGCCTTTCATAACATTGGTCCAATCTAATGTTTACCTATGTCAAGTCTATTAATTATGATCTGTCTATCTGTGTACACATTAAGTCTTTAGGGCTCTCACATGTCTCTCATGCATGTGATCTAGCTAATCTTCAACTCAAGGTCCGTCTTAAGCTATCTTTTGGTCTCATATCTGAATCTTGTATCTTGTAGAAGATTTTTGCCAATGTGCACTAATGCATGCCAACTCATCGATGATTTTTGTTTTCTTTGCTTACTCGTAAGTCTTTGTCTTATTCTGTCATCCTGAGTGTCAAAAAGCTTGCCAATGCCTTCACGATTATGCTATTATAACTTAGAGGTCTAACAAACTACCCCCACCAGAAGAACTCGATACTCTCATTGAAATAATCTTTGCGCACTCCTGCGAATGTGGTTTCCTCAAAGGCTCCTTAGTCATTGACACATCTCCCAAGTATCATTTCCCTTCTCAGTTAGGTTTGTACTTGCTTTTATTTGGATACTCCTTCATAAGGTCCATTATGCTAACATAGCGTACTTATTAAGATAGACTTCTTTCGTTAAGTCTTCAACTCTTTCTTTTAGATCCTTTACGACCATGAAATTTATTTACTCCTGACCCACCTTCCATCTTAGGCTTTCATAAGCAAAGTGTGACCCTTCATAAATGAGACAAGCAATATCTCATTTTATTTATTTCTTGGACTTACAAGCAATATCTCATTTTATTTATTTCTTGGACTTACATTGAGAAGATTTACCTATCTTCTCTTTGCCTTTCTCTAAGTCACAATGTGTCTCACCATTCTTCTTTCCCTCACTGCTAGTTCAAATTGGTGGGGGCATTTGGAGATCTGTTAAGGCTTCTACAACCACTATCATGTTTAGGAGGTCTTTCATTTTTTATCTCTGAAATTTCATTTGTGCTTAGCCTTGCAAACCACTTATGAAGTTGAACAACTTATCTTCCTTAGACATGTGTTGCACATCCAACATAAAAAATGAATTTACTTACATACTCTTACATCGAGTCGTCTTGTTTTAACCTCTTCAATGCTTCTTATGTGAACTATGAATTGTTGTTGGAGAGGAACTAGTTTGTTAGTTCCTTCTTCATCTTCTCCTAAGTTTCAATGGGAGATCTACCCACACTGATGATGTCAAAGTTTCAAGTTCTCCACCACAGCTTTGCATGTTACACTATATACATAGTTGTGATTGAAACCTTCTTCGAATCAAACATCTTCATTACTGTAAAGTATTGCTCTATGTCTTATAAGAAATTTCAAGCTTTTTGGCATTTTGCTTGTCATCGAAAACTTGGGGTCTAGGACTTTCACCAAAGTTCTTTGGGCATGTCCATCATCTTGCGTTGTAACGGCACGCCTTAGAATCGTGATCTATAATATAGAATCCTCTCGTTCCTTTGTTAAGTATGCTATTTGATATTGCAACTGTTATATTGTGCCTCCAAATTATTAAACCGAAATGAGTAGGAAGTGACCTCTTTCTTCTTTTAAGGATTTGGCCCTATGGTGCCTCTACTCTATTGACATGCTTTGTCAAATTACTGCCTCCCACTATAGTGAAATGTGACTCTGATAATAACTATTACAAAAGTTTTCCTAGTATCGAACTTATACCGAAGTTGCACCCACTCCTTTGAACAACAATCTTACTTAAGTCTACTTAAGTAAGATTCAACCTTCCCACATGATCATTGACCAACAAAATCTTGTTCTCAAATGCCTTACAATCCTCGAAATTGTTAACTATCACACTCAAGTAAGAATAATATGAAACTATTAAATAATTATAAGCAACAATAAACACACATGAGCTACAGCAAAAATCAACCTTTATCATTTCCCTAAAAGTATACAAATGAATGCTCTCTTTCTCTCTCTCAATGTGTTCTCTTCCCCTCTATCTCTCCTTTGTAAGAGTAAGGCTCAAATAAGCTATTTATAGGTACCTCTAGCTTTACAATTCAAAATTTTAATTGAATTGAATTAACTAGATTATTTCTATCCTTATCATATTACATCACACTAGCCAATTGGATGACAATCTCTTCCAAATAGGTCTCTATCTAATAGTATTTAGCTATATCATAACTAATAAGACAAGATCTTGCATTTAACAAGGAATGATACATCCATTTCTATGAAGAACTCTACTATCTTTCGATGATTATCCCACATGATCTTTATCTTTTAGAACTGACGTATATCTACTATGATCATATATGTCACCACTTACCATTCAGTTTGTACAAAATTCTCATGGGTAAGCATAGTTTTAAGCACTCTGATAACTACAAACATATTGTCAGATAAGAGATCTACTAACACTTATTTTTTATAAGGATTATTTAGTCTCCCAATGTTCCAAACTATTATATTTATTAAGAGTGGGTTTTGTTGGAAGAGTTATTTTTCCACTCTTGATGAATTTCCTTTTATATACTACCTAAAATCTACTTTCCTTCTCTGTAAATTTAATCGAGGTATAATTGTTTCCTATTGATCAAGTTGTCGAAGGCCTCAAAATTAAATTTAATTCACTAGACTTTTCGTAATAATTGTGAAACCAGGTCGAATCTCAAGAGAACTAAAATTTGATTTCTTAATTTCAATTGATAAAACACAATGGGGATTATGATTAATTAACTAAGGCTTGTTTGTTTCTGTTTTATTTTTGGCTTTCTATTTTTGTTTTCAAATTTAGAGAAAAAACTATTTGTTTGGGTTTTTGGTTTTTGGTTTCTTTTTTTGTTTTGATTCCTTCCAATTTTCCCATAAAAAGTATTTTTTTTCCATAATCTAGTTTAGTACCAACTAAATAAATATTATTTAATTATTTGATATATTAATTATTAATAAGAATTATGAATAATTTAATTTAATATTGTATATTTAATTTATTTAAATTATTTATTAATAAAATTATGAATAATTTAATTTTATTTAATAATTTTATTTAATTTTTATAATTAAATTAAATTATTTAAATAATTATCAATAAATTTAATTTAATTAAAAATATCTTCAAAATATATAAATTTCAAATAAAATTTGATTAAATAATTAAAATATATTTGAAATAAATTTAATTTTTAAATAAAATAAAATATATAAATTATTTATTTAAAAATAAAATAATTGCATTGATAATTTATTAATAAATATTATATAAAAGATTAAAATAAATTTATTTAATTAAAAATAATTTATCTTTAAGTTTGATCTAATATGTAATTATCATCAATATAATAAAAAAATAACTACATTGATATTAACAACTAAACAGGTTTTTGTTTTTATTTGAAAGAAAAAAAAAATAAAAATTACAACAGAAAGTAAAAGTGAAATCAAACAACTCCTAAAAAGTCTAAATTTAACAAGGAATTAAAATAGATCAACCAAGTATAAAAGTGAAAAATTTAATGGTACTTAATTTTGATTCAAAGGAAATATCATATGCAATTGTAATATTAATCATTTGTTTAAAAAGAATAATTTTCACAATTTAAGCAGTTAGTCTGAAACCTATTAAGATAGCTATAACAAATCTCAAAATTTTCTAAATTAATTGATTTAAACTCAGTATTCATACTAAAACTTATCAAAATTAATTGGGTATGATAACATTCTATATCAATTAAATAATAGCAATAAGCTTAGTAAAAAAACTAAACCTGAAATTAAATAATTGAGATAGTTAAAACTATTCAATTTAGTTTTCTTGTTTCTCATAAGTTAAACATACAAATTTATAAATAATCTACTTACTACTTTTACCAATCCTTTATGACAATTACAGGTCATTAAATTAATGGATAGCTATAGAATAATCAACATCAAATTAATTTGTCAAATCAATAAATATTAGTTACTCATAAAATGTAAGAAAAAAAATTCTAAAATTAAAACATGAATCAAAGTTTAGGACAAAACCATACAAGGTTATAATTAGAGTTTTAAATTCCCTTGAATCATAATATTTGGGTTTAGTCATATATGGATTTAGTTATAATACCAAAAATAGAAGCAAAGATGAAAGATGAATAGAAAAATACAAGAAAACAAAATAAAATGATGTGTAGAAGTGTTGGACGTGTTTTTCTTTGTTCCTATTCAAAACCTACCCTTCTCCTTTCTTACCAAGATCCTTATCTAAAAAAAATCCAAATCCCTAGCTAATAAGGTTGAAAATAAGTTCCTAATTGAATTCAAATTTTTGGAGTAAATTTGGCAATATGCAAGAGCTCGCCTTATCTACTGCAGTAATCTATCCACTTGATTATCAAAATTCGTAACTTAATAGTGTTCCAATTTGATGCAATCTTCAGTTGTCACCTCTTAAAACAAAATACATATTAATTTTACCATTTAAGCACTAAAACATAACTAAAATAAAAGAGATAGATCCAATTAATATAACCAAATAATTTCTCATCACCTATTCCGCTATTCATTTCCTCTACCACCTTTCTAGCAGTTATCACATCCTCCATCTGCTCCTTTTGTTTATTTTCTACCTGTTGAACTAGTATAAAAGTTGTTAGGGTAGCAGAAATGTTCTCCTATGCTACCAAAGAGGGGCTTGTTGATCAGTACGTCTAGGTTTCTTATGAGGTATATCCTCCTATCTTTCTAGAGCTTCACTAACTACCGAGTGTTGGTTTATGCCCTACAGCCAATCGCTTTGGTTGTAGTTTAGTGATAAAATAATATAAAGGTGTTATTCATCTTGTACATGTTTAGATGTATATGATAAAGTCCATAAGATAATTGTACATTGTAAATGAAATTATAATGAGAATATAATTATGAGATTTATATTGCATTTATGTATTATTCTTAAATTATTCCTAGTCATTGTTTTATTAAGATTGGGCATTAATAGAACGTAAAAAGATTAGCACACGTTATATTTTTTCTTATGAAAGAAGGAGTCGATCTTATAGGTTAACGTATAGAGATACTAAAGCAAATGTGTGGGTACTTAATAGAGAACAAGTTTATTGAACAGACCTAAAATAAGAAGTCCATTTGGAATATTACTTGTATGTCTATGAAATTTTCATTGTGATGATTGTATAAGTGATCATTTGACTTGAGGTCACCAAAGTTGTTTTGTATAGAGACTGCTACATTTTGATATTACTTGTGACCTATTTAATCATAGGTTGTTTAATAGGTAGTCATTGGATATAACATGAATTATATACAGATATTTGTGTGATCAAGATAGTATTCATCACCCTAAAGTAATAAGGAAAAATGTTTTATTGTTCTCGATTAGTATTGATTCGAGAAATCTTTAGCCAAGGTGGAATGATGATTTGTAAATAGTTTACAAATTTTGTTAATTGAATTAATGACTAATGACAGAGAACTAATGTGATTAGACTTAAAAAGAGTTTACATTAATTCCATGCTCTATCTAATCAGAACATTACATGATAAAATGATTGAATTATACAGAAAAATAATGCATAGAAATGATAGTCAAAACCACTTTAACATTCCTAAATATTTGGATGGTCATGATGCGTTGCTAGATGCTAATCTTGATATATGATTATAAATTGTTTAATTGAAAAATTAAAGATAAATTAAAAGGAGTTTTAATTTATTTAATTTTAATTATAAATTAGAATTATAATTTATAATCATTACTAATGTATTTGGGAACCTAATGGGTCTCATATAAAGAATGAGTTGAAGAGAGCAAAGTTAATTTAATCAAGTTAGACTTGATTATAAAATTTGAGAAACTTTATGATTAAATATGAGATATTTAATAAATAAGGATCAATATGAGATATTGAATCTTATTCATATTGATCCTTATTTGAACATAATTGGTATTTAATTAGAATTATTTATAATTCTAATTAAAATTTAATTGAAATTAGAACTTAATTTCAATTAAATTACCAAAATGTCCAGAACATATTATAAATAGACTTAAGCTCTATGAAGCTTGTACTTTTTACTTAATCCTCTCTGTAAGAGTTATAGAATTCTCTCAACTTATTCTATATATACTGTTAGAGGCCGAATATTTGTGTGATTACAGTGGTTAGGACGATTCAATTTTGGAAATCGTTCGAGGGATTCAACAAGATAACGATCAAGCTTCGGAATAAGGTACGATTTAAGTTTTCATTTTATATGATTGATGTTAATCATTTTATATAATTAAAGTGATCTTGGTTTTCGAGAAATCAAATGTTGTGAAAAAGTTTCATAAATTTTTCGCTACAATCAAGATCGAATCCTAACCCAGGTTCCCAACAGTGGTATCAGAGCCAAATTTTAATTCTATAATTTGATTAAATTTTATATTGTTATTGATCAAAATTGAAATTGAAAAACTAGAAACCCGAATCGTAATGACTTGAGGTAGAATAAATATGAAAAGTTTAGATTTGTAGCACTTGAATATGGAAATTGTAAATCCCATAATAATATGTATATGTTGTTGTTAGTGTTTACGATTTCTGGTTGTGTTTTTTGCTTGTGTGATTTTTGCGAATCTGCGAGTTTGCATTGCTGTTGGGTATATTTTGGTGTTTTATTTTGAGTTTTTGGAAAAGTAAAACCCAAAAAGTAGTGAACCCTAGAATTGTTCTGGAGTTTTAAAATAGGGTTGCATTTGTGAATTTGATTTTCTATGCGTCGTTTACGTTTTGTTTATGGAACAAGTGAGGCATGGAGATGCATAACAACTGAGTTTGTGAATCAACGTTTATTTTGAAAGTCATTGTTCTTATGAATGGTTATTGATTTTCATTGAGAACTTTAGATCAAAATGTGTGGTTTATGGTATTTTTGGAAATATGAAACCTATAAACTGGTAATTGTTTTGGTAGAATATTGGCAAATAGTTATGATTTGGTTGTCTACTTGTGATTGTGATTTTAGATGTGCTTTTGTTTTTTTTGAAAACAACAATACCCAACCATAAGCATACAATTATTCAAGATTGAGTTTTCGAGACTTTTGAATAACCTAAACCCGGATCGTAAAGAAACCGAATTGGTGTTGTTGTGGGGCTTGTGTAATAGTCGGTTTCCAAACCTACTTAGGGATTAAAGTGTTAGTCACATGAATTTCATCACATTAGAATGAATTGGTACATTTGGGATATGATTTCATGATTTCATTCACATGCATAACATGAACATATACACACATGAATATTGATTTAGAAAAATTGCACTCAATTGACATGCTCTAAGGTATGAAAGTTTCTAAACAATTGTGATATGATTGTGCATTTCTAATATCTTTTACTTTGTTTTACCAATAAAAAGATTTGATGGATTGCAATTAGTAATTTGGAGTTAATTGTTACAATCGGGAGAATGATGAATTAAAATGTACATTTAAATTAAGAAAAAATTCAAGTGAAAAGACAAGTTGACATGTGGAAATTTATGATGACTAAGCTTATCCAAATAAGTGACCTATTATTGGAACCCGATTTCGGAACCGGACCCCAACAGGAAAACGGAAAAGACAAAAGTGAAAACAGACGGAAACTTCCGGAAACAAAAAGCGAAGGTCGAACCCGGAAGTGGGCCGAAGCGAAAGCGGAAGTAAAAGCATAAGCGACATTGAAATGAAAATGGGAACGCAGAAGCGAGGCGAACGAAAACGGATTCAAAAGAACGAAGCACAGTAATTCGAATCGAATTCCAAACGAACTGAAACAAATTGAGTGGCAAGATTCCGACATCCGCGAAGAAAAACTTTTCGAAACAACGTCGCATTGGATACCCTAAGACTAACTTA
>JANIJH010000003.1:36522106-36534609 GCA_024520975.1 Erythroxylum areolatum
GATGCTGCCACTAATCCACTCTAGATGCTGCCATATGTCACCAATTAATCAGTCCATATGTCTCCTTAGTATTGGTCCACTTGTCACACAAGAATGGATCCATTTGTCACTTAAGTACTAGTCCATTTGTCACCTATTTTGGAAATTTCTAAAATTCACCAAAAATTTTGAAATAATAATAACACTCTCCAAATAAATTTTCAGCTCAAAATAATTCACCAAAAGTTTCAAAATATCCAAAATATACCAAAATTTTCAAATCATAATTAATACACTCCAATTTAATTCATAATTTCTACTTATAAATCAAATTTACCCAAAAATGTCAGTGAATGCATGTACAATTATTTGTGTAAGTCAAAATTCATATGCATATATTAGAGAATACTCAATTATGCAAAGCATATGATGTACTGTAAATTCTTAAATTTTCTAACCCCTAACATGGGGTGTTACACTTCTTATTATCATTCAATGAATAATTATAAGACTAACCCCAAAGGACCCAAGAAAATCTGGGTACCTAAAATGAACATAATATCTACTGCAGATCTCCTTCCTTGGAAAAAGCAACCAGCACCAATGGTATTTAGACAGTGGATGCTCGCGACATAAGACAGAAAGAAGGTCTATGTTCCTAGACCTTCAAAATAAGCAGGGAGGATTAATAACTTTTGGAGACAACCAGCAGGGAAAAATAGTTGGAATCTGCAAAATCGGTAAAGATTCCTTTGCATCTATTGATAATGCTCTTCTAGTTGAAGGTTTAAAGCATAATTTGGTTAGTGTAAGTCAATTATGTGATTATGGCTTTGAAGTATCCTTTAATCAAATTTTTTTTGTAGTAAAAAACAAGGACAGCTCTATATTCTTTTCTACCAAAAAACGAATCAATCTTTATAAGATTAATTTAGAAGATTTGCAAAGTCAAAATATTTCATGTTTTATATTAACAGATGAGGAAAAACTGATTTGGCATAAAAAGCTAGGTCATGTTAGTTTTAAACATATTTCCAAGTTGATTAAACATGATTTGGTAAGAGGTTTACCAAAAATAAGTTTTAACAAAGATTTCTTTTGTGAGAGTTGTCAAAAAAGAAAACAGGTTAAAACATATTTTTCTTCTAAAAATATTGTAACTTCGCCTAGACCTCTAGAGTTGTTACATATAGAATTATTTGGTCCAACTAGAACATTAAGTCTTGGCGGAAAAAAATATGATCTCGTAATTGTTGATGACTTCACTAGATTTTGTTGAATATTATTTTATCACATAAAGATGAGTCCTTTAAGTGTTTTAAAGTTCTTTCCAAAAAATTACAAAATGAAAAAGGAATTATTATTGCTGGAATTAGAAGTGATCATGGTGGTGAATTTGAAAATGAAAAATTCAAAATGTTTTGTGAAGAGAATGGAATTTTTCATAATTTCTCTGCTCCTAGAACTCCACAACAAAATGGAGTTGTAGAAAGAAAGAACAGGACGATTCAGGAAATGGCAAGAACCATGCTCTGTGAAATGAATCTTCCTAATTATTTCTGGGCAAAAACTATAAATACAGCTTGTTATATTCAAAATAGAATACTTTTGCGACCTTGGTTAAATAAAACTCCATATGAGTTATGGAAAGGAAGGAAGCCAAATATCTCTTACTTCCATCCGTTTGGTTGCAAGTGTACTATATTGAATACAAAAGAAATATTGGATAAATTTGATTTTAAGATTAATTCAGGAATTTTCTAGGATACTCATTGTCTTCTAAAGCTTATAAGGTTTATAATCTTGCTTATAAATCTGTTGAAGAATCTATGCATGTCAAATTTGATGATGGTTCGCAACCAGATAGAAGAAATGATTCTGATAATGAAACCCTGTCAGTTCCCCTGGTTGATAATGTAGACTTGTAACCATTAGATGCTCCACTAGATAAAGTAGAAGATATTCCTGAAAACCTTAGTCTGAGAAAAGACTGGAGGTATAAATCCTCTCACCCAAAAAATCTAATTATAGGTGAAACTTTAGAAGGTGTGAGAACTAGGTCTAAATTAGAAAAGATGAAAATGTAGCTTTTATTTCTGAATTAAAGCCTAAGAAAATTGATGAAGCTTGGATTTTAGCCATGTAAGAGGAGCTGAATCAATTTACAAGGAACAAAGTTTAGTATTTAGTTCCCAGACCCTCCAATAAGTCAATCATAGGAACCAGATGGGTTTTTAAAAATAAACTAGACGAGTCGGGTAGAGTAAGTCATAACAAAGCTAGATTAGTAGCTCAAGGCTATAATCAACAAGAAGTAATACACTATAATGAAACCTATGCTCCTGTAGCTAGATTAGAAGCTATTAGGATTTTGCTTGCATATGTCGTTTGTCATTATATAAAACTGTTTCAAATGAATGTAAAAAGTGCCTTTTTGAATGGTTTTATAGATGAAGAGGTTTATGTAAAGAAACCTCCTAGTTTTGAAGATTCTAATAAACCAGATTATGTCTATAGACTTCATAAAGCTTTGTATGGTTTGAAACAAGCACCTCGGGCTTGGTACGATCGTCTAAGTTCTTTTTTAATTGAAAATGGTTTTAGTAAAGGATATGTAGACAAGACTTTGTTTAGAAAATGTATTAAAAATAATTTCATCATAGTACAGATATATGTAAATGATATTATTTTTGGTGTAACTTCTAAGAAGCTATGTTTCAGTTTTAAGAATCTGATGAAAAATGAATTTGAAATGAGTATGATGGGAGAATTAAAATTCTTTCTTGGTTTACAAATTATGCAAACTGAAGAAAATATTTTTATTCATCAACAGAAATATATCAAAGAATTGTTGGTTAAATTTGAAATGGAAAAGGTGAAACCTATGTCAACTCCTATGCATCCTTCAAACCTTTTATCTAAGGATGAAGCGGGTAAGAAGGTTGATCAAACTCTTTTAAGAGGAATTATTGGTTCTCTACTTTATCTTACAGCAAGCAAACCTGATATTCTGTTTAGAGTCTGTTTATGTGCAAGATTTCAAGCAGATCCTAGAGAATCTCACTATATTATTGTTAAAAGAATTTTGAGATATTTGTCAGGTTCTACTGATCTTTGCTTAATTTATGAGAAAGGTAAAGATTTCAGGTTAATTGACTATTGTGATGTTGATTACGTTAGAGATAGGATTGATAGGAAGAGTACAAATGGAGGTTGTCACTTTCTTGGCCATAATCTAGTCTCTTGGTCAAGTAAGAGACCAAGTTCAATTACTCTATCTACTACAAAAGCTAAATATATGTCAGCTGCAAGCTGTTGTTCACAGACATTATGGATCAAGTATCAGTTAAAAGATTACTCAATACAAGAAGAACAAATTCCAATCTTCTATGACAACACAAGTGCTATCAATCTATCGAAGAATCCAATACAACACTCGAGGGTAAAGCATATTGAAGTTAGACATCATTTTCTACGAGACTATGTACATAGGAGAATTGTCAGTCTACATTTTGTTGAGACAAATCATCAATGGGCGGATATCTTCACTAAACCTTTGAATTAAGATAGATTCAAAAAAATTATACGAAACTTGAATATGGTAATGTTGAATGACCAATCGTCTGACAAGTCATGACCCAGATGATTCGCAAGCGAAGAAGATAAAAGTCGTAAGTTTTCAAGTAAACAATAACAGTAAGTCATAAACGTAACTTTTCAAGAGAAGCTATTAGAGGGAAATCTTCTCAAGATTATAGAATATCACTTACTCTATAATATTCCTGAAATACTTTAAAATCGACTTTTGTAGTGCTCTCAATCAAAACATTTCATTACTCTGTTCTTAGCGTCAAGTTTTTTCGGTTCACATTCTCATCTTCAGATACTAGCATCATTACTTTGAGCAAAATACATTAGTTTGTTTAGTTTTTATCGATTATAGATCACAAATGGAGCAATCTATGATCTATGTAAGACATGTTGATTTTGACTCTTTGAAGCAAAACCAGATGGACATTGAATCAGAAATTGAAGCAGTTGGATGGAAAAACTTCTTTCAGGTTCGTGAAACAGTATATCTGAAATAGTTATATGAGTTTTCGAAGAATGCAAAAGTGGTAGACGATACCTTAGTATCAATGGTAGATAGATTGTCGGTTATACACTAGATTTAATCGAGAAAGTTAGTGAGTGTCTATGTATTGGAGCAAAGCTGTCTCATAACACAAAATGGATGACTCAAGGAAGTGTAGACAAGGCACACATCAATTGACAACTATATGGAAGTAGTGACCCAAAAGACAAGAAGGCGTCAACTCTTGTTCTGAAGGCTAGGGTTCTACAAGCTCTACTTTTTCATTATGTTCTACCAAGATCAGGTTCGAAGAACATTGTGACGACAATAGATGAACAATGTTTGTTTCATCTACTCAATCATCAACCTATTAATCTTCCGTACGTAATTTTGAAGTACATGATGAAGTCGAAGAGAGATTCTTGTTCCTTACTGTATGGTATGCTGCTAACAAGGATCTTTAGAGATTCTGAAATTCTTCTTGACAGAGGAAACAGGATAAAGATGGATGTGAAAAGCATCATTAATGCGACCACTATTAGTAGAATGGGATTAAAGATTCAAGACAAGGCACATATAGGTTTTACGCCAAAAGCAAGGGCTGAGGGGGAGCATATTGTCAGACACAGCAGGAGTGAAAGTGTTACACCCATAAGAAAGACAAAACCTCAACCCACAGGAAGAACATCTATAGAAGAAAAGAAAGAGAAATCGTTAGATGTATCAATAAAAGCTAAGACGATTTCACAAAGAGAAGAAAGCCAGGTTAAACAGTCATTACAACATGTGTCATTGAGAGAAAGGGAGAGACACTTCATTCAGAAAAATCTAAACAATCAAGAAAGTCATCAAGATTATGAACCTTAAGTTAACAAGAATAGAAGAAACAGAAAGGTTTGACTCTTGGTAAAGATTCTGAAAAGCCAAAGAAAGCACTTCAGGCTACTAGATCTTTGGTCTCAATTTTGTAAAGTCAATCAGCAAAATCAACTAAAGAGATAGAAATTAAGAGGAAATTAGTGTTTGAAAGAAAGAAGCCTCAATAACAACTTCCTTCTAGACTGGCAGAAGAACATAAGAAGCTGAAGACTAGTTAGAAAAAGAATACTTCATCTGATGTTCAACAGAAAACAAAGTCAGTTAAACACAAATTAGCACATTACAATCCTTCTTAACCTATCAACAAGGAGGATTTGAGAATGAAGGTTCTAGAAGAATCGGTACCTATTCGAAATAGAAGCTCAAGTATTATAAGAGAACCTTTGAAAAAGTTAATCAAGGTACAAGTCAAACCCATACTGATCAATGATCGATCAATACATCTATTAAATCATGAAGAAAGAAGATTATATGGTATTCTGCGAGATGAAAAGTCAGAACCATATTAAATGAAGATGTCCAAGGATCAGTATACAATTTATCCAATCACAAGCAGAACATTGATCAAAATTGTGCCAAATATACAACCAAGATCTTCAAACATTGCACGCAATGAAGAAAAAGGTAAAAAGAAGATGTTCCCTGAAGGAAATAAAGATGATCTTACAGAAGATCAGATTCAAGCAGTTGTGAAGAACATAGATGATGTATGCAATGCAGCTCAACCTAAAGGTATCTATGTCTCACATCATATCTCAAAACCATCAGGAAGTCAGTGTGGAGGTTCCACTATAGATGCAACTTTCAAGGTAGTTGAAAGAGTTACAAAAGGATAGTACATAAATATCATGGTTGAAGGTATCAATTTCAACTTAGAGACCTTTGTGCATCTGATCATGCGTCTTAGACCTTTAAGTTTTATACCATCAACTAATGAAGTATTACACCTTCTTGGATAACCAGTTCCAAAACTACCTAGATCTAATGATCTTGATCTCCCAGAAGGAAAACAAACATTCAAACCTCCTATTATCAAAATCATAGAATTAGATGTTTTACCTTCAGAACTCTCTATTGCTAAAAACTTCCATCCACCAAGTACACCTCAACAAGATTCTACTATTGTTTTGGAGGAAGTCAGTCACACAAAGAAGGAAATTTAGGAAGCACTAGTAAAAGAAATTGAGGAAATTCATACTAAGGTTGATGACCTGAGTGACTCAGTAGGTGATCTTTATGAGGAAGTAGCTTATCTATGTGTTACTATTGAACAAGACCTCAAGATAATCTGCACTAATATGCAACATATGTTTTCTGAAATTATGAAGCATCTTCGTTAAAGCTTTTGATTAATAACAAATAGGGGGAGAAGAGTAGAAGAAAGAAAGCATATGGGGAGACCAAAGACAAAAAAAAAGAGAAGAAGATAGAAACGACTACAAGTTTTTATATCATATATGTATTTCATATATGCATATGCATTTCTTTTTTTGTCTTCTTATTCGTCGTCTGAATAATATTCGCTTACTCATTTTTATCTTTCTAAAATTATGATTATTTGTTATCATCAAAAAATGGGAGATTATTAAGTCAAGAAGACTTCACTTCTATTAATTTTGGTGACAATCAAATAATAATAATAATAGAAATAAATGAACTGTTTTGATAAGTGTGTTAAGTGTGCAGAAAAATATAAGTATCACATAGTCATCACAGAAGAAGCAAAACACAGACGACACGTCATCACAGAAGAAGCAAAACACAAACGACACGTTATCATAAAAGAAGCAAAACACAGACGACATGTCATCACAGAAAAAATAAAACATAGATGACACGTCATCACAGAAGAAGCAAAACACAGACGACACGTCATCAGAGAAGAAGAAAAACATAAAAGAAGCAAAACACAGATGGCACGTCATCACAGAAGAAGCAAAACACAGATGATACAGGGAAGAAGATACTCTAGTACGTTAGACAGTTAGTTACAGAACTCAACTAAATAACGGTTTCTAAAAGAAACAAGAAGAAGTTTTTCAAGAAGTAGTTGGAGACTTAGGTTATAAATACTAGTCCTAGTCGAAGACTGAATAGTTTTAAGTTTTACATACTTAGAAAAATTCTGTATTCAAAATGCGATACAAGAGAGCAAATGCTACTATAACAAAAAGCTCACAATATCTTTCCAAGCAAGAGAAAGAAAAGGCTAAGAGCTTGGAGAGGCTAAGATAGTAGAAAGAATACTTTGTGTAACAGACCTGAAGAGGCTTTGGAAGGGAAGAAAGAATACTTGTAAAGTTGAAGAGTATAGTGAAATCTCAAACGAACTCTGAGGACTAGACGTAGCCCAAGATTTTGGATGAACCAGTATAAAATTGCAACATCTATTCTCTAGCCTTACACTTTAATTTTCTTATTGTTAGACGAGTAGATAAAATTTATTTGCGATTCAGATATGTAGCTACTTTAGTATAATATCATTGGTATTCATTTGATAGTTGAAAAAGTTTTTGTATTCTAAAAAAGATTATACAATTCAACCCCCCTTCTTATGTATTTCGTATACTTTACGTGAATTCTATATTAACAAGTGATTTACTGCACTAAGAATAGTCAAAAGTGTAATTATACATTAAAAAATTATTTATAAAAAGGAGACATCACATGATAAATACTTAACCAATTTTATTAAACATAATTAATAATATTCTTACAAACTTAACATTTTTCAACTTTATTAGTTTCAGCAAACTTGTTGAGTTGAAATCAATCCACCAAAACTACCTAATAATAACAAAATCTTTTTATTTTGATTTTTTCAAAAGTCAAGCTCACTTAAAAATCTATAGCATAATTAATTCATATATATAATAAAGCATGAATCTTAATTCATACCTTATTATAAAGCTTGATTATTTTCTTGTTATTTTTTTGAACCAATTTTGATATCGACTCATCTTAACCATAATAAACACACAAATGTTTGGTCTTTAAACGGTACATGTAAAACAAGTTGAGAGAACTCTACAAATGTTGTAGAAAGTGTTAGCAATACGTGTTAACTCTCTCAAAATCTAAGCCTATTTATAATAGGTCTTTGAACTTTTAGTACTTTAATTCAAATAAAATTTTAATTTCATTCAAACTTTAATTATAGTTATAATTACTTCTAATTAAATACCAATTAGGCCCATATAAAATCTAATGTCTCATATTGGTTCTTATTTATAAAATACTCATATTTAATCATAATATTTTTCAAACTTTACAATCAAGTCTAACTTGATTAAAAACATTTTTGTTCTCTTCAACTCATTCTTTAGGTGTGATCAATTAAGTTCCTAAATATATCAGCAATGGATATAAATTATAAAATTAAATCATATTCATGATTAAATAAATTAAAAACCTTTAATTTATCTTTAATTCTCTAATTAAATAGTTTACATTCATATATCAAGATTGACATCTAGTAGAACATTATGCTCACTTAAATATTTAAGAATGTCAAACTAGTTTTAACTAACATTTTTATACATGATTTTTCTGCATAATTCAATCATTGTATAATACAATTTTTTGATTAGACTTGCTATATGAAATTAATGGTTACTCTATTTAAGTCCAATTATACTAGTTCTCCACCATTACTAATTGATCCAATTAAGAACATTTAAAAACTATTTTCAAAGTGTTATTCCACTATAACGAAGGATTTCCTAAATCAATACTAATTGAGAATATTAGAAAATTCTCCTTAATTACTTTAGAGTGATTAGTCTTATTTTATTACTTTACTACCTCTATATAGCTTATGTTATCTTTAATGACTACTGACTGAGTTACCCTTGACTAGAATGGGTTATAAATAGTATAAAAATATAACAGTCCCTATATAAGTTAGTTTGTAGATCTCAATTCTAATGATCACTTATACAATCATCATAATAAGAATTTTCATAGACATACAAGTAATGTTCTAAATAGGATTCTTATATGAGGTTAGTTCAATAAACTTGTTCTCTAATAAACACTCACACATTTGTTTAAGTATCTTTATATTTAAGTATATGAGATCGACTATTTCCTTCATAAAGAAAAAAACATAATGTGTACTAGTCTTTTTGCACTTTATTAATCTCCAATTTTAATAGAACAATTTAAGGATAATATATAGATGTAATATAAATCTCATTATAAACTAATTTATAATGTATTTTGTTAAAGTAATATAACATCAGCTCTATTGGTTTTAGACCAAGTATGTAGGATAGTTGTTTTATAACTTTAAATTGATATTTTATGATTTTTCAGTTGTAGATATTTTTCCTGATTTCTAGAGTTAAATATATGTCTTCTTAATTTTTATTGTTAGTAGGACAATAAGGGTTTAAGAAAACGTGGGTTTCTTTATAGGCATGTATAAGGCTATTAAGTGGATTGAATAAATATTCGTACCATTTTTTCTACAAAAGTATCAATTCACTCTCAAATTATTCTTTTATTTATTGAGCATGTAGTTCTTGTTTTGTTTTTAACATGTGGTATCAAAGCCTTTGTAATGAATGATCTTCAAGTAGTTAGAGGGATAAGGAAGCTCAGGAACCAGAACTACAATACAAGAGCAATGTGTATAATGGCTTATTTGCAAGGCCAATATATTTGGGAGATCGTCAGCGAAACTGATGTTACACAATCAGGGGTAGAGGATGGAAATGGAACGTTATGAAGGTGGAAGGTTAAAGTAAGGAAGGTAATGTCTTCTCTTAAGACAACAATTGAAGAAGATGTGTTGAAGCATATTCAAAATGCCAAAATGCCAAAGGAATTTTGGGATACACTTGCTACACTTTTCTCAAAGAAGAATGATGCAAGGTTGCAACTTATAAAGAATGAGCTATTGTCAATAACTTAACATGATATGATAATTGTCCAGTACTGCCATAAAGTAAAATCAGTATGTCGTGAAATTTCAGAGTTAGATCCAACAGCTCCAATAAGGGAAACTAGGATAAAAAGAATAATTATTCATAGTTTGAGACCTGAATATAAAGGATTTATTGTACAAGGATGGCAAAATGAACCATTCCTTATTGAGGTTGAGAATTTACTTACTGGTCAAGAAGCCATAGCTAAGCAAATGGTCGGAGTCTCATTGAAGAGTGAAGAAGAAGTGCTTTACATAAACAAAAACAAAGGGAACTCCAAACAACATATTACTGGTGCATCTAAAAGAAATAATGACAAGGTGAAAAGTCATCAAGGAGATGGAAGTCCTCGCTCGACGAGAGCTTCAAAAATTGACTAAAATTATAAAAGATTGGAAGGGAGAGGTTATAATTGTGGGAAAAGGGTCATATGGTGAAAGATTACTAGTCCGAGAAAAAGTTTGTGGAAAGCAATGTTGCTACTTCCAATGCAAAGGAGAAAAGTGAAGATGATTGGGATGCTGAAGCAATCTTTGCTATAGAAGATGGGGAGTTAACGCTTACAACAACAATATCTAGATTAATTGATTATGAGAATGACTAGATTAATGATTTAGGTTATGCAAATCATATAATGGTTGGTAAAAAAAAAATACAAAACTTGTCAGAGAACAAAAGAAGTCGCATTATGGTGACATCCCATGATTCAAGGTTATCAATAGCTCATATTGGTAAGACAATAGTTTCTCCTCAACAAAGTGCCAACTAGATGTCCCTTCAAAATGTTTACAATGTTTTAGGTATGAAGAAAATTTTGCTTTCCATATCTCAATTAACATCATCTAGCCACTTGCTATGTTTGTTCCATATGATGTGAAGGTACATCATGATCTCAACACCTTAGATGAGCCAATAATGAAGGGGTGAAGATCAGAGTCAGTTTATGTGATGTTTGCAAAGTTTGTATATGTAGACAAAACGAGAAAGAATGAGACAATAGATTTAGGGCACATGCGATTGGGTCACATGAGCTATTCTAAGCTAAATGTGATGATAAAAAACTCAATGCTCAAGGGCCTTCCTTAACTTGAAGTAAGAACAAACACCGTTTGTGCAAGATGTCAATGTGGTAAAGCATATCAATTTCCATTTGAAGATTCAAAATTTAAAGCTGATAAACTGTTACAATTGGTGCACTCTGATGTGTTTGGACCTGTCAAACAAATATCAATTGGTGGAGTGAAGTACCCCATGACTTTTATTGATGATTTTTCAATACATGTGTGTTTTTTTTAAAGAAAAATCTTATTCTTTTTCAAAGTTTAAAGAGTTTAAAAGAAATAGTTGAGGGAGAAGTGGGCAAGAAAACTTCTTGTTTAAGAACAGATAAGGGAGGGGAATATAACTCAATTAAGTTTTCTCAATATCTAAGGGACTGTGGAATTCATCATCAATATACTTATGCCAACATGCCACAACAAAATGACATTGCCTAAAGGAAGAATAAGCACCTTACTAAAATTTGTCATAGTAGGCTTCATGTGAAGAATATATCAAGAAAGTTTTGGGTAGATGCAATGCGGACAACAATATTTGTGATTAGTAAACTTCCTCAACAAAGGTTAAATTTTCTTTTACCTTTTGAAAAATTATGGAATATGAAAGCTAATGTTAGCTACTTTTAAGTATTTGCATGTATGTGTTATTGGTTTTTCCTAAATCATTTGCATAGCAATATTGACAAGCAAGTTGTTAGATGTATCTTTGTAGGTTATGATAGTCAAAGAAAAGGGAGAAAATTATGTGACCATATAACTAGAAGGTGTTATACATCACAACATATTGTATTTGATGAAGCATCTTTATAGTGGTCTTCAAGAAAGGAGATATTACCCGATCCAACTGAATTGAAACATGTGTTGTAAATTACTCATTTTCAATTAAGTGAAGATGGTGATATCAAATAAGAAGTAATTCATAATTCTTAGCAAACTGGTATGTACCAACAACCATGTGAAAAAGGTGGGACAAATGAAGTAGAAGTACTAGCCCCTCAATCTCATCTTAGAAGGTTTAGCAGGATTTAGAGGCTAAATCCCAAATATGCCAATACAACAGCAATTAAAGATGAATTTGCAAAAGAATCAGAAACCTTTGAAGAATTAGCTCAAAATTTATTATGGACTAAAGCAATGGAAAAAGAAATTGCATTATTAGAACAAAATCAAACTTGGGAGCTACTGCCAAAGCTAAAAGATGTAAAGCCCATTTCATGCAAAAGGGTCTACAAAACAAGCTCCACATAGATGGATCAATTAAGAGGTATAAAGCACACCTAGTAACTCGAGGGTTCATGTAAAAATATAGACTAGACTATGATGAAACATTTACTCTAGCGACAAAGCTTACGACGAAATGTGTTGGACCCCACCCCCCACCCGTAGGTGTTTGCGGGTTATACCACGACGGGTGTTTGCGGGTTATACCACGACATCCAACTTAATCAATATTGTCCCCTCTAGTCTCAGGTGAGTTCTAGCCCTTGAACCCAAGACCTCAGGGTTCTGTTTGATGTGGATTGAGATATATTGAATTGTATTTAGATATAGGAGTGTGTTTATCTGCTGAGATCCCGGACG
>JANIJH010000003.1:36541674-36557949 GCA_024520975.1 Erythroxylum areolatum
CTAATAATAATGCATGAACATGCCAATAATGAATGCAAGGAACTGTACCCATCCCATCGGTGACGGGATGTTACACCTTGACTGGTCAGTTATCTTTGGTACCGCCTGCTGGTTTCTATGAACATGGAGAAATATGGCCCTCTTCGACAACTAATTCTCGTTACCGCTTTCTCCTACAACTCTTATGCTACGCTATGTCCACCAAATCTGCCAGGCTTCAGTCTGGCAAGTTAGAGCCTGTCTTGATTCTCGACCTCGTTACAAACAACTTATTGGGCGATGTCCACCTATCCTTGGATGGGTAAAACTGAATACCGATGGCGCGTGCAACAACGCAAACTCTTCGACCATAGTAGGTGGATTTATTCGGGATAGCTCTGATACTTGGCTTGACGGTTTTGTACAGAATATCAGTTGGTACTCCTTGATCTCCGCGGAACTATGGGAAGTTTTTTCGGGTCTGAAATTAGCTTGGGACCTTGGTTATCGATGCGTGGTATTAGAGCTGGATTCTCTTGTGGTCAAGAATCTCCTATCTGACGCAACAAACCGGACAATGTCGCTCAATCCCCTCATCCTGGGTATCAACGAATTACTCACTCGAAACTGGGTCGTTTTTTCTTGCCATACTTACAGAGAGGAAAATCGATGCGCTGATTGACTCGCCAACTTGGTAGTCAATTTTGGTCTCGGGATTACCAATTTTGCTAGTGCACTTTCAGGGTATGTCACTATCCTTATAGAAAATATGGTTGGGATTAGCTTCTCTCGTAAGATCATGTAATTTGTATTGTTTTTCTTTTCTTTGTCATAAAAAAAGTTTTTGTTTGAGAGAAATTAGTGGGGTTTTATTTGTGCACTTATCTCCTTAATTATCCTATTAATTTTTTAATTTTGAGGGATTTTCATTTAACTTATTACAATCAATGAAAAGGTATCTTTTTTAGTTTTTTTAGAGTTTAAAAAATGATGGAAAGTAAGAGTTAATAGAGGTCTACGAAATAAAAAATGAGGGCCGAGTAGGCGAGTTCAGATCTCCTGTCCAATATTATGGTATTTTATTGTGTCCAATAAATCTCTGCCGTTTATTTATGTGAATTTTATGTAGGTCCCGCATGGACTCCGTGTGGATCCCACAAAATAAATGGTTGAGATTTTATGGACAGAATAAGATAGGGTAATATTGGACAGAAGATCTATTCTCCGAGTAGGCATGCAAGCGAAGCTAGGTAGACCGTGTGATGGGGAGTGACAAGGCTATACTACTATCGATGAATTCAAGGAATCTTTTTATGAATAACTGGGAACTGCCACCACGGATCTAGCTGCCCTTGTAACTACATAATACTAGACTTACGATTTTCGGTTCCAGTTTTACTTTAAATCCAATAATGTTTTCTGTTTAAACTGGCATCTTTTTTTTTATCTATAGATTTGGAGGATTTAATTGGTAACGTTTTCACTTTACTAACCAATATAATATTTTTTTCAAATACAAACAATTCAGGATTTAAGAGCAAAAAGTTATCAAAAACCTGAGTCTTTGAAGAGTTAATATAAAATTAAAATCATAAGAATAGTTCCATTGTTAATATTATCCAACAGCAATTCCTCCTTTTGCAGATAATGGATAGGATTGTGCATGTCAAACTTATTTTCAGGTAAAATATGATTTTCTTTTTGTTTGTTACTGCGTATGCTCAACAGTTAACTATTAACTAATTAATTGAATTAGTTAATTAATTAGTTTATTTCAAGAGTTGGGGAGCAATCGCAGTGTTCCGACAACCGAGGTACTTTTGGTTTGTGACTTCGGCTCCTCCTCTGCACGTGTTAGCACATGGCTAGCCTCCGCAGTTCTTTCGTTAAATAGATATACTTACCTATACCACCTCCACAGTCCACTTTGCTCATGTTAAAATGGAAGACATTCCAGCCTCCATAGCCATGGGACAAGAAGAACAACTATAAAGTGCCTTTTGAAGTTTTGTTGAAACGCACTCGTAATACTAAGGGTCACTTCTAGCCTAATTTTATTTTAAACTAACAACTTGCTTTCTTTGTTTCAACTTTTAGTTTTAGGTGCCAGGACAAATTTGGCATCGTAATGTTATAATTAGAATTTAACCTCTTCTCCGCATTTTTGCTCTGTAATAACTACCAAATATCACCCTCCAACCAACATATCCCAGTGCACCAAAGTCTTTAATACATGCATTCCTTGCAAAACTAATTCTAAATACATGTATATTAGACAAGGAAATTTTAAACAGTCAACAGATTTTGTTTAAAACCTAAAGGTCTTACCAATCGAATCCCATGTTTTGGGAGTCAATATTGAATTGACAAATACATTTCAGAAATAAAAAACTGCATTAGGTAATTTAGTTTAAGACATTTATAAGGGCATTCTCCTAGAAGAGCAATAATAATTATTAAAAGCCGAAGATGATTGTAATCTTTTGTTTCCATCAACATAATATAATCTAATCTAATCACAATCTTTTACGTGGACAAATAAATTAGTTTGCACATTTCTCCTACCAGAGCTGGGTTTTTAATTTTTATAACAACTTTTATTAAATAACAGTTTACTTAAAAGTTTAATTAGCCAACCTCTTCCACATATCATATTAAGCGTTTCAAAGAACAGTAGAAACGACACCGGAACGTGGCAAAACAGGGGATCGCGATATCCATCCATGAAGAAGGTATGGGCCCCCCCCCACAAACCTTGGAAGATTCATTCTTCCCTTTCCTGTTTTAACCGCACCGTTGTAAACAGCGCCTCCATATTTTCTCTTTAACCTCACGCCCAGCTCACCTTACCTCCTTTTTTCGTGTCTCGGTAAAGTGCGCCTGGTAGCTAGTCCTTTCTCGTTTCGTCCTCCCTTCTCTCACTCACGCACATTATAGCAACTTTCGCTTCAAACACTGAATGTCGTTAATTTGGATAGAAACTGAAATAGCAAGTACAGAGTGAGAATCAAAATTCAGTCTCTAAGGAGAGAAGAAGCGAATTTGTGTGTATATTGTATTTTTTCTTTTTTGGAGTATTGTGCGGGAGACGTGTCTGATCTGGGAATTAATATAAAAAGGGCACTCCTTTGATTTTCTTTTCCGTGTTGTTTGAAAATTTCCCAGTTGACAGTCATATGTATTGGTATATAAATACAGTCTTGTTTCCCTTTTGCCTTGCGACAGACTAAGAGAGAGTTGCTAAAAGCCTCTTTTTTGCGATTCTACCCTTTGAATTATAGCATGTATATGTGTGCATAGAGAATCGAGTCTCTTGCGCGTGTGTGTGTGTTGAGAGAAGCAAGAGTGCTTTTTTATTGGCTCAGCGGTTCTTGGTAAGCAATCAAGGAATTTTGCAATGGGTACGTAACCAATTCGTTCTCTGGTTCTTGTTTGTGCGTGATTCGGTAGCTTTTTTATGTTTTGGTTGGTTCATTTCTCTTTCGGATTTTTGGTTTGTGTTAGTCTTGTTACTTTCTGATGTTAGACATTTGGTGGTGGGTGGTCATGGGTATCTGGTGAGTTCTGTTTTTCTTTTAGTTTTTCTTGTCTTTTAGTTTTCCTAGGATTTGGTGTTAAGATTAAGAATATTTGTGCTAGTACTTAAGTGGCCTCTGTGATTTAGTTAAGTGCTCTCACTGATTGTAATCAAAACTTCTGTCTTCTCATGCTGCTCTGTTTTTTGTGCTTGATCTCCACTCTCTCTCTCCCTCTCACTCTCTGTGCCTGGTTTTGCTCGGCTTTCAATGGCCCGAAATCCTATGGTTCTTTGACATTTTTCTCGAAGTTCATTCGTCGTGGTCAAGACTCGTATTTTCTTGTGATTCCGGCTGCTTTCTTTATAAAAAGAAAAGAAGAACAAGTCATTTAAGATTTTCCTCAATCATTACTACTTCAGATTTATCTTTGCCCTTTTCGGGTTATGGAATTGTTTGTTTTCTTTAGTGAACTTGCTTCGTGGTTCTATTGTATCCCAACATGCCACTCTAATGACTTCTATTTCTTCAGAGGTCAGCGCCAGCTATTCCAGCAATATGGATGATGAGTATGACAAACTCTTTCGCAGGTTGAATCCACCAAGGTATGCAAATTCTTGTCTTCTTCAGTTCCAGCGGAAACTATCTCAAAGATGCAGCTTATCATTGTCATTCATTTCCTTCATTTATCCTTATTTCTTCAGGGTTGTGATTGATAATGAAGCCTGCAAGAACGCAACTGTAGTTCGGGTACACTGCCCATCGTTCTGCAATCGTTTGTCTCTCCATCTCTTATCCTGTCTATTGGTTTATGATCCCTTTTTATGATTCTGCGATGCAGGTGGACAGTGCAAACAAGCATGGGATACTTCTTGAAGTTGTACAAGTCCTTACTGATCTTAACCTTATCATAACTAAAGCGTACATATCTTCTGACGGTGGATGGTTCATGGATGGTGAGATTTTTACCCAATGATTCCCGATTAGTTTATCTTTCTGGCCTGAAGAAGCTGATTTTCAACTTTTACCTTTTCTGTTTCCAGTTTTCAATGTTACAGATGAAGATGGAAATAAGATTACTGATGAAACAATTCTCGATTATATTCGACAGGTGAGTTTTGATTTTTTTTTTAAATTTATGCTCATAGAAAAAGTTTGTTGTTTATTTGTCTAATCTTTCCATCCTTTATGCTGCAAGTCTGATTATGATTTCTTTCTCCAGTCTTTGGGGTCAGAGTCCTGCTTTGCATCTTCTATGAGATCTGTCGGGTTTAAGCCCTCAATGGACCATACTGTAATTGAGTTAACAGGAAGTGATCGACCAGGCCTGCTTTCTGAAGTCAGTGCTGTACTAACCCACCTAAAATGCAATGTAATGAATGCAGACGTCTGGACACACAATGCACGGGCTGCAGCTGTGATGCAAGTAACAGATGAGGACACAGGATCTGCAATTACTGATCCAGAGAGACTTTCCACGATTAAGAAACTTCTCTGTACTGTACTTCGGGGTGGTAACCATTCCAGGGGAGCCAAAACGGTGGTATCTCATGGATTAACTCATACAGATAGAAGACTCCACCAAATGATGTTTGCTGATAGGGATTATGAACGTTTAGATGATGATGCTTTGGATGACAAGCAAAGGCCTGATGTTAGTGTGGTTAATTTGTATTATAAGGACTACTCTGTGGTAACCATAAGGAGTAAAGATAGGTCAAAACTTCTTTTTGATACAATTTGTACTTTGACAGACATGGATTATGTTGTTTTTCATGCTAACGTTGGTGCTGAGGGCCCAGAGGCTTATCAGGTATTTTCAGTCCACCCGTTTGGTTTTGCACAAATCCATTTGGAGATGAGTACTATCGAGTTTAAAACTTATTGAAGGATTCGTTGATGCTATTGTAGGAATATTACATCAGGCATATTGATGGATCCCCCGTGAACTCAGATGCAGAGAAACAACGGGTGATACAATGCCTTGAAGCAGCAATTGAGAGAAGGGTATCTGAGGTGGGTGAATAATTTAAAACTTGTGATTCCCTCTCTTTACTTTGGTAATTTTAACAAAATTGGAGATTATTGTGTAATCTTAGTTGCTGATCCTTTTAAAAGTGGTTATAAGGCTGTAGTTAGTTTTAGATATCGATATAAAAAGGTTAGTTTTGAAATAACAAATTGGCATATTTGAAACACAACGGCTTGCTAACTGCCCCGTATGTTGAGTCTAATGCTATGTTACGTTATGCATTGTTTGTTTGATCAAGGTTGTTGCATGGTTCTTGTAGTAGTAACTATCTAAAGAGTGGAGGGAAGGCATGCTTTTGTCAAAAGAGTTCTTGTTATCAATACAACGCGGTATCAATAGCTTGTTCTAGTTATCTAATACGAAGCCTTATGTATGCTTGCTGTTCCCTGTTCTGTGCTTTAAGCATTAAGTAGGTGATTAATATTTTTCTGTCAAATTCAGGGTTTGAAGCTCGAGCTATGCACGACTGATAGGGTAGGCTTGTTATCTGATGTTACACGCATTTTCAGAGAGAACAGTCTTTCTGTCAAAAGAGCAGAAGTGAGAACCAGAGCAGGCAAGGCTCTGAACACGTTTTATGTTCGTGATGCATCCGGGTACCATGTTGATTCAGAAACCATAGATTCCATACGAAAAGTTATTGGCCGGACAATTCTTAAGGTTAAAAACACTCCTGACGGTTCCAAAGCAGTACCTCAGGATTCATCGACTAGGTTTCTTTTTGGTGGCCTCTTCAAGTCCAGGTCTTTTGTCAACTTCGGATTGGTTCGGTCATATTCATGAATAGTGTTATAGCTCGCGTGCCGTTTACATCAACAACCTCCTTTAAAAGCCACAAACTGTCGTAATACTTTCCCTCCCTGATAGCTTAGTTGTATGCCTTGGAAAAACCATTGCTTAATGGCAGTTACAGCATGCTATAGATCAGCTAAATTGCTTGTAAATCCTCCACTTTCCCCTTCTTTAAGGTTGATTTGTTACTGTGGATCCAATCTCTTGTAGTAGCTACTAAATGACCAAAATTTAACGTGTAGATAATTAATCAATGCCTTGAATTGACTCTTTTTGATCTATGTTTCCGTTTGTCTTTCCCCGTGTCAATTTGACTGACCTGCAGTTGCTGACTAGTTTTGCCTTGTGAATTTGTATGAAGTCTTAATGTTGAATATGAAGCCTTGCCTGGGCGGCCGGTAAATGCATTTGGACTATTGACTGAAAATTTTAGGATGGTCGAATAATTAGATAGGGTGTCAATTAGGAAATGTACTGAAGCTCTTTGGAAGGATTGTAACCGTACAGACGGGAGGATGTAATGGTAAAAGACTTATCGTTGTAGCTGTACAGACAGGAGGATGTAACGGTAAAAGACTTGATCTTCTTTATTGGTGGAAAAAGCTCGAAACTTGACCACAAACAACCCTACGCTTTGGTATGGACCGACAGCTATTGAAATGCGTTGGTAATTGATCATGACTTTATATACTGTTTTCATAGCTCTGTGATGCAGACTGACCAGCTACCAATCTCCAATGGGAGATAGGTTTGGTATGTGAAGTCCCGTGCGGTTTAGTTGACCAAGTTACTGTGGCTACGTTGAATAGTTCCTCTGCTTTTTCTTTTTTCTTCTTTCTATATATTTTTGGCTGTTGTCTACGTTGCTCCTGAATCATAGGCATATGTAAGGGAATCACGCTTCCTTTTTTGCATTTCTATAGTCCATCTCTATCCTAAGTTCTTGTCCTATTCAGATCCTTTTCCAACCAAGGAAAAGAGTTATAAAAGCAAACAAGCCAACAAAATATTAAAGGTGAAAAAGGAAAATAAGCGTCCCCTTTTCTTGAATAGTACTCCCAAGTTCTCATCTTTTATGTCCATGGCTACGACTTATTGGTTGGTGTGTCAGTCACACTAATGGCCTTGTGCGATTGAGGTTGTTTGAATATAATTTATGTGAATCCTAGAAGTAGCCACATAACTTGATCCATCTACCTTAAACAAAATATATGGTCAAGTTCTTGTTATAGTGAATAAACAGTGTTTTAAAGAATAGGATGGAATTAAATACAACGTGGTGATGCATTGGCCTCCAATCTTGATGTACCGAACGAGCTACTGTTCTACACCAAAAAGAGGTTTGCCTTGCAGCCTGTGTGAATGTAAGGCAGAGTCTAAGTGTGGACGAATCTTCTTAACACCAACTCCGATCTGCTAGAAAAGCAACGGCAAGTTGGTAGCATCCTTTTTTCTTTCTAGTACCAACCATAATAATTATGGAAATTTTCTTTTGTGAATCAGGTCAAGGGTTAATATGAATCGATTCATTCGCAATACTTACTTGAGGCGCGGTAATGACTACTTTTGCTTAATTTGTCTTATTTTAACGTCCTTTGTGATAGCATTTGCTAAAGTTATCGTGCTCGGAGGAACTTCAATGCATGTGAGGTGCACTGATTCCTGAATCTAATATGCTCCCCTCAGTCCCCACGTGAAAGCCAGAGGCTTGCCTAGAGATAAGCTCAACAAAAATACTAATATTCTATTACTCAATATGATAGCATTTTAAATTGTTATACCTTCTTCAACCCACCAAATCATTATCCATTCATAGGAATAGGATACCTAAATGGAGAGTTCCAGTAAAGGAAGGTCTTGAGCTCCGCGTCCACTGCAGATTGTACCCAACGACAGTCCATCCTGGTTTCTGTTAATAAGTTGCCTTGGAAGGAAATTGAATCCTTAACATAATAGAAGATACTTGGTTCGATGTTAATTGAATTGAAGCCATTTGATTTGATGCTTGCCAGAACATTGAAATGAGCCATATCGTCAACTCAATCCGAAGGCCCTAGGCCTAGGTGGTTTCAGTTGTTAGCTGGATTTTCCTAAACAATTACGTTATTAAGGGACCGCACCTTCAACCGTATTCTAGTGAAAGCAATTTCAGTTGTTAGCTGGATTTTCCTAAACAATTACGTTATTAAGGGACCGCACCTTCAATCGTATTCTAGTGAAAGCTCATTTTTTTCCTGATAAGTCATTCACTATTTATTGTATTTGGTAACCGACTAATTGGGTTGACTGATTAAACCTAATTAGTTAATTTTCAAAAAGGTCAAGAGGATCAGTGTTTGCGTTCAGCGGATTAAAACTAACAAATGTGTCATCTCAAGAAAACCTAGGTCGAAGGAGGTGTTAATTCTGGAAAATTCATGAGTTTGCTTGTAGTTGGTTGAATGACTGTGTACGAAGTGCAGTAGCCAGTTGCGGCAAAAAAAGTTGCTCTCTTTTCTTCTTTAATTAGATTTTTTATGTCATTTTCTGTGTTGCCTAATCTGCCATTCTAAAAACCCTCTATGCACGATTTAAAACTTGGTTAGAGTTATGTCTGCATTTGAGTATTGCTGGCACTAGTCAGTGAGAAATCTATGGCTAGCAACATCAGAGACGTAGGGAGGCAGTAACAGTGAGACAGCATGAGACAGAAGGATGACGATCGAGATTGGCTGTAAGGGAAGCAGTAACGTGAGAAGCAATTAGGCAGAGATGAATAGTAGACATGGACTACTTGTTAATTTGTCTCATCAATAATAATACATAAATATAAGAAGATGCTAACGAAGAAGAAGAAGAATGTTTTGTTTGTTTTTAATATTTTAAATACTTAATTTCAATTAAATGAGTTTAATTGAAGTTGAGCATGTTTAAATTACTAATAATTTTGAAAAGGTGTTTTTAATTGTTTTCAAGGGTTAATTTTATTAGGAATACTTTAAAAGTTAATTTAAAATATCAAGATATTGAATAATTAAATTATATTAATTATCAATTCAATTCCAAAATTATCACAATTATTTTTCTTAATTTGATTAAGATTAATAATTATATTGATTCTTAATTAATTTTAGAAAAATAGTTTTTAAAATTAGTTAATTAGATAAGTTGTTTCTAAAATTAGAATTAATTAATTTCAATATTATTTTCAATTAGATTGAAATTAATTAATTAGACTTCTTGAAATTAAGAAAAAATATTTTCTTAAATAATTAAGAAAGTCATTTCTTAATTAAATTTATTTATTTCAAATTTTTGAGATAAATTAAATTCTTAGGAATTTTATTTGTTGTCGTTATCATCATCATCATTGTTATTATTAAATATTCTATGTTTTTTTATTAAAGTTATAAAATTAATTTTTTTAGAATTAAATATCTAAAATTTAAATTCTTATAAGAATATTTAACGAAATACTAAGATATATAATATTCATATCCTTATTTGTTTTTAAATCATATCTTTATAAGTCATTTTACACATAAATAGTTAATACTAAATAACTAATTTTACCAAACATCTCTAACAAACAGTTAATGTACTCTGCTGATTAAATCAGTTGATAGAATCAGCCATTAGCTATTTGCCAAATAGATCATTATATAGTCCTAATTGCAATTAAAATCTAAAGGGCGCTATAGAAATCATTTTTTGTAATTTTAGGAAAATTAGAGAAAAAGAAAACTATGCTCAGTATGGTTAAAATTAATATCTATGAATAATGTAATACATTTAAAACAATAAATAATATTAAAATTTCAAATTGGAAAAATATGCTCAGTTAGGTTTATTATATAGGATTGATTAATTAGAATTAATAGAAGGATTGTCCAGTTTTGACCTTTTACAAGATAAATATTTGTGTGTTTTCTCCTTTTTGTTTTATGATTGGATATTTTCAATTAAGAGGATTTAATCAATTGATTAATGCTTAAAAAATTGATCAATCACATTTGCAAATCACAATCTTTTTCTTTTATTTGCTTTTGCTTTGAAACTTTAATAATTAATCCTTTATATTACTAATTTTGATTATATGTACTTTGGATTGGATAATGTATTAATAATTAATCATTCTTATTATTAATTACTTAGAAATTAATAATTAAAAATAATGTGATTTAATTTTTCTACAATTATATTAAACGTCAATTAACATCAATTTTCATGATTACATTAAATGATTTCTAAGATTTTTTATGAGTATACTCAATTTGTTAGTTCAACAATTAAACGGATCTTCATATTCATGATGTGAAATTGCAAATATTTAAACAAATCTTAATATTCATGTCTTGTAGGTATTGAGAAATAGAAAGGTAGATTTAAATCGTGATTTTTGTTTGATTTAATGTTATGAATCTCTTTTTTTGGAAAAAAATTATTATTACCATGAAATTATTTACATTAACTGCTTTTTTGTGATTCTTGGAGATATTTTATTATAGAGTTATTTATTTTATGTCCTTAGATGCATAAGTCATTCTCTAAATGGTATCTATAAGTCATTCAATAAATGGTATCTATCTAAGTAGTAAGTCTATTGACTATTCCAGTGTTAGATTGTTATAGTTTGGATCTTGGAATTATTCATTTAACTTTTTAATATGTCTATTCCACATTCAATTTGTTTACTCTACATTCTTAATTTAATTTTGATATATTTATTTATTTTATAGATAAATGGAGAAAAGTTTAAGTACTTTTGATAATTTAGTAACTTCAAGTTTAAGAAGATCGATGATCCAACTTGAGCTCATGCTAGATTAGTTTCTAAAATGAAGAATCATACCATTTGTCTGTATTACATTAAACAATTAAAATGTGGATAAATCACTAAATTAAAGAAACATTTAACTGGGATCAAAGGTTGTGAAGCCTTATAAGAAAGTGAATCATGATGTGAAATGATAAATGAAGACTTTACTTGGAGAATATCAGTATGAGAAAGATAGAAGGAAAAAAATTAAACTGCGAAATTGGTTGTGAAAATTCTTTTGTTGGTGTTTAGGATGATAGTGAAGATGTTGAAGGTGGTAGTATTCTTACCCAATAAGAAGTAAATGTTGCACCTAATGTTAGGAAAAGAAGAAGACACGTATCTAATTTTTTTTGCACCATGATAACTCCTATAGCTTAGCCTCCAATCCATAGTGCCTTATAATTATGACAATAGCTAAACAATGATATGATTCATGCATAACATTCAATGCTACCAAATCTTATTTTTATCAGCTTATGGTGGATGCGATTACCTTTTAGGGTAAACTCCTTCAATTGATTACTACAAAGGTACACTTTTGAACAACTATGTTTATGAAATATAAAGGTACTTGGATAAAGGAAGAATGACTTGGGCTGTTTATGAATGTTCAATCATACATGATAGTTGGATAAATAGAAAGCATAAGCCTATGATTATTTTTTGTTTATTCTTAAAATAAGACAATATTTTTGAAGTCTATTGATAAATCTAGTCTTGTTAGGAATACTGATACTATATTAAGATATTTCATATAGTTGTTAATGAAGTTAGGTCAAACTATATTGTTTAGTCTATTAGTGACAGTGATTTTTCTTATAAAGTAGCAAGAAGAAGATTGTAAAACAAGTATGATTCTTTTTATTGGACTTTTTGCATTGCACATTACATTGACTTGATGTTGGCAATATAAGAGATGTTAAGTATTTTTATTATTGATATGCAGAGTACAAAAAAGGTGACCAAGTTCATTTATAATGATGCATAGATCTTGAATTTAATGAGAAATGATTTCAACAATGGTAGGAATTTGTGTCGTTCTATTATTATAAGATTGTTCTACTGTTTTTACTTATCAACCAATTCCATCAATAGAGTGGCAAATAAGGCTATTGAGATGGGGCTCAAGCTAGGGGCCTTGCCATTTAAATATCTCAGCATACCAGAGGAAGCTCTCAACTGTTGAATGCCAACCTTTGATGGAATCATTAAATACAAGAATCCATATTATAATTTGCCTTTTCATCAAAGTCTTCTTTTATTCATATGAAAAATTTACATCCCCCTTCCTGTAACAATGCGATAATAAAAATTATTCATTATCAAACAATAACTACTTTATTATTACTAACTTACCTACCTTATAATTGAGGCATTATAAAACCTGCTTCTAGCATTAGCACATGAAGTCATCAAAGGACTTCAAAGTTTACATCAATAAATAATCTGCTTATCATATTGCTTTTAGCTACAAGTTCTTCCTATTGATTTCGAAGATTTACCTTCCATTATTTTTATAAAAAAAAACTTATACCAATAAAATATCAAACATCATTATGTGACATAAACTAGTATAATACATATCTAGTAAATACTTGATAAGAGATGGGTAATAATAGGATGAATCATTTCATATTTGGCCAAAAAAGGATAATTTTATACTCATCTCTTGAAATTGTTGTGTTTTTTTTTTTGCTTATCCCTTTATGCAATTTCATTAAGAAATAGTCATGATTAAAGCATCAGATTACAAGTATTCAACCTCTAAGAGGAATAAACATTGAAACTATAGTTTAAGAAATTCCTTATAAGACTCGGTAGATAAGGTTAAGAATTTTCCTATGTTTGGATTCTCAAGAAGGCTCTTTGCATTTTCAAAGGCATCACTTGAAACAAACATTGTTCTTCCCCCAACAGTCGGTTCATTGACAACCTATTTTAACAACTTCTTGGCTTCAACTAAAATATCAGAATATATATTAATCAATTTCCCATATGCAGTATGGAACAATGAATTAGATGAACCTCACGTGCTATGCATTTCACCTCAGGAACAAACAGTATAGAACATCCCCTTAATTTCTTCACAATCCTTAGAAAAATTAAATCCTAAAAACTAAAGAAAGCTAAATCAAACAATATAAAGAACCCAAATTTCAGCACATGCATACCCAATTGAATGACTCCATCATTGTCACAATAAATAAATATAGTTTTCATGATCGATGACTATTTTAAAACTACTGATTTGCCTAATGTTGTACGGACCAACGGGACATCACCACCACCCCATTTTCATCTATGTTCTCTAAAATAATTGAGCAATCTTTACACAACACATAGTATATACAATCACATATTCATTTAATAGCTTCTTAATAGAAAATGAGATATAGAGAATATAGAAAGAGAGTTAAGTCGAGTGAGAATAAAAACCTTTAAGAAGAAGATCGAACATTAAAGGCAAGTGGTGATTAGATTTTAGTGAACAGATTTGTTGTGCACCGATTTGTTTTTCAGCAAGTAGGGTTTTGCCAGATACCTCCCATCAGAACTCATTTTAGGCATCAAAAGATATCTACCATGTCAACATTTCGCGATGAATTTATATTAATGGTTTTATTCTAAAAAGGCAACATAAACAAAAATATATGATAGATATAATTATTTTTCTTGGGTACTCTAGAAACAACACACCCCATATGTGATATGAGGATCATTTGATAGCTTGAATCCATAAACAGTGTCATCAATGAATTTCAAAAGTACACAATTAGACTCGAATTTTGAATCCAACAACAAGAAGTTTTAAATGAAATAATCAATATAGAAGTAGAGTGAACGATTAAATAAGGCCAAGATATTCATCAGAAGTTAATTTTTTAGCCAGCCAAAAATCCATGCACACGGACATTCTAAGTTTTCCACTCACCCTTAAAGATTAATAAAACTCGAAGCACATGTCACAAATTAATAAGTGATATGACATCTTTAATATTAAAAGATTTCTACATAGATATAAGTCATAATCTTTGGTCTAAGATATATTTGAACACAGTAAATGGTGGAAGGTCATCAGTGAAAAAATTATTAAAAAGATATTAGATACTTTGATGTCAGTTAGATTGGTATTGAAAAGATATCTATTAGATCGGTGACTGATATTATATTCCTAAATCAAGATTTAAATGCCAGGTATATATGACTATAGTATGTTCAAAAACATACTCTATAAGCAATTGAAAATGCCTAGACCATCAACAGAAAAACTGTAACATCAAATTGCGTGATCCTCATAGTTTGAAGGCAATACACGAGTTTCCAAGATGTTTTGGGTAAATTTTGCCTCATATACCTATGGTTTCCAGCTTTTACATATTTTAACATTTTACCCAGTACCTCAAAGGACCATGGACTCATCTTCTTAGATTAGCTCTTGTCCATGAACATCACACTGGTAAAAAAGAACCAAACTTGCCTAATTTGTTTCTACAAAATTTCAAAAACCAACAAAAAAGGTGATGAGAAGGACTTAATCCCGTCGGCAACTAGCTGCTTTCCTGCAAATACCTGAACCCACAATGTCGTTTGCTGCTTTGTAATTAGATTTTTAATATGACGAAAGTGAGTTTTTATGGAACAAAACGACATCATTTTCATAGCTAAAACTATATATGACCTTTATTTATGAAAATAATTTTGTAGCTAAAGGGACCACTCTTGGCGATGATTTTAAAATTTGTCGACAAAAGGTCACCAAGGTGATCCTACCAAAAGTTGAAAATCATTGCCAAAGGGTCATTAAGGGTGACCCTCCTAAATGATAACCCTTTGATGACACTTCAAAATCGTTGCTAAAGGATCAAAATTTGCACTAAGCAAAAGGTTTTTCCAAATATTAAGATTTTGAGAGTTTTAGCTACTATTTTAAAAAACTTAGCCAAAAGTGCAAAATTTAGCTATGGTTTTGAAAAATGTAGCCAAAGGATCACTAAGGTGATCCTCCCAAAGGTTGAGCATTTTGTGACAATCTTGAAGATCATCGACACGTCACTAAGCAAAAGGTTTTTCAAATGTTACGATTCTGAGACCAAAAGTGCAACTTTTAGCCATGATTTTGGAATTTAGTTTTTAGTGTTTATCTAAGCTTAAAATAATTTTACAAGACCAACCAAGTATGGGTAAATTACATTAGGAACAATTGGTCATTGTCCAAAACAAATTTATTTTTTAATTAATTGACTTCAACTTAATGAATCAAATCAATCAAAATTTGATTTTTTTGAAAACTTTATCTCTTCAATTTTAATTTTCAAAAAATAATTATAAAAATTAAAAAATAAAATAAGTTTGTGACGTTTGTAAGTTGAACCTTAATATGAATATAAATAAAATTTATTTATTATATAACATTAATGTATAACAAAAGTAAAGATTTATTTGTATGATAAAATTTCAAATAATGCATTTTTAAGTTTTATACAAATAAAATCAATTTTATAAATAATTATTAACATTCAAGATTGATCTAATATTTATTTAATTTCTTATGAAAACTTGAAATGCTCATTTGTATACATTGAGACTTTTACCTATAATTTTGAAAAATATAGTTACAATCACTTTTAGCTATGTTTTTTAAAAAATGTAGTTAAAAGGATAAGCTTTGGTGACGATTTTATAAAAACATTGCCAAACGCTACCTGACGCAGAACGGAAGTTAAGAACGGAACAAGAACGTTTAGATTCCGTTCAGGAGTTTAATCAATGTCGTTTGATTGGACAAAAAGAGAAACAAGAACGACCAGCGATCTTGAAAGAACGACAAAGCCAAATTTTGGAATGAAATTTTTGTTTTGAAAATCGATGATGTTCCGAAAACATAAATAAGGCCAATTTATAATGGCCAAAAAAAACCCTAATCCAAATCCTAACAAGATTAGGAAAATAAACTCCTAATAAACTAAGCAAGGAATTCGAATCCTTAATAAACTCCTACTGCTAACTAGAATTCCTAACTAAGTAAGGATTTAGAATCCAAACTCCTACTGTCAACTAATAAGGAAGTAATAGAACATAACTGGAAATAACAAAAATTAGACCACCTAGGATTTCTTATTTCACACACGGCATCATAGAATTTAAGTCTTCTTTCG
>JANIJH010000003.1:36577323-36602167 GCA_024520975.1 Erythroxylum areolatum
TTCTAAATTCTTTAAATTTTCACACTTTTTCTTTTTAATTCTTGCCATTTAACTTCATTTCAATCAACTCATCCACTTTTGAATATTTCTTATTTTTACTTAAAAATCAGGGTCCAACAGGGGACTTAAATCTCTCATTTCAAATTATTGATGATGACAAGATTTGAGGGTAACGATCCCTTGAGTGTTTTCGCTGGTTATTATTATGTCATCAACATATAGAAGGAGAAGTGTGTATCCTTGATCTATTTTTCAAATAAAAAAAGCATGATCATAAGAACTGGACGTAAAGCCTGACAACTAATGGTGGAACTAAATTTAGCAAACCATGCTTGACGAGCTTGCTTAAAACCATATAATGCTTTGTCAAGATGACAAATTTTATCAGGCAGATGAGCATATCCAAGTGGGGGTTGCATATATACTTCTTCATAAAGATCATTATTAAAAAAGACATGCTTGAAATCCATCTGGAACAATTCTTGATGCTTGCTAGCTATTACTGTAACAAGACTATAGACTGAAGTCAGACTAGTGATTGGAGAAAATGCTATATTCTTGAGCAAACTCCTTTACAACTAACCATTCTTTATATCTTTCAACTGATTCATTAGCTCGAATCTTGACTTTGTAGACCCACTCATTTATAGCCAATAACATATTTATTTGGTGATAGGTCAACTAAATCCCAAATGTTGGTGTTACAGAGAACATATAATTCTTCTGCTATTGTTTACTACCATAAAGGGTAAGAGATGACCTTGCAATAGGTGCGAGGTTTATGGAGAGAGACAATATTGGAATAAACATGGAAGTCTTTAAGACAAGTAGAGGGTTAACTTACTTGAGAGGATCGACGAGGGGATTATTGAGACTCAATAGATGATGGTGAATAAATAGAATAAGAAGAGTTTTTTTATGAAAGAGGAGGATCTACAGTTGAAGAAAATATAATAGAATTAAACATCAATTCTATTAAACTATAAGAGTTGCATGATGAACTACGAAAGAGATGTCAAGAAACAAAGATATAATAGGGTTAAAAAAATTGTGTGAGGGTTTGCTGACTTAGAATTTTGATATTGTGGAAAAAAATTTATGTTCGTAAAAAGGGACATGATAAGGAAAATAGAAATCTTTGAGATAATGGATTCCAATGTTGTTATCCTTTGTGCTTTATGCCATACCCTAGAAAACAACATAAATGTGCTATTGGTTTTAGTTTAGTATCCTTATGAGGTTGTAATAAAAAAAAACATAAACATTTAAAAGCAATAGGAGACTGATAGTTAGGAGTATGATTGAATGAGTGCTTATGGGGAGAGATATTACCTATGATAGAAGAAGGAATGCGATTGATAGTATAGATAATAGTAAGGGTGCTTTTCCCCAAAGGGTTTCTAGATGGTCCCTTATTGGTTAATGAAGTTAATGAAATTTGTATCTTTATATTCCATGGTATTTTCAGTGCAAAAGACTTTAATCTTGCAAGTGAACTGAGTTTGAATCATATTAGTAAAACAAAAGTAATGGAGAATAGTTCATATCTATGTCGCATTAGATAAATCCATGTATAGAAAAAAAATCATCGACAAAGATCATATAATATCTCATGCCACCCATAGTTTCATGAGGTGTAGAATAATTAAGAGAAAAAAGGTAAGTTATAAATTTTAGATAGTTGATAAGGGACACAACCATAATGTTTAGTCTTAACATGACCTAAAATAACCCTAGAGATTAAAGACCCTAACATAGAAGAAACAACATGACCCAAGAGAAGGTGTCATATATCAGAAGTGCTAGCACCAACAACAAGCTTTAAAGGAAGATTTGGTGAAGTAAGCTCAAACAACTGTTTAACCTTGTGCCCTTTCCCAAAGATCTCACCTATTTATAGATCTTGCATAATGCAACCACGACTTAAAAAGAATAAGTTCATAACAGGTTCACATAAGTGTCCAACATAAATAAGATTTAATGAGAGTTTAGGAACAAGAAAGATTTCAAGTAATTGTAATTTGGATGTGTGGATAGTAGTTATATGCTATACATGCACAATAGAATTATCAGTAGTGTGAACAACATGTGGAATAGGTGGTATTGCTAAAGATTTAAGGATGGAAGAATTAGAAGCTATATGATTGCAACAGAAAAAATTGAGATACCAAGAATTTGATTTATCTAATATGATAGACGTGATAAAGGAAAAGACTGTATCAGAATCTGGTTGAAGTTGTTGAAAAAGGGCATAAAGATCCTTTAAAGAAAATTTGGGAGAGATGCTTTCTATTGACCCCTCAGTGGCAGTAGCAGTAGTGGAAATAGATTAAAGAGACTTCTAAGAATTACCTTCTCCAAAGTTCTACTTCAGCCATTTCCTCAATCAGAGATGTGACGTCTAGGCTTTTTATAGTAGTTTCAAGATCCTTTATAGAACTTCTTACCTGAGTTGTGAGATGTTTAAGAAGAGGTATAAGTTGCAAGAATAACATTAGTAGATGGGACATACTTTTCTATAATGACTATATTATGACAACTTTCCTCTGAGATGAGCTCCTTAATCACAATATTAAGATTAGGTAAAGTTTCTCTATGAAGAAGAGAGACACAAATGGGTTCAAATTTGTCCTTAAGAGTCATCAATAAATGTCATATATGTTGACGATCTCAAAGATTTGCATTAATCATAACAACATCAAGACTAGGCCAGGTAGGATCGTCAAGTGCTAATTGATCCTAAAGTTCTTACATTTCAAACACATAACTGTGTATTGTTTCTCCAAGTTATTATTTGGCGGATAATTACTATAAGTATTCATCTAAAATAAGTGTTTTCCTTACTAAGCTTTCAAGCTTAGCACGAGTGTTAATCCGTGTAGGTCTAGGTCATAGGAGTGAGGTACAAGGAACATCTACAAGGACCAAGGTCAACAGCTAGGAGTAAAAGTACCCTTGGAATGTATTTTGGTTTAATATGATTTTACATGTAAACGAGTAAAGGAAATTGTATGTTTTCTTTTTGTATTATCATGTAAATATAAAGATGTAATACTACTTTTAAATGATAATATTAAATAATATGAAATTTTGTAGTATGTACATGTATAGTATTGAATAGAAAAATGTGCGATGACAGTCCCTATAAATGAATAGAAATGTATATTATGACTGTTTGTATGGGAATTTGGTTTCCATGTATATGGAAGTTTGTATGTTATGTATAAAGGGTGTTACAAATCGTGTCTAGGCTGAGATTAATCCAAGAACCAGATTTTACATATATTCAACACTTTTATCGCTTTTCAATGTTTGTTATAATTTGCTCTTGTTAGTTTAATTTTATTTTTTTCTCGATTGCATCAACTCAAACCCCCCTTTTTAATTCCTTAACATCAATTATTTCCATTGCAAGAATTAACCAATCATTCCTATGCATACGATCCTGATTCACTACATCTATAAATTTTTAAGGTGTAGAGTTAGGTAAATTTTGTAGTGCACTCGACATGTGATGTCACTAATGCTAAAGATCTTAAAAGCCACTAAATTAACGCAAAAAGACCTAAATCATTGGGTTGCTCCCAAATTTATGAATCTTTTAGTTCGAATCCTTACTCAATTCCTTGCCACTTGTCAAAATCACTGCATTCACCTACTCCCTTGGGTTTAAGATGGTGTTACTAGGCAACCTAGCTACCTTTTGGAGATAAGCTTGACAAGCTCTCCAATCTGATTTTTTTTTATTGTGGATAGAGACATGTTGATTTCGAAGAGAAACTTTAGTACTTTGAAAGTGACCTCAGATATAGTAATGAATTTTGTAATGTCAAGACTTGGCTTCCTTTCTTGCTACTATTGTTGCTGAAATTCAGATAGAGTCTGTTATCTTCGTTTTCTTTGATTATTCCATAAAAAGTTAGGATGGTTTCTTTATTTCAACTTGTAAATATTAGTATAAGAATTATTTTGAGGGTAATTCCCTACTAAAATTAACCTTCTTGGTTGCCATCCCATATTATTATTTGCCTAGTATTCAGAGTTAGGTTGTCCATCACCATAAATGTTATTTCTTATTACTTATGGTTGTTGAGATTCCAAATTCATATTATCAAGGTTCTTATTCAAAAATTCTAACATCGCTTTTGATCATAAGTTATATTCTTAATAAACTTTTGCAATGTCTATAGAATTTTAAAGTAAGTGGTCCCTTTCCCTCCTAAGATGCATCAATCAACTACTTAGATACGTAACTCATTCCATTATAAGAATTTTATATCTGTAACCTCAAATCAAGTCTATCGTATGGGCACTTCTTTAATAATTCTTTTGAACTCTCCTAATTCTTATACAACACCTTCCTCTTCAACTATTGAAGGAAGAAGATCTAATTCCTAATTTTTGATATTCAAGATGGAGGAAAGTACTTAGTAAAAAACTTTTAAAGTGCAATTTAGTTCTATCCCTCAATATGAAAGGGACCAATCTCATTTGAATAACGTTCTCCAAATATCTATTAATCTTGAAAGTTTCATAGATCTCTAAAAATTTGGCAATATTTGCATTTGGATTCTTTTATAAACAATCTAAATCATGTTTAGTTTTATCTAAAAATTATTAGCCTTCACTTATGGCCTAATAATGCTATGTTTTCCTCATAAGAGCAAGTTTAACATAATCCTTTATAATAACGTATCCTCCCTATCATGCCGTTGTATTTTGTAGTTATAATATCAAGTACCTAAATCCTACAATTCAACAAACAAACATAAGATTACAAAAGAAAGTTATTAAATAAATAAATAAAAAAGGAAAAGAAGATTTAATTAGATTAATAAAAAATAAAATGTATTCTATTCTTTGAAAACAACACCAAAACTTAATGTGATTTATCCAAACCAAAACATTATTAAAGATCAACTAACTACAATTCTCATTCTTATAGCATTGCCTAATTAATATGAAAATCAATTCCACAATATTAACTATCTTTCAAATATCTAATTAATAAAATAAATGATTTAATTAAAAGAAATATTAAAGAAACTAAAGTTACTGATCTAAGATAATAAATCAAATCAAGAAATAAGAATAAACTAATCAATATTAATGAAACTAAAATTACTCATCTATGATAACAAATCAAATCAATAAACATGAATAAAACAATCCATTAATAATGGAGATCTATATGAAAATCACCTAGAATGTTTTTTTTATATAAATTTATCTGGATTCAATGAATAACTCTATTTTATTTAGACTGCTAAAAATTTCAAAGTTACAACTATATTCTTTCATAAGAAATGTAGGCCTTATGCTTAAGTTGGTTAATGGATATATCTTTCTAATCAAAACCCCAAAGAATACATTAAATTCCTATGATGTATTTGACTATAACCTAGAAAATTTATATGTTACTATCTGTAAAATTTAATGTAACTCTTGTTATTCATGCCAAGATCTATTCATACATATGATTTCTCAATCCCTATACATGAAACCCAAAATTAAATAAAAATGCTAGCATGTTTTAGTTTAATCACAATAAGTAATCATAAATAATTCACAATAAAACTTGAGTCTTTCATTAAGTCAATTAATCAATTCAAATACATAGTTCTAAAGTTTATTTCATCTATATATTTTCTAATTTAATTGATAATAAGAAAAAGCAAACTAATAAAAAACAAGATAGAAGAAGTCATTCTTATACATTTTGAAAACTTAAGTTCTTTAGTTGAATCCTATGGAATTCTCTTATCTAGTCTCTGAAATTACTCCTTTCTTATCCTAAGACATTTTAGTTTAACTCCATACTACTCTCTCATCCCCTAGCACTCTATCATTTTAAACAAAAAACCTTAGATTGTTTGTAAAGATTACACTAATATAGGACCAACACATGTTTAGGTGCACATGTATTGGCTTAGTAACTAGATAATTAAATCCTAAATTACATATCTAAGGGTTTATCTTAAGAAATTGAGTCTGAAGACAAAAATATAGGTTTGTGTCTTAACTATATCTATTCATATATAAAATTCTCAAAGAGATAGAAAGAATCAATATCCTACACATGTAAAGGTTCAGATTGGACCTATATTCCTCCAAAATCATATCAAAACTTCTCTAGCTTAGCTTGAACTTATCCGAATTTATTTCTTCATTAAGGAGATAAAATAAGCTTTGTAAAAAGTTATATGCTATATTGATTTCCAAATTCAACAAAAACTATTTAAATATAAACAAAATGCTTTAAAAATCATATCAAAAATATAATTTAATTAAAACTTATTTAAGTGCACATGCCTTTGTATAGGTAAGATATATTCCTACATTATCATCCAAATAAATTGAACATTGATGTTGATAAGAAAAATCACTCAAATTTGGCCTAATAAGTTTCCTTATAATTTTTCTTTTTTAATTAAAGTAAATTTATGGGACTTATATTGAGTTAGAAGCTAGCATACTTTAATGAAGAATTTGAGAGCATTTTTTTTATGTACTAATTTATTTGTCGATTTTATTACAAGGAGAAAAAAAAAGAACCCATGTTGTAAAAACCCAAAGAGATAGGAAAATGTAGATAACTTAATTTGTCGTTATCAAAGTCCTTTGACTCACCTAACAAGATGTAATACTTGCTATTGGCGTATAGTGAGTAATGTAGTAGTACACCGTTCACAAAGTGTCATTTATTTCACTTAGAAACACACATTCATAGAGAATAGGAACTTTCATTTATAGTGTGTGCCTTTTATTGTTATGTTCTTGCTATGGAGTTTGAGAGTGTTGTTTCTTTAGGACAAAACTAATTTGTTTAGTTATGCAACTAGGTTCATAACAAAGAGTAATTACATGTTATCCCAACTTGTTCTTTAATTTACTTTCTCTCTATTTCTTTAATCTCTTTAGTGTAAGCATATCTCTATGATAACTTCTTATTTTTCTTATTTTAATTTTTATGCAGAAAAATTTTGAGAATTTAGCCCAATGTTGAAGAAAGTTTTTCTTCTTTTAAGAGCAACATTAAATCTGCTTCCCTTTTCAATTTCGTACTAAGGTATATATAATATATATAAATAATCAAGCTGCATCTTCCAAAAAAAATTTTATTTGCATTTTTTCGTTAACAAAAAATTACCTAATTGAAAAATGCATCCCTTTTAAGGTTATACTTTGCTCATCGATTATATTTTTCTTTTAATAATAGTCGATGCATTCTTTTCTTAGCAATATACTTCTTGATTTGTAACTTCTCTATAAGAGACTACGGAACCTCCTACGACGTGAACCTCCAATGGCTACTTGTATAACACTCATATAGTGCTAATTGTTAGTGGTGATGACCTTCTTCTCAAGTCTTTCTCATCTATTGAACTCCTTCTCCTCTTCTTCTTGTTATACATTACACTCTCCTTCATCTTGTAACTGTTGTACACTGCCTTTTTCCACTGGATAAATGGTAATGCTTGACTTCCCTCCCTTTGTAAATCAAGAGATTAGAAATCTATAAATGTCAAATTCAATTAGGGTTCTTTGATTAGATCTTAAGAGAGACTAATCAAAACCTTAGGAAATCTTGGATTAAACATAAATTGAAATAACAAGATTAAGGGAAACAAAATAAGGATAGAATATTTCCTAAGTATTCAAATGTGATAAATCTCAATTTTATTGCCAACTCAATTCATTTTATTATTTTTAATTTATATTATTTATTTTAATTTAAATCAAATTCTTAATACTTTAGACAAAGTTCGATTCAAATTGTTTAGGTTTCTATAGTCCTTGTAGGAATGATGCCTTTGATACTATAAGATACGATCTGTATACTTATGATATTGAGAGTTTTGTTATTATATAAAACTTTCTCATCAAGTTTTTAGCACTGTTGTTGAGGATTTTTAGCATCAGGATGATTTAAATTTATTTGATTTAAGTAATTTTACCTTCTTATGTGATTGAGATTGCATGAGCACAAGAGTCACTCATAGTTCAAGCAAGGTAAAAGAAACTCTAGCTCTTGACATAACAAAGTAAGAAAGAGAGACCAAAAGAGCTAAACATCAAGAAGAGATAGCGAGAACAATGGTGGAAGGATTCAATCACGGAGAGTAGTAAAGAATCCTTATAGACCTTATAAGGCCAAGGTTTAATATGACACAACAAGGAATCACTCGACCACTAATGCAAGCAAATTCATTTAAGATTAAACGCGCACTACTGAGTATGATGTATACCAATGTTGAGTTCTATGGGTTGTCCAATGAGGATCCTAGTGCTCATCTACTGAATTTTTTAGAAACATATGACACCTTTTGATATAATGGTATGTCAAAAGATGTTGTTAGGATGAGGTTCTTTCCTTTTAAACTCAAGGATAGAGTAAAGACATGGTTTCATTCACTCAACCTAGACAATGTCACAATATGGGAGTAGTTGGTGCAAGCTTCTAGATAAGTACTTCCATTTAATAATGACAATAAGAAAGATAAAAGATATCACTAATTTTTAACAAAATGAGGGGGAGTCACTCTATGAGGCGTGGGATCGGTATAAGGAGTTGCAAAGGAGATATCCTCATCACAACCTCTTGAAGCAATTCTTGTTGCAAACATTTTACAACTGAGTCAATCCCCCCATGTGGGGCACCATAGATGCAGCTGCTGAAGGATCGTTAAAGCAGAAAACAATTAAGGAGGCAAAAGATTTGCTAGAGGAGATGGTGAACAATAGTTGTCCTTAGACATTAAACTAAAGTAGACAACAGTCAATCTTTTGGGATCAAAAGGGAGTGATTTCCATCTATAATATACTATTTCAATTTTTGTACTGTATAATATGCTATACATGCATTTTATGATATACTAGAGTAATTTAAGCATTTGAATTTGTTAATAAGGTTATAATGAAGATCATGGACTGACCAGAGATGGTTCTAGACTTAATTAGATTTTTTTTGGAAAATTTCAAAAAACTCCAAAAAGCTATGGAATGAGTCTGAATGAGCTTTAAAAGCCTCAAAATGTGCTTTGAGGATTTAGGCGACACTTTTGAATGAAATCCGGATAATTTTGGTGACATTTAGTAATTTCTAGATTCAATCCAAAAATTCTTCTAGGCAATCAGAAAAATTAGTGAACAATTTCAAAATACGATGAACAACTCCAAAATTAGGATTGGAGTCCCTAGGAACTGAAATTGGTCAAAATGAGGTTGTTTGAATATAATTTGGGTAATCTTAAAATTTTTGAATAAAAAATAATGGATTTTAGGCATAATGTGCCCAATTAAATTGTTTTAAGCTGCAATTGAAGGGTTTTTGGTTTAATTAGAGTATATTGAGGTCAATTGGAGGTTTATAATTATATAGAATATTTTTCAAATTTATTTAGAAAAGTTTATCGATTTAATTCGCTAATGGGTAAATGGTCATTTTGAGATTTAAAGGTGTTTATATGTATGAAACCTTAGACTTAGTACCTTAGGAGGAAAATTTTTAAGTAAAAAAAATTTCCTACATGAATAGTATTTTGGTGAATAGTGTCTGTAATAGTAAATTCTTGAAGAGCGAACCCTAATGATAAAAATTATCAAAAAAGATTTTAGAGTAAAAAAGGTCTGCATTTGAGTAAAAATAAGTCCATTTAGATATATTTCAATAGATAAGAAATTATTGGACTAAAATGCCTGTTATTGAAAACTAATGAGAATTAATGATTTTTTCTCCCATTTAAAATTTTCAAGCACCCAATTTAAATGTTCTATGCCCAATTAGAGTATTTGATCGTCAATTTGAAGTTAGGATGACCATGGAACATTTTTCGAATTTATTTGGGCATAAAGTCCATTAAATTCAAAAACAGGCAAAATGGTCTTTTTGTCAAACCAAATGCATCTAAATTCCATATGTGCATTACATGGAAGATTTCCATAAGATAAGCATGAATTAATTGTTTTGGAAAGTAACCAATTAAATGGTGACAAATGGCATGGGTTAAAGTATAAATATGAGAAGTTTTGGTAAAGGTGTAATTATGAGATGTTATCAATTGAAATGGAGGGCCAAAAATGTGATTAAACAAAAATTTCATCTCTTCAAAAGGGTGTGTCCGGCCATTGATGGAAAAAGGAAGAAAAAGAGAGAAAAAAAAGAAAAGAAAAAGGAGAAGAGTGAGGTTTGGCTAGGTCTTGGAGAAGTGATCCAAGGAATTTTTCATTCTCTTCTAACTCCAACCAAGCATCCAACAAATCCCATAGCCAGCCAAGTGAAGAGGAAGACGAAATTGGGTTGGAAAGCGTAATAGTTTTGTTGAAAATTTGGATTTATTGTGTTATGGTTTATATTTGGTTTTGATGGTGTGAATTTCATCGTACGATGTGATATCAAGGTTTTATTGCATTAGAAGTGATTAGGAGAAGAAAATAAAGAAAACTAATCTATGGAACCTTGGTCAAAGGTAAGATCCATTGCCTAAAGTGTTTTATTTTGCTATTTGATGATTTAAGCTTAATGAATGGCATTAGGAAGTTCGTTTAAAGATGAAAGAATGGAATAAGAATTGAAGAAAAACCATGGAAATGATTAGATGAAATTTCGACCATGGCTAGGGTTTTTTATGTGATATGATCCAAAATTCTATTTTGATGTTTTATGATGGTCATAGTATGATTTTGATGCTAATGAAGTAAAGAAATGAAAAAGAATTTATTTTGGAATTGGTTTTGGTTGAAATTCGGCCAAGGGTGCATGATTATGTAAAAATTCATTAATGAAAATTTATTAAATGTGTGTATTAAAATATCATGAAAGTGAATTTAGATTGATTTTAAATGTTAGAAATCAAATGGAATTGAATTGGAAAAGATTAATGTAAAATATGTTAAGTTTAGCCTTAAGGGAAATTTTGGTATAAAGTTATGGTTATGATGTAATGACCATGTGAATGTGATTAGGGATGGTCATTATGTGTATTTGTGGCATTAGAATTATTAAATGAAGTGTTACGTTATTATTTTGAAAAAAAAGTATATGGAGTGTATGTGGAAATTAATGAAGTTGAAATAGTTTATGATGTATTTGGTTGGAAAATGTATTAAGGAGTTGAATGTATTTGTATTAGGTTTTTCGATTAAAAAATGAAATCAACCGAAGGATTTTGAATTGCTGAAAAGGAAACTAACAAGTAGTGAGTGTACTTTAAATTGATTTTATTCCGATGGTTTTTATTTTATCAAATAGTGAGTGTAATTTAAATTGATTTTATGTAAATGGTTTTTATTTTATCACAAAATGAATATTTATGTTAAGTTTTATGTAAATGATATATTACAAGTGATTATTGCTAGTATAATTTTATGTTTTAGTAATATATGAATTTTAGTTTGAAAGTTAAACTTTATATTATTTGAATTTACATTAAAATTATGTTATTTATTGATAAAAAGGAAATGAATTTTTAGCCTATGGTATGCCTTGATAGAATTATAGATTTATTAGTTAGAGTATCCTAAAACGTGTGCGACAGTGTTTGGGGGGTGTCAGTTACTAATAGCAGATGGTATTGTGTCTATCAATAGTCTAGCTTGTCAGCCTCTGCGTATATTGGCTAGTTTTACGTATGTGATATAGGATTCTACTATGTAAACTAGAACTATGGCCTGAGCGAAGGCTCCTCCACCTGGTATGGCCTTAACGATGGAATTCCTCTTTACCATATATACCTAAGGCATCGTATGGTAAAAATTCTAACGATTGGCTTATTTTCTGTAAGTCACTAACATTTATAAATAAATAGAAGGTATGCACAATTGAGAAATAGCCCAAGATGTAATCTCTTATCCAAACCAAAAGAAAACCTTACAAAAAAGCATGAGGCACCCTACAAATGTTTCCATAATCATACAAACCACAATATTAAGCCGTTATATCAAGGATCATATTACTAGTAACACAATTTTTCATACAACAGACTCAATTAGCAGATAAACTAATCCAAACTACCTACTAATCCATAACTTGAAGACAATACATCATAATTTAAAGTCTTCTCATTTCCAGAGCAATGTGGGATCTTATTTGTGTAGGATATTGAAGTGATAAGGTAGGTGAGATAGAGCCTTACTTTCTCAATTCTAACCCAAACTTCCATTGTAAACCTGATCTGGACTTCTAGATTTTAAGGCACCAATCCATGGGGTAGGGGCTCTCCTATTGTTATCTGAAGGATTGTCCCTTTGTAGCTTATTACACCATGCTTCCATGACTAATTCTTCAAGGCTTCATAGAGATTGAGGCTTTCCCTGCATCTTATATTTCTCCTGCTATAGCTGTCACTGTCAAAGAGGGATTAGGTTTCCCTCTCTTTACTCGAACATGGATTCAAACTTGTAAACATTTCGTTGGAAGTATAAAACACACAAAATTTACCTTCTCTTAGTGTTTGAGATGAGATGTTCCATAACTTAAAAGATCACTCTCATATTGAAGCTCTCTACATCCAAGGCTTCATCTTTGAAGGTTCGAACCTTTCTTTCAATCTACAAGTTATACATAATAACAGAAAGGATAATGATGAAGGTATTGATGTCACAATTTCTGAAATTTGGTAACTGGTTAAACCAAATTAAAATGGACTAAAGGTTTGTCAGGTGAAGTAGGTGTATTTGGAAGTGGTTTAGATAGTTTAACCACACTGTTTTAGAGAAAGAACATTCAAAGAATAGATGCTCAATAGTCTCAAAGTTCGAGACACAAGGAGCATCGATTTGGGTTGTGAAGGTAAAGGAGTTTGTCCCTTGTCTACAATTTATTAAGGAAGGCTAACCATAAAATGAAGGAGCACCTAAGACTATTCCTTTTAAGCCGTATTAGTTTATACCAAAGAACAATTTGATTAGGAGGTCTCATGAAAGTGTAGGCAGAAGCTTTTGTATACTTCTTTGATGAGATAGCTAGTCATTCCAAACTATCCTCTTGCGAAGAATCTGGATGGCATTGTAAAGGTTTTAGATTACTAATAGTCCTAATTGTTGTCTCTTGCCAGCACCATTCATTATTCCTAATTACTTTAGACACTCTTGCAGTCATAGGATGCTCTAACCCATTGATCACTCTAGGAGTAGAATGAGCCATCAAGATACCTCTCGGATGCCAAGGATCTTACCATAAGAAAGTAGAATTTCCATTTCCTATTTTAAATCTGAATTGGTTCTCAATTTGATCCTTATCATACAAAATCTTCCTCCACTGTTTATTGTTTAAGGAAAAAGGAAAAAGGATAAAGGAAAAAGGAAAAGGGAAAAGGAAAAAGGAAAAAGTAAAATTTATATTATGAGTTTAATTTCAAAAAAGCATTTCGAAATAGTATTTCATAAAAAAAGAAATTGTGTTATACAAAGTGTTATTTTATTACCAAATTTTATGATGAACGACTGAATGTTTATGGTAATTATTATACCATGAACTTTATTATTGCATAAGAATATTTCAATTATGTTGCTATGAAAAGTTTAATTTTCAATAAAATGATTAATACTCTCTGAGCTCTTGTTTAGCTTACCCCTATTTTTATGTTTTTAAATAAACCACCCTAGGTATGCTTATAGATGCTACAGTTGCTGGGATTCCACCGCAAGATTAGTTGTATCATCAGGTGTTGTTGTACTTGTGTAAATTTTGTTATGTATAAGTTTTATTGAAATTGGCTTAGTTATTTGTATATACGTTTTAAATTATTTTGGAAAGGGTTTAAAAGTATGATCTTGAGGGTGAGCCTTAGAACAACTACTAAAGTTGCTCCTTTGTGACTATAAGGTCACAAGTTTAAGTCACGAAAATAGTATCTTTGTAAAAATAAAAGGGTAAGGCTGCATACATTATGACCCACCCACACCCCCACAAAGTGGAGATGCTTGTGCACTGGATACATTGACTTTTATTTTTAAAGTGTGATCTTGTAAATATTTTTTGCATTATAAATATATTTTACTTAATAAACTATGAGGCATTTGATCCTCAGTAGAAATGGGTGGAAATCTCAATCTTAAGACCAGTCGTTTTTCAAAAACATTGTATATGTTTATGAAAATTTATATGTTTTATTTATACTATTTAATTAAAGTTTATATATTATGTTTTTAAAATGTTAAGAATTATAAGTTTGTGGTTACTTGTGATGTGGACCTAAGGTCCTATTATAGAAGTTGAGATGGTATATGAAATACTAGGATTGTTTTAAATCATGTTATACAGGTTTTTGAATTTTGGGAATCTTAGAAAAGCATTCATTATGTTGCTGGATTTTTAGAAGGCCTTCTAAAAAAATTTTCCACTATTTTCTACGCTTCTAACTTTTAAAAGTATAAAAGGTTTTTAACAGTTGAACGACTTAGCTTTGTGGGAACCCTTTGGTTAAATTAGATAACGATTAGAGGGCTACTATGGGATCATCGAGAGGGCTCCAATCAAGTTCTAGAAGGGCAACTCTAAGATAGGTCCTTTTAGGTGGTATCAGGGTTGGTTTTAAAATAAGGTTGTCTTTATACATATTATGATTTCATAATGTGTTTTTAGGTTGTTTAGTGAACAGGGTAACATAGGAAGTTTTGTAATTTCATGCATCCGATTTAAAAATTTCCAATGTTATATAGTTTATCTTTAAATTTACAACATTATGCACTGATGAAATCTTAGGGGTCTCAAAGCCACACCAGAGGTTCTAACACATAAAGTACTTTTAGCTCGAGAGATTGGCAAAACTGTTTAGAATCGTTATGAATCAACCTCGTTTAGAATCGTTAAGATTGGAAAAACTGCCAATGGAATATTTTTGACCTTGAAGGAACAATACAGATACAGGCCGAGGCAATGCGCCAGCTGCAAGAGGCCTTAGTAATGCCAGGAAGTTTGATCTAACATATTTGTAAGTTACACGTTAAACTGTTCGATGGAAGTAGAGATCCTAAAAGTGCCCTAATTTGGTTGGATTGGGCTAAAAATAATAAATTTAAATGGATTGGTGATAGAAGGATGAGACAAGGAATATTGTCTAGTCAGAGGTCAGTCAAACCAACTACAGTATCTAGAGACTCCTAAAATACTAGGAGCTCAGTACCAAGGCGTAGTTGGTGATAGGTACGATTATAGTTTTGGTAGTGATGAATATATTTAGAAAGTTCCCAGAACTATGAACTCTCATATTTCTAACAGATTATGTAAGAGAGATTATTGTGAAGTTAGAGCTTTAAATTTTAAAGTTCCATATGATAATAACTACTTTCATTAAAGATATGCCAGTAGCGTAAAGTGTTCATAGAGGCAGTTATATAGTAGTTAGAATTAGAAGCTCTCTAATAAGTTAATCTTATTAGACATCTATGACTATAAAGTCATACTAGGAAAGGAATTGACTAATAGTTCATTTTGTCGATATGGATTGCTTATAAAGGAAGTTAGGATGGGTACACAAGTGAAGTTTGATATGGTATTTCACGGGAAATGTAGAATGCTCCCATCTCTTAATATTATCATTCATGATAGCTAGGAAAGCACTAAGAATTTAGTATATAAGTTATTTAGTTTCTATGATTTAATAGTTATAGAAGTTTATTAGGTTATTTAGCATTCTAATACTAGAAAAGTAATTTGTGAATATATATGAAGGATGAAGTTGCTCATTACGGTTGAATTAGTTGAGGCTTAATTATTGATATGAGTAATTGGTGACTGAATTTTGATATGTTTAAATGCTATGACCTTATAGAGTGATTGATTAGAATAAATATCAATCTTAACATAAAATTTTGTTTTTAAGGTCAAGTTTATCTTTGATTATAAGGTAATTTGTGGATTCGTACAAAGTAATGTTATGGACGATATTGTGATGGAATCTTTAATCAAGATTGATGATTGAACAATATTTTTACGAGAATTCTATTTTTTAATTGTATTAATTGAATTAATGATCAGTTTCATGTAAGCTTTCAATTGTGCATATATTAGTATATCGATTCTAAGTATTGAAAACTCATTATTTTAAGTTTCTTTTGATGTAATTCAATTGTTTTATTCCTTGAAATTCAGATACGTGAAAATAATGGTAAAATTTTAAAGGAAATTTTAGCAATAAGTTTTGATCCATAATGGAGAATTGTCTCATTAGAATTTAGAGTTATTATTTTATAGATAATTATAATTGACGATTGGGAGAATGATACGAATTATGTATGAGACCTTTGAACAAGTACGACCTATGGATTTTAGATGACTAAAAATTTTTAGTAACTAATAGAGTCCTAGATTGAATTCTAAGGTGCTTGAAATCATATAAGTGTTTTTATAGTATTAGAAATGGACAAGTAAAGATATTTTTATTGAACATTAGAGTTGTACAGTGGAAGTATGAGGTATAATCCTTCTTTGACGAGATTTAGGTTTGATAAGCTCGAAATTGCATTATAGGATAGTAAAATTTAAACTCTGAGGTAATTAAATGGTTTCTTTATGAATAGGATATTATGTTAATGTATTAAGATATGATCTTAAATGATTTATTTGCTTCTAAAGAGTATGATTAAAATTGACAAAGGTACAACAAATAGTTCACTAGTGGTTATGTATTTGAGATTTGAAAACTAAAGAGTCCATATGAAGCATAAGATATGAAAGAAAATTATTAAGTTTTGTTTATAATTAGAGACAATGAGAAAGGAAATGTTTATTATTCAGGATTATACGATAACAATTGTTTTATAGAGAACCCTAACTAAAGGTTCCATTAGTAGTAATCTAAGTATAAGTGAATCTTGATAGTGTTAAATGGATGGTTTGATGTATGGTTAAGTTAGCAAAGTTATGAATAAACTGATTATTAGTAAAAAAATGAAAGGACTTATTTAGAAAAAGGGGTTTCATATAGAGATAAGTTGTAAATTCTGAGGGAATTTTATTGAGAGGTAAAGTTACGTTGATGCTATATCAGGAATTGTGTATATTAGTCATGGTTGAACTTAAAAAAGGAATTTTAGATTAAGTTACTCACCAGTGTATATTGTGCATTTGAGGAACACAAAAAGGCATCATACCTTGAAAGTGTATTATGATCGAAAAGGTATGAAAAGGGTGATAGGAAAGTATATGTTCAAATTCTTGTTAAATCAATAAGTCAAGGCTGAAAGCCAAAGAACCAATAAAAATTGCTCAGCCACTCCCTATCCAAGAATGGAAACGGAAGCATATTATGAAGGATTTTATGGTAGCAATTTCATGAAATCTAAGTTGATATGATAGTATATGGGAGATAAAGGATCGAATTACAAAATCTACCTATTTTCTAACCATCCAAAGTAGGTATTCTCTTGATAGATTAATCAAGTTGTAAGTGATTAGAAGTATATAGTTACATAGAGTGCTGGTAGATTATGATGAGATAAATGAAAGAAAATTAGTTGGGCTAAACTAGTTCAAGTAACAACAAATAAGATCAAAACTATTATGGTCAAAGTGATAGTACCTAAAATCGACAGCAGAGCTAGGTGTAGAAATAGAGGAAGAATTTGGAGTATAAAGTTTAAATCAAAGAATTTTTGCGAATATCATCATGGAAAGGAATAGTGTAACATCCTGTTCCCATATTAAAGGTTAGAGCTCTAGATTTCGGTGATTGAGAAAATAGCAATGAGAGATTAGAAGAAAGCGCATTTTATGCTCATGCATAATGTAGCATATATACACATATGAATAGTAAATTTTGCACATAAAATGACTGTACATGCATTCATTGACATTTTCTGGATATAATTGATTATAAATGAAATTTTATTGGAAATTTTGGTTTGATTGTATTGAAAAATTGATTTGGAGATTATAATTACTGATTTAGAATTTTTGAAAAAATTTCTAAAATTTTTTGGTATTTTTGGACTAGGAAAATTGCCAAGTGGCAAAACGAATGTTAAGTGGTAGTAAAAATAAGAGTCAAATGGCAATGAAAATTTTGGGAAATGACTTTGAGATTTAATGATAAGTGCCATTGAAAATTGAGAGCCAATTGGATTAGAAATTGGAGATAAAATAGACTAGTTAAATAAAAGATCATGAGAAAGTGACACGTGGCAAATGACACATGTCACTTGCCACACCACTTGTTTAAATCACAAAATTCACTAAGTGAAAGACCCACATTATGGTCTTTCACTTATACATTCATGAAACACACTTCTCCTTTCCAACTTCTTCATTTCTTCATCTTCTCCATCCCTTTCCTTCACCCTCGACATTCACTCTCACCCTCATCATGTTGACTTTTGTTCAGATCTTGTACCTTGGTTCTTCAAGATTCATGGTCTTCTTCTTCTTATTGCTAAAAGAAACAACCTATTCCTCCTTAAAAAGGTGAAGATCGTGTATGAGAGAAGGAAGCTAGGGTTGAGAGAGATCTTAAAGAGTTTTGAAGAATCTTGGAGCTCAATCAAGTAAGTTAAACATTATTCTTCATGGGTTTGATGAATGAAACATATTTGATAATAGTTAGAGGTTAAAGGTCATAAATTGAGGATGGGTATATGCAAAAACGTGAGTAAGTAATGTGGATAGATTCATGTCTTACTTTTACATGTATAATGATTAATGATTCATAAATGGATATAGAGTTGATTTAGAATGAATTCTTAATGGATGTAGAAAGAATTGCAGAAAAAATTGAATTGTGAATGGTATATATACATGTTCTATTTTTGAATTGGTAATTAAATATAGATCATGACTTATTTTTGAGTGATACTGAGTTGAAATGGAGTTGAGAATGAGGAGTAAATGAAGTAGAAAAGATGATATTAGTATAAGATATGTTAAGGTAAAATCTGAGATCAAAATTGGAAGATGATTTGGAAAATGCTACTCACTGAGTATGTTTTTGTGTTTTAGCCATATATTTTTTTCTAGTTATCCAAATGGAATGGCTTTTGATTGTTAGTAAACTAGAGACATATGGCCACATTTTTTATGAAGACATCAAATTTAAATTTTGTCTTTAAGAATCTCAAAATCTGACATGAAGTTGAAAAATTGGGTATGCTTCTGTGAAAGTTTGCCACGACCAACTCTTGGCTTTGCTGCAGTGAACTTATGAGATTTCGTAAGGATTCCTCTCAGGAAAAGTTCATTGTGGCCAACTCTTGGCTTCACTGCCACGAAGTTGTGAAATTTTTGCTAGAATTCCTCTTGGGAGAAGTTCACCACGACCAACTTTTGGCTTCGTCGTGGCCAACTTTCTTACACCTTAAACATACTTCGGTATTTTGGCAATATATTGAGTTTTAGTTATCCAAATGGAATGAATTTTGATTTGGAGTAAACTAGATGTATAGGGCCACAAATATTTTGAAGAAATCAAATTCTAATTCGGACTTTAAGAATTTAAATTTCTGGGTAGGATTCGGGTACAGGCACTGTTTCAGTATAAGAATAATCTAAAATTATTTAGAGTATAACTTTTGGAATACTAAACCAAATTGAATGAACTTGGTGTCATTAGAAACTTAAGACAATGGGGAACAATTTTATAGAAGAAAGTATCCTCAAATTTCCCCAGTTTAATTGTCTAAATGATCAAGAATAGTAGACTCAAAATTTAGTTTTTGGAAAAATTTAAAATGATTCATTGGGTTGTGGAATTTGATTCTAATGATTTTATTGAGGTATAAACCATAAGTATACATGATACTTATGTGAGTTTGGAAATACAAATGGTTACGTGATGAGAATAATAGAGTGATACTTGACATCGTCAGACGTTTCTAAATCTTGGAAGCAAATGCTAATCTGGAGCATACTGTGAGTAACCTAGACAGTCTCACTTAATTATTTGCTTCTTTAATTTTTGATTTGAATTGGCTTATGAATGTGACATATTTGTTGAATTCTGGACACTGAAGGTTCGTGACTCATGATGCATGAATGGAATATTATAGTGCTTCTTGTATATGAACATGATGAAATAAGTGCTTATAAATGTGATTTCTGACTGCCAAACTAAGTTCGATGATAATTGTTATAAATGTGACTGAGAATATGAAAACGTGAAGCATTCCAATAAATGAATGCATGGAAGATAAAGACAGTTGTAACCAGAGTCGCCGGTATAAAGAGCTTAAAGCTTAGAATTTGATAAGAGCCTTAGGCTCAGCTGTGAATGTACCCGGTATCCACTAAGAGATATGGACATTATCTGATACAGCCTAGTATCCACTAAGGGATGTGGGCTAGATAAAGAGGCATTTGGTCACAATGATAATAAGAAATGAAATTGAGTCACGTGTGCATCGTATATATAATTGATATGTGTATTTTGTATGAATGAAATATTTGATATGATTTTTCAGAAAATGATATGTGATGCTTCTTGCTAAATGCAAAGATGTGAATTTCATGTTACGTGGATTGTTGTGTTATATGAATTGAGTGAACCATCGATGATGGTTACCTTAGTGAGTTCGCAAAACTCACCAAAAATTTGCAATATTTTTTCAGACTCAGAAGAGTTACCTCGTTAGGCTAATGGGAGTACAGACACTGCTTTCAAGTAAGAGATAGAGACTGGGATCAGTTCACGTCTGCATTTGCTTTCTTTATTCTATATCAAATTATGTTATGTGCAATATGTATATGAATGATTTTGTAATGTAATGAGTTTATGACTAAAATGTTTTGTATCTGAAATGGGCCCAAGCGCTTAGTGAAATTATGATAAATTGGATAATGATTGAAACTCCTATGATTAAAAATGTTTATCAATAAAAGTATAGACCTGAATTTGATTACTGATTTTCGCATACACGTGTGTTAATTTTTGAAAAATTTGTACTAAATTTAAGTGTTTGACTGACTTAGTGTGCTAGCATGTCACCCTTACAGGGCACGGATCAAGATATCACTCAAGATGTTAGGTACGTGTCTTGCGGGAGTGGGGTGCTACAAATAGTCTGTTTTAGATAATATGGCAAGTTAAGCCTATGATATGTTAATCCATATAAAGTGATTGATAGAGTGGAAGCACGAAGAGTGGATGCGAAGTCAATATTTGTATGTTTGAGATGACTAAGTTTGTTTAATATTTCGAGGATGAAATTTTTATAAGGAGGGAAGAAATTGTAATACACTATTTCGATTATTGTACTATGTAATGTGTTGTACATGCATTTTATAAATTATGCTCTATTTATGGTATATTAGAGTAATATAAGTGTTTAAATGTATTATTGAGGTTATAATGGAGATCACGGATAAATTGGAGGTGGTTCTGGACTTGACCAGAAATTTTTCAAAAGTTTTTTTAAAATTTCGAAAAGCTATGAAATAAGTTTGAACTAGCTTTAAAAGCGCAAAAATATGGTTTGGGAATTTAGGTTACACTTTTGAATGAAATCTGAACGATTTTGGTGACATTCGGTAATTTTCAAATTTAAATCCAAACATTCTTCCAAGCAACCAAAAAAGTTATCGAAATATGATGAAAAGTTCTAAAATTAGGATTGGAGTCCCTAGGAACTGAAATGAGTTAAAACAAAGGTTGTTTAAATAAAATTTGAGTAATCCAAAAAGTTCGAATAAAAAGACCCGTATTAAAAAGTAATGGATTTTAGGGACAATGTGCCCAATTAAATTGTTCTAAGCATCCAATTGAAGGGTTTTAGGTTTAATTATAGCATATTGAGGTCAACTTGAGGTTTAGAATTGTATAGAATATTTTGAAAAATTATTTAGAAAAGTTTATCAATTTAATTCGGTAAAAGGTAAAATGGTCATTTTGAGATCTAAAGGTGTTTATATGTGTGAAACTCTAGACTTGGTACCTTAGGAGGAAAGTTTTGAGTCAAAACCCGTTAATAGTGAATTTTTGATGAGCGGATGCTAATGATAAAAAAAATATCATAAAAGATTTTAGAGTAAATAAAGGACTTTATTTGAGTAAAAATAATTCCATTTGGATAGATTTCAAGATATTTGAAATTATTGAACTAAAATGCCCTTTATTGAAAAATAATGAAAATTAGTGATTTTTTCTCCCATTTAATTTTTTTCAAGCACCTAATTTAAATGTATTATGTCCAATTAGAGTATTTAATGGTCAATTTGAACTTAAGGTGACCAAAGAATTTTTTAATTTATTTTGGCATAAAGTGCATTAAATTAAAAAAAGGAGCAAAATGGTCTTTTTGTCAAACCAAATGCATCTAAATCCCATATGCATTACATGGGAAGATTTCTATGAGATAAGCATAAATTAATTGGTTTGGAAAGTAAGCAATTAAATGGTGTCAAGTGCCATAGGTTAAAGTATAAATATGGGAACTTTTGGTAAAGGTGTAATTATGAGATGTTATTAATGGAAACGATAGACAAAAAGTGTGATTAAACAAAATTTTCATCTCTTCAAAAGGGTGTGGCTAGCCATTGATGGAAAAAGGAAGAAAAAGAGAGAAAAAGAAAAGAAAAGAAAAAATAGAAGAGAGAGGTTTGGCAGGCTATCGAGAAGTGATCCAAGAAGTTATTCATGCTCTTCTAACTCCAATCAAGCATCCAAAAAGATCATATAGCCATCAAAGTGAAGAGGAAGAAGAAATTGGTTTCGTAAGCTTATTAGTTTTGTTAAAAAATTGGATTTGTTGTGTTATAGCTTAGATTTGGTTTTGATGGTGTGAATTGCACCCTTATGGTGTGATATCAAGGTTTTATTAGAATAGAAGTGATTAGGAGAAGAAAATTAAAAAAAAAAACTAGTGTGTGGAACCCTGGTCAAACTTGGTCAAAGGTAAGATCCATTGTCTAAAGTGTTTTATTTTTCTGTTTGATGATTTAAGATTAATGAACGGTGTTAGGAAGTTAGTTTAATGACGAAAGAACAGAAGAAAAACCATGGAAATGGTTACATGGAATTTTGATCATGGTTAGGATTTTTAATGTGATATGATCTAAATTTCTATTTTGATGTTTTATGATATTCATAGCATGATTTTGATGCTAATGAAGTGAAGAAATGAAAAGGAATTAATTTGGAATTAGTTTTGGTTGAAATTCGTTCAAAGGTGCATGATTATGTAAAAATTTGTTAATGAAATTTTATGACTTAAATGTGTGTATTAAAATGTCATAAAAATGAATTTAGATTGGTTTTAATTGTTAAAAATCAAATGGAATTGAACTAGAAAATTTTAATGTAAATATGTTAAGTTTAGCGTTAAGGGAATTTTTGGTATTAAATTATGGTTATGATGTAATAACCATATGAATGTGATTAAGGATGGCCATTATCTGTATTTGTGCCATTGGAATTATTAAATGAAGTATTATGTTAGTATTTGGAAAAGAATTTAGTATATGGAATGTATGTGGAAAGTAAAGAAGTTGAAATGGTTTATGGTGTATTTGGTTAGAAAATGTATTAAGTACTTAAATGTACTTGTATTAGGCTTTTGGATCGAAAAACGATGCCAGCAAAAGGATTTTGAAGTGGTGAAAAGGAAACTAGCAAGTAATGAATGTACTTAAAATTGATTTTATGGAAATGGTCTTTATTTTATCTTGAAATGAATATTTATGTTGAATTTTATGTGAATGATATATTACAAGTGAATATTGCTAGTATAGGTTTATGTTTTTAGCAATATATAAATTTTAGTTTGAAAGTTAAGTTTTATATGATTTGAAATTATATTATTTATTGATAAAAAGGTTAGCCTATGGTATGCCTTAATGGTATTACAAATTTACTGATCAAAGTACCCTAAAATGTGCATGGCAGTGTTTAGGGGGCATCAGTTACTAGCAGTTGGTGTTATTATGTCTGTCAATAGTGTAACATCCCGTCATCGATGGGATGGGTACAGTGGCTGTGCATTTCCATTTTGGCATGTTCATGCATTTGTAGCCTTTTTATATTTGATAATTGGTAATTATTGCATTAGCATATGAGTGTACATACATGTATGACATATTCCCGGTATGATTGTGTTTATTAGAGATTTGGCGATAATTGTGTAGTTTGAACTTTGAAAACTGAAATTGGAATGAAAAATGAGATCTAGGAGTTTGAATTATGGAATTGGAGTGCACGATTATGAGTTTTATAATTTTGAGGATTTTTAGGAATTTTTCTGAAATTTTTGCAGTAATAGGTCCGGACCGGAAAAATGACCTAATGGTTAATAGATCGGATTCCGGTTCCGAATTTGATTTGTCCAATGGCCCGGAAAGATTAGAGTTATGATTTTTGGAATTAGGGTTTAGAGCCATTGGAAATTCGGGAGAAATTAGAATAAGAAACTAGATTTAGGCTGTTTGGAGTGGTTTTGAGGCAATTTGAATTGCCAAACAAGCCCTTAAGCTTTTAAATCACCTTGTATAAAAACTCTTCCCTTTGAATTTGACTTCCACGACATTTGCTTCCTTGGTTTGAAAGAAAATTGGTTTTCTTCTCCTCCTCCATTGTGGATCTCTATCTTTTCTCCTTGTTTCCATTTTTCTGGTTTAAATTGCTCCCTTCTTTGTCTAAAACCTATTCCCCTTTAGCTTGTGTTGGAGAGGTTATTGATGGGTTTGATATTGGTGATTATCGTGGGTGTTATTGTAACATCCCAACCCCGTAAGACCCGAACCCGATATCATGGATGATATCCGAGTCCGCGCCACACGAGAATGGTAGGCTACAACACTCAATTCCAGTACAAAACTCAGTATGCAATTTTAAAACATTTTAGACTCAATCACAAGTGCAGAATTCAATAAACAGTTGGGTCCACTATAGTTCGAAATCATTTTCATTTTTAAAATATCACA
>JANIJH010000003.1:36607687-36620137 GCA_024520975.1 Erythroxylum areolatum
TCATTTGTCAGATTCTGAACTCTTTAGAACCTCCTCATAAGTAGTAGGCCCATCATCTTCTATAAGCAATACATCGTTAAGATCACTTATGAGAAATCTATATCTCTCATAAACATAACGTATCCTACCTGACCTATGAACTTCTTGTGTGTTAAAAGGTTGAACTATTGTTTCATCTTCATGAACATTAGCCTCGGGTCCAGCCAGTGAATATGCATCTATTTGAGCATCTTGAACTTTCACAAGTTCAATTTTGCTCCCACTATCTTCTCTTAAAAGAAACTCTTTCTCGAAAAAGATAGTGTGTTTTGAAACAAACACTTTTCATTTCAAAACATGGTAGAATCAATATCTTACAAGCACACACTTGTTAGATTTAACTTGAAGCTTATTTTACTAAATCTGCTTCACATAAGCCGGACAACCCCAAACTTTCATATGAGAAAGATAGGGTTTATTGTTCGTCCATATCTCATATGGAGTAAGATCTATTGACTTGGATGTGACTCTATTTAATACATAAACAGAAGTTTTGAGTGCATTCCCCCAAAAGGATTTTGGTAAATTCGCTAAACTCATCATAGACCTCACCATATCTAACAAGGTTCGATTTCTCCTCTCAGCCACATCATTGTGTTGTGTTGTGTAAGGTGGAGTCTACTGGGACAGTATTCCATTATCCCTAAGATAATCTAAAAACTATTGGCTTAAGTATTCACCACCTCGATCTGATCGAAGTGATTTAATACTTTTCCCAAGTTGTTTCTCAACTTTATTTCTGAATTCTTTGAACCTTTCAAAGGCTTCAGACTTGTGTCGCATAAGATAAACATACCTATATCATGAATGATCATCGACACAAGTATACAAAACTACCTTTGGCATGTATGGACATCAGACCATATACATCAGTATGTATTAGGTCTAAAACTCCATTAGTTTGTTCACCCTTTCCCTTAAAGGGTAACTTATTCTTCTTGCCTAATAAGCAAGATTCGCATGTATCATATGATTCGTAATCAAATCGCTCTAAACTACCACACTTGTGTAGTTTAGACATGCATCTCTCATTTATATGGCCAAGGCGACAAAGTCAAAAGTAAGACGATTTCATATTATCTCGTTTTATTCTTTTGTTACTATTGATATTTTAGACCGTATTAGACATACGGATATGTCATTGAACAATGTACCCAAAGCATATAACATTCCATTTAAATAAATTGAACAACCATTGTTACTAAAATTTAAATGGAATCCTGCTTTATTAAGACTAGAAACATACATTACATTTTTAGTCAAAGCAAATAGATTAAAACAATTCTCCAGTTCTAATACAAGTCCATTAGGGAGCGGCAATACATATGTGCCTATAGCTAATGCAGCAACTCTTGCTCCATTGCCCATTCACATGTCTGACTCTCCCTTATTGAGTTGTCTATTGTTCTTGAGGCCCTTCATGTCAGTATAAACGTGTGAGCCATAACCGGTATCTAATACCCATACGTTGTTATCAGAAATAGTATGAATATCAATAACATAAATACCTGAAGTAGATGGGGCATCAAATGCCTTCTTATGCATCAAGGACTCCAGATAAGCCTTGCAGTTTCTCTTCCAGTGGCCATCCTTGCCACAGTGGAAGCAAGTTCTCTTCGAGGCAGTTTTCTTTGCTTTCTTGACACCTCCCTTAGGCCTTACAGACTTCTTCTTCTTTTGGCTCTTTTTCTTCGAATCAGAAAAGTCCACTAACATCACAACCTTGTCCTTACAGATAGATGGCTCAGCTACCTTAAGCATGTTGACCAGCTCGAGAATCTGGAAATGGTTCTTCTAAGATATAACCAAGCTTCTCCGACTTGAGATTATTCTCAAGTTCCTGAGCCAATCAACTTGTTAGCTTCCCTCAATGATCTTAGATTCACACTAGTACTCATAGGGTTGACTCGGGCAATAGCAACCTATCGTTAAATAGAGAAAAATAAAAATATACTTAAATACATATCTATAAGAACTTTAATAACATGCATATGACTCCCACTATTTTCACAAATTCATGACCCTCAATATAAAGCTGATAGATATTGCAGAGAAATTCTTCTAGTGGGTTGATATCCAATATCCCTAAGAATGACCTTAGGTTTGCCCAACAAGCCATCCTTAGTTCAATTGGTAGGTATTGATCATACCAATTGCATCTCCAATGTAGCTATCGAATCTAATGCTATCAATTATTGAAGTGTGCACACTCATTGGGCTATCAACTCTTGACAAGTGTACATCTAATATACACTACCCAACTTTGCCTCTATCCACGTTGATCTTGGGTTTGCCTAACAACCAATGCTTCTGGTTAAAATCAACCCATTAAACTAGAAATCGTATTTCCATGGTTCGAATATATCTGTGTAGAGCAGGCTTAGGTTTGCCCAACAATCCTAACTTTAAAAGGACTCTAGTTCTCGCCGCATTAAAGGAAGGTGTTAGTTTTAATATTATAAGTGAGGAGTCTGACTAAGGTCTCATCTAACTTAGATGGTCTTATACATATAACTCATACACACACACACACACACATATAGTTACTATAACTACATGGCGTGATATGGACTATCCAATCAAATTGGGCCTAAGCTCATAGCCATCCATCATGCAAGCCCACACATTCTCCTAACCATGCATTCTTTAATGCATATATGTAAACAAATCATTTTGGTTATGACATCATATGAATCCTAACATGAAGGCCCAATTTGGCACTTGCATCTAAGCCCAATCTAATACTTAGATTTACTATCTTCCTTTTCCTAACTTGACTAAAATTACTATTTTATCTTATTTCGATTGGAATTAATATTAATATAATTAACATGAATTCCTAATTCCATAAATTAATTCATAATTAATTTACCTTAAAATAATTATTTGATGTCCAAAATTAAACAACTTCAATTTTGTCATACATGCCAATTTTTCTAGTCTTACTAGAAAATCTATTGCTCTACTAAAATTAATTCAAAGTTAATTCATATAATTTTATAAAATTTTCAAAACATCAAATCATTATTACAAGCATCTCTAGGTTGTTTCATGATGATCAAAATAATTTAGGAATCACCCAAAAATTATCCTGATCACTAAAACACTGATAAGACACCAAAAACGACAAATATGACTTCTAAAATTTTCTGGAAATCAAATTTCAAGCATAATCATTTAGGCATGCATCAAACATCAAATTAACACATTTTTATCACATAAAAATATTTTTAAGGTTCTAGAACCGAAATATAAACATATATAAACATCAAACAAAACAGATCCTACAATTTCTAGAAAACTATCCAGATCTGGAAAATTGTTTGATAAAATTATTAAATTGTTTTTAATAACTCTACAAAAATTACAGAGGCATAAACACATCTCAACTATGTTCACATAATTTTTTCCAAAATCAAATTCCATGAAAATCATGTGTAACTTCATTAGTTTAGCCAATAGATGTGCAGCAAAAAGACAAATTTCATGCATGTTTTTGTAAAGTCAAAATTAAAATTTTTAATCACATTAGAACTATTTTTAATCACACTGAATCATTCACTTACATCTTATGAACAGATTGGTGAAAGAAAATTATGAATACCATTTTTCTATAATTAATTTTGAACAAAATATTATAGGACTCTAATTAGGCCCAATTTGTATATATATGACCACATTAGTTTAGCCAATAGACATCACATGCCCAGTAGAAAGACAAATTTCATTCATGTTCTTATAAAGTCGAAATTAAAAATTTTAATTACATTAAAAATATTACTAATCACACTGAATCATTCACATACATTTTATGAACATATTGGTGAAAGAAAATTGTGAAAACCATTTTTCTATAATTAAGTTTGAACAAAAACATTACAGGACTCTAATTAGGCCTAATTTGTATATATATATATATATATATATATATATACATACATATACATATAATTACTGTATAACTACATGACATGATATGGACTACCCAATCAAATTGGGCCTAAGCCCATAACCATCCATCATGCAAGCCCACACATTCTCCTATCCATGCATTCTCTCTAATGCATATATGTAAACACATCCTTTTGGTTATAACATATTATGGATCCTAACATGAAAGCCCAATCTAACATTTGGATTTAAGCCCAATACAACACTTAGATTTACTATCTTCCTTTTACTAGCTTGGCTAAAATTACTATTGTATGTTATTTCGAATTAAATTTATATTAATCTAATTAACATGAATTACTAATTTCAGAAATTAATTCATAATTAATTTACCTTAAAATAATTATTTGATGTCCAAAATTAAATACTTCAGTTTTTTCATACATGCCAATTTTTCTAGTCTTACTAGAAAATCTATTGCTCTACTAAAATTAATTCAAAATTAATTTGTATAATTTTCCAAAATTTCTGGAACATCAAATAGTCATTCCAAGCATCTCTAGGTTGTTTCATGATGATCAAAATAATTTAGGATTCTCCCAAAAATTATCTTGAACATCTAAACATTGCTAAGACACCAAAAATGACAAATAAGACACAAAATTTTTTGGAAATCAAATTTCGAGCAAAATCATTTAGGCATGCATCAAACATCAAATTAACACATTTTTATCATATAAAAATATTTTTAAGGTTCCAGAACCGAAATATAAACATACAAAAACATCAAACAAAACAGATCCTACAATTTCTTAAAAACTATCCAGATCTAAAAAATTGTTTGATAAGATTACTAAAACATTTTTAATAATTATAAAAAAAATTAAAGAGGCATAAACACATCCCAACTATGTTCACATAATTTTTCTAGAATCAAATTCCATTAAAATCATGTGTAACCTTATCAGTTTAGCCAATAGACATCACATGCCCAGCAAAAATACAGATTTCATACATGTTCTTGTAAAGTCGAAATAAAAAATTTGAATCACATTAAAAATATTTTCAATCATACTGAATCATTCACCTACATCTTATGAATAGATTGGTGAAAGAAAATCATGAAAACCATTTTCTATAATTAATTTCGAACAAAACATCACAACCATGAAAACAATTTTCACATGTCATGTATTCTACATCTAACAAGGCAGAAGATGGCTTTGATACCATTGTTAGGCTCCGATCATGCATTTCATACATAATATATATCAAATATATACAACGGAAATAAAACGAAACCTCAAAAACCAAATCTACTCATGCATATAGATCTAGAAAAATAAAAACATGAAATGTAAGATGTTTACAAACCTTTCTGACAATCTCCTTCGTTCTTTAAACTTCTCTGCGTTGGGTTGTCGTAAACCACAACGATCAATGCAGACCATCTCTAATGAAAGTCCACATAAAGATAGAAGGATGAAACTTCACTAGGAGATGGCTAGAATTCTTTCTTTGTACTAGCAAAGACAACAACTCAAGAACTCTTAGGAGAGTTAGAGAGAAAAAGTGTGTGTGTAAGAAAAAGAACCTTTCTTTTTCTTTGCTTGTGTCTTACACAAGATGCACGAAAATCATCTCAATTTTCAATACCATTTGGCCTTCCATAACCTTCATCACTAATGGAAGGTTATGGGAAGTTAATGGTCATGAATAACATGCATTAATGGAAGTTATGAGAAGTTAATGACTATGAATAACATGCATTAATGGAAGTTATGAGAAGTTAATGACCATGATAGCATGCATTAATGAAAGCCAACAATACTTGTTTCTAATCCATTTCATGTAACGTTTTCTACCACGGTCACATCGCGATATAATCCCGAAACACTCTCTCATATCTTAAATAACCATTTAAGACCATTTTACTCATCCTTTGGATATCCTATATGTGTGAACTATTAGGTTTCAGTTATGTTGGTCACTTGAATTAACACCTAATTCGATTAAGTCAAGAGCGGTATCGAACAACATGTCATGACCCCCAATTGACCGTAAAGTCAGTGGTTTGACTATGAACCCTTCCATACGTAATGCTGCTATGCAATTCATCCTTTCACCATTTATACCCCACTTAGTTCAGAGTATGGTCAAAGTGTTGACTCCCACTAAACTAACTACGTCACATTTAATCCAAGTATTATTAGATCTTATCCTGAGGATCTCATTACTCTATGTATCACTGAAGACTCTCTTCATGACACATATCTGCTCTAACTACAGACTCCCGAGCAATGATCCCGATAAGAGGCCGTGGGTATCATCTCCTTCTATCAGGAGTGGTGAATCCTTTATTAGCTACTTAATTACCTCTGAATACCTCAAGCTGTACCTAATCATCACCACCCTATGAGTGACCCCTGAAAGGCATCAATGAATAGAGTCAAAGCACAAGATTAGTATCCGAGATATCTTTGAACACCTCAAGTCAAAGAATATTTTCACCATTGCTATGATGAGACTATCATTGACACTAGAATAGAATATCCATATGATTGTCCCATAGTAAGTTAATCTAATGTAGTTACTACCCTTAGTAAGCATTCATATGTTAACTATAAACAACTCATGTCTACAGCTTATGAGATCTACTACTTGATCTAATCAAGGAGTATAACATCTGCTAGTCTATCCGGATTAATGATATCTCATCTCATTAATCATATGAATAGGGAAAGTTTAGATACTAACATAATTACGCATGATAGGAATCTCACTATCATGATCTCATCATGATTTCCTCCATGTTATGTTTTGTATTAAGGACTTCATTAAATCAATTTAAGATCAACATCAAATCTATAAATGTATGAACATCGAAGTAATGCAAAATGCCTTTATTAATCATACAATGATTTCCATAATGAGTGCTAAAGGTGATTGCCATTAGAGCACTTCTTTAACACTTGGTGCTAATCATTGCTTCCTCATTTAACTTCGTCCCCATTAACTTTTGATAACTCCCTATTTGAAAAGTTTTTCCAATTGCCTTCCATTTTTTCCCATGATGTTTAGGAAACGGTTTCCATTGGTAGGAGATAGCAATGCTATCCTCCTATAGTTTGTTTCCCTCACCTAGTCTTATAATTAGTATCTCATTTGGGAGCACCTTGGAGAGTTCAACACTAACACATAGATGATCATATTCGACTCTTTTATTTTTTGATAGTAGTCTCATCAATATAAAGGGGCTTCTCTATGAAGCTAACAAGGGCACTCAATCTGTGATTAGTTTAGTATTAAAGGGGAATGTTGTGGAAGTTAATCTAGAGAGGGATATTCTGAACTTTGATTGATTCCAGCTTCAAGCTAGGTTGCCAAACTTACATAAATATAGGTTGGTTTCCAGCATGCTAAGGACCGTCCTCTTGAATTTTGTGGGCTTGCAAGGTTGAGTTAAAGGTGAACAAAATGAGATTTTCCTCGGTTAAAAGCATATCTACCAAGCCTTTGTTTTTCCATAACCTATATGCCCATCTGTAAATGATTGGGAAAGGTCAAAAAAGATTTCCCAACTACGTGCACCCTCATCCAATATTACAATCTTAGGAAAACAATGAGCTTACTATCTATCTCTATGGGAGGTTTGATGAGGCTTGAGGTTTGGTGATCCCCGACTACTTGCTTCTATCTTTTTTTGGGGAGGGGGTGATGGCTAAAGGTGATGTGGTGGAGATGGGATCAGGTTGAGCTTAGCTTCAGGGGGGGGGGGGGGGGAGGGTGTTAGGAGGGACACAGGTAAACAAAGCTGGGAATTCATCTTTACCATTGTCATCCAAACACTGCATTATCAGGGACCAAAGCTAAGAAAGCAAGTGAATTGTTTTAGTAGTTGTGAAAGGCTGAAAAGTAACAGTTCAAAATAGAAAAAGAAGATGACGGGAGATAGAAGATGTTATGGTGGCACTAAAGTGCCCTTAGCAGTATATCTAGTTTTTCAAAGAAGCTATAGAAAGAAAAGGAGGAAAGGAGTGTGTAGGAGGAAGGTATTCAGAGAAGAATATGTGTACCAGAGTCAAGCTCACCTGCATGAATCTTTCTTAAAGATTAACTTGCCCATACTTTAGCATCCTATAAAGGACAAGTTATTTGCATTTTAATCGTCTAAATTATGTTCCACTTGTTCTATAAAAGAGAGGTAGTCAACATACATTTGTCTCAATATAGTTCTTGGTATCCCCAGATAATTCATAGAGCAAGTTTCCAATTTGATGCTTGAGACATGCTAATTGTGATCTTATCCTTAAAATTTCAACAAATATAAAAATAAAACTTTTGTTATTATTGATTGCAAGCCTAGATATGTTTTCAAAGAGCTGTAACGCATTCACAAAACACATTACTAAAGGAATATTTTTATTTTTTAAAAGAAAGAAATCATCTACAAATAAAAAATTGAACACTTTCATGGCTCCATATTTATAGTGATAACTACATGATCCACTGGAGTCAATGTTTTTGGAGAATTGTCATGTTAATACTTTTGTGGAAATTGTAAATAAGTAAAGGTAAAAGTGGTCTACCCTGTAGAAGAAGTTTGGAACATTTAATAAGAGGAATAAGTTCTCCATTTATAATGATGTTAAAGGAGGTGGTTATAAAGCATTGAACTATCCAATTGATAAGGACCAAAGGAACCCAAATCATTGATCAAATTAAAATTCTTTTGAAAATCTAATTTTATTTTATAGTTTTTACCCCTAGTAGTTAAATGGTATTTTTTATAAGTTCTTAAGCTAGAAGAATATTATTTCCTATAATTCTTCCTTAAATGAATTCACATTGAGTTAGATTGAAAATTGGGTTACTGTTTCATTATGTCAACCAATATAGTGGAATAAGTAAGGATATAACCTATAATTTTAATGATAACAAATTGTTACTATTAATATTTTATCTTTAGGGATATTAGTAATTTGTAAATATTCTAGCAAAAGGTGAAAGATCAAGTTAAATGGAAGATCAATATGATTGAAGGATTAGATGAGCAAATTGAAGCACCAATTGGAATGCAAGAGAGTTTCAAGACAGTTCAAATTAAGAAAACCAATAATAAGAAAGAATGAAGTGATTCCATATGTAAAAATCATTTTAATCTTTCTTTTAACCTTATCTTAGTTATTCAATTAAGTAAGGGATCAATCATTGCATGCTGATCTATACTTAGGACATATTTCATGTACTTTATTTATAATCAGAAGAAAATTTCAAAAGGGTTTTAAAAGAAAATCTTATAAATGCATCAAAAAAATTTATGGAACTTTTAAAATAGTTAGGATTAAGTTCTTGTCAAATGAGTGTGGTTTAATCTTTAAAAGAATCTGAAAAGTTTTGAAAAACTTAATTTAAAAAGTTTGATTGACTAATAAAATGATTTAGGCAACTAATTTTAATGTTTTAAGGTATTTTATGTAAAATTAGCACACACTAATCTTCCAGTATGTCATATTGGTCAATCAATGTCCCTAAAAAAGTTTAAATTTGTATAATAAATTACCAAATGGAGTTTGAAGAGTGGATATAAGCTAAGTGTTTGGTTGAACCTCAATGAATTAATTTATATCTCTTTCTTTACTCTTTTTAATTATCATTTTGATTACTTTGAGATTATCATATATGAATTTTCTATTATTATTTATGAGAATAGGTAATTCATTCTTTAGTTCTCAAATAAAAAAAGTAAATACATGCAATTCATCATCCTCTTATGTGCCATATGGTGGACTAATATAATATGTTGGAGATTATCTGATGGTGTTATGGTAAGAGATTGGCTAAAATTTCTTTAAAAAATCAACTTGGGTTTTTATAGAATCAAAACTTGAAGGATGAATTGAGCTCCAGAATCTTTTTTTAAAGAAGAAGAATTCTAGAATTGCAGAAAATGCTATATTACCAACCAAATACCAAGATTTCTAAAATAGAAAGAATTAAATCCATCAAATGCTGGGCCATTATCCAGATCTAGAGATAATGGTGTCACATCCATATTTTATTTAAAAATGATTTTGTAAGTTAAAAACTATTCATGAGTAATTGATTAGGGATGAGTTTTTAGAGGGACTTGTACTACAAAGGAACATTCCTTTTTCTTCCTAACAAGTTATTGAAATAATCAAAAGCAAACTTTTGATTAGTGAAAACCTTTAACAATTACTCAAGTTTAAGTTCCTTAAATTATGTCTTCTTAAAGGACCATTAGTTTCATAGATAAAAATAGTGGAATTAAATTCACCAATTACTAACCAAAAGATATATGGCATTAATGTTCAATATATCTAACCATAATTTCTTTATAATAAAGATATTGTTAGAATCATAGAGGAAGGTTATTAGGGTAAGAGTCATTTAATGAGTGATAACTAGTTTGAGATGAATTTGTTGATCTGATTAATATAGATCTATTCCTATCATTTTGGATTCATCATAGGCTACTAAGATTTTACCATTATAGCATTACTAAAGGTTATTCAGAATAGGCCAATTCCTATAAGCAATATGTTGGAAATCATTCAATTTATGTGCCTTGATTTTGGTCTCCAATAGACTAACAATTAAGGGCTTTTGATTTTTGAGGACAACTTTGACTACTAACTATTTAGAAGGATAATTTAATTCCCTCATATTTTCAATAATGATAATCATTAGAAGGTTAGGTTGCAAGAGGATTTGATATAATGTTCTTATTAGGTTTTATCCATGCTTCATTTTATATTTATTTAGTGTTAAATCATTTAGAGTATCATAATCATTCATTACAAGAAACTGAAGATCATAGTGAGAATTTGGTAGTGGTTAGTAAATTATCAAGCTTATATTCTCTACTTCTACGCGTGAGCAATCCAGCTTTTTTAAGCATCTTACACCTAAGATTGATCTTCACTTTGACTAGATGTGCTTATCAGTTGTTCGTTGATCTATAATAGGAGAGTAGTTGATGGAGGTTTTTTACCTCAACCAAGGAATTATCATAATGTTTTTCTATAAAATCATTTTATTATCTCATAAGGAACGATTAGATAGTTGCCTTCCACATGTTAGTTGGTTACCTATACTTTACATTCCATTGGTAGCTTAGAGAGACTTCAATAGGGATGAATTTGTCTTTATTATTGAACTTGCATATTTAATAGTTTATAAAAGGTCCTTTTCTAATAGCTACTTAAAGGGCCGCTAAAAAGGTAACTTAGTCTTCTTTCGTCTAATATTCTGTAAGTATTTTATGAAAATTCACCTAGAGAGGAGCTATCCTTTGGTTGAGTTTATTTAGCTCAATCCAAGTTGCTACTTCTACAAGAAGAGAGGACTTTTATTATGTTCAAAGAACTCAATTATAGTACTTTAGAAGCTTTGAAGAAATTTTGAATTCGGAAAAGAATAGATCAACTATATTGATTTGTGTTTGCTTTAAACTAAATCAATTTCAATTATAGGTAACCCATTTATAGATTTTTAAAAAAGGCTAAAAACTTGTCCAAAAAAAATTACTAAGGTGTAGGACCATTTAAATGCCCCAATTTTGAAAATTTCAAGGGAGGGATGGGGAGACAATTAAATCTCTTTCACGCTAAAAGGGAAGTAGGAACCACAAGGAATAAAGGGATTGTCTTCACTAACAACATTAGATTAAGAAAGTTAAGAGGAATGGAAGGTAGGTAGAAGAAGTCACTTAGGGAGTAGAAGATGAAATCTTAAGCTAAGAGATATTAGGGAACAAGGAAGAGGGTAAGGGGGAGGAGGATATTTATGCTAAAAAAGAGTAAGATAGGGATAAGTTAGGAAAAATTGAAGAAGAGACTTAAGGAGGATAAGAGGAGTGAGAAGTTTCAAGGATTAGGAGGGGCAAGTAGAGGGTTGGGGAGAATTCCATGAATAAAGACAATAAGAAAGAATAAGAGTTCAAAATGGGAGGAAAAAAAGCAAAGAAGGCAAGGGGAGAAATAGTTACTAGAATGGAAGAGATGGATGAGCTCCACCTAGCTCAAATTTTAATAACTTACTATAATGGATTATGAATAATTGTAGATATACTATATTAAGTTTTTGACATCATTTTTAGAGATTATTTAACTACTATTTTGTTAATCTTAGTTTTCTTTTTCTTTTATCATCCTCTATTTATATATAGTTTAGCTCTTATCTATGTTGTATTATCATCATTGACATCACAATCATGCATTTTGATATATGAAAGTAGAAATTAATGATTTTCTGAACCAAAGGAAGACATTGATAAATTGTAACACAGGCTATAGGAGGTCATGTTATCATGGTGGCACATATGGGTATCCTTTCTGTTGGACCCCAAATTTTTAGTGGAAATTAGAAATATTAAAATGAAATAAAATGAGTGTTTTTATATATGAACAGTGTTATGGATGAAATTGTGCTTTAAGAAAATTAATGAGAAAAGAATCGATTAGTTTTGATGGCTTAGATATTTGAGTAGATTTG
>JANIJH010000003.1:36620237-36631052 GCA_024520975.1 Erythroxylum areolatum
TCTTGTAATTGATGTACGATATTTTCCATAATTAGCAATAGACATATTCTATAGATAGGTCTCATGCTGTATGTAATTGATACTTTTGAAGAAGAAAATAAATCAATTATACCAATCCAACAATCTGTGAAAACAACGGCTTCACTCTTATATGGGCCTTGCTTTGATATAATGCTAGAAAAATGAGTGGCAGAGTGATATATTGGATCAATAGTTTGTTTAATGACCCTACACCTAGGGCCCCATTAAGTTATTCTCCTTCAACTCCATCTTATTCTAAGCACATAAGAGAGAGAGGGTATGGAACTGCTGGTCGCAATATGCAAAGGGCAGGCTATCATTGAGTTTCCTTAGGAAAACTGGCTTTGAAGAACCTTCTTACAAATTTAGATCTTTTTCCAGCTTGCATTGATTCGGTACTTATAAACAGATGTGGTAGATCTCTGATCGTTATATTCCTAACTTGCTTTTGCTGTAGCATCAACACTCTTTCTTGTCCGTAACTAACAAAATTGATCTTACAAAATTTAGTTACTATTTTTTGAAGCTTATTCTTTCTATGCATACAATGGTTTTGACTTTAATTTGTTTGCAGTGCTACCACTCTGATCCTGTTATAGCTGATGGTTACTTTAGTGTGCTGGCGGAGGTCTACATGCGCCAGGAAATACTAAAGTGTGAAATATATAGGCTGCTAAGCCTGATCTTGTACAAGGTTGTGGACCCAAATTGGCAAATCCGTGATGATGCCCTTCAGATGCTAGAGACATTTTTTGAACGTGAGTAGGCTGACGATGGCACCGAGGGCTTTGTGAGTTATCGAGATGCTATTGTTGGTAACCTCTGTGATTCTTACCAACAATTCCGGTATAAACTCTCTTGCAAACTAGCTAAAGATGACCTAAATTAATTTGTGAGGAAATCATTCAGCGGCAAATTGATGCTATTGATATAATTGCTCAGCATCAGTGTTAACATGCATGGCTCCTTGGATTGAGCAGACAATTTGGACCTTGCACTTCTACGTCCTGGAAGGTTAGATAGGAAAATTGAATTCCTTAGAAGGCAAAAAAAGGCTTGTTTTCTAGGTACACTTTCTTTTACACGGCCTGTGAATTTATTTGCTTAGAAGAAGAAAATCTTTTGTCAATTATCATGCAAGATTCCTTTCTATAGATAAATTGACAATTAAATGAAATTATAAATTTTCTTTGTATAGGTTTGTACTTCTAAAATGAATCTAAGTGATGAGTTGGATTTGGAAGACTGTGTTTCTCAAGCTGATAAAATTAGTGCCATTGAGGTTAGTTGAGTTTATCTTCATATTGTGAAGTTATTATGTGAGAAAAGTTACATTATTTTCTATAATTTTTGATACTAATACATTAGATTACAAGAAGCATGTTGTTTGACAAAATGAAGCAGACACCTCTTACATTTATCTTGTCGAATATTTGTCTATAATAATTCTCGGAATTCAATTTTAACCCCCAGTTCTCAATATATCCATCATAATATCTCATATTGAATAGAATGTCGTCCTTATCATAACATTACAGCTATATGTCAAGAAGCTAGAATGCATGTAGAATGAAAGAACATGTATGCTATACTTCTAAAGGACTTTGAGAAAGGTTACAGATCCAATGTGAAGAAACCTGACACCGATTTCGAATTCTACAAATGATGAAGAATTGTTGAAGCGCATGTAACTTTCCTTGCAATTGTTGAAGATTGTAGAATTTGCTTTTGTATTTTGTAACAATAAAAACACGTGTAATTTTCTTTTGTATTTTGAATATGTTAAATGTTAAATTTTTTAAGTCTTTATGAACTATAAATTATATATAAATGCAACTTTTCGATCGTTTACCTTTGAAAGTACGTACATTAATATCTATAGATTGCTTTTAGTGTATATATGTATGTTGCCTACATAGTAATAAGAGTTTGCTTTTACATTAAATATTATTGATAACGAAAGAATAAATTATTGCTTTTATTGTTACAAATTGTAGCCTAAAAATTCACTTTGATGCCTTACCTATTTAACATTGTTACCTAAAAAAACCTAAAGTGTTGTAATATCTTTTTAACATTGTTGCTATAGTTTAAACTAATGTGTTTCCTTAGTCAAAACTAATGCAACATTTTTTATTTTGTTGACTAATCAAAAAATTCTATTGCCTTATACTTATTACAGAGTCACTTCTTGTAACGATATGAATTCTGTTGCCTTAATAAAAAAAGACAATGATAATTGTACTTATAGCTACACTTTTGTCTAATATCTAAAGCACTTTTTGCCGTAGTGACTTTAGAAAGGGGAGGGAACATGCCAAGGGGAGAGGGAGTAAAAATTGAGACCTTAGTAGAGGAATTAAAGGAAGAGATAACAAGAAAGAAAGGATTATAATTAGGAGTTTGAACTGGACAAGAGAAAAAAACAGTAAGGGCTTGAGGATTTTGAGAGGTAGGAACTGGTTGAATATGTAAGAGAGGGTATACTAGGCGAGGGAAGGGAGTCAAAGGCTTAAAAGAAGAAGGAACAAAAAAGAGAATGTGAGAAATTAAACTAGCTAAGGAAGGAGGGCACAATTCATCAAACCCTAGCGACAATTTAGAGGAAGACAAGAGAAGATAGTCAAAAACTAGAGGGTAATATGTTGCCTCCATATAAAAATGACAAATAGATAGCCTTAAGAGAATGGCAAGAAGTAAGCTAATTTTCGAAACATCAAAGGTGAATTCATAGTAAAAGTAAAGGAGTTCAAGGTATTAATATAGAATTTGTTCTATAAGTTAAGGAAATCAAGTATGTATAGTATTCGCACTCTTCCTTTCATAATTAACCACATATAGAAGCAAACCTTAGGAAGAAATTTTTTATTCCATAAAATATTAACTTAGGCCACTGTTTTTTTGAATAAAATGTAATTTATTCAATTAAAGAAAGTAGACAAAGAAGGTGTACAAATACATATAGTAGGAATACAATTCAAGGGGGATTAACCCCTAGAAAGATCTTAAATAAGCAAGAGTGTGCATCAACTTATAACTGGTTCAAAACAAGTTAGAAGTATAAAATTCAGTATTCAAGGATTAGCTAATATTGCTTTGATTAAGCTAGAATAAGTTCCATTACGCAGTCATTTTGATGTTGAATTTGTGCTTGTGTTTGTAGAGAAAATAATTTAGGCCACTTTTCTGCTCCATTATCGATGCACATCCTATATGATTTATTAGTAAAATCAAATAAGTTATATCCAATCCATTCATAACCATCAATTTTGATCCTATTTTCTTGGAAAAATATACACGAATTTATAAGGCATATCACTCTATTAATATACATAAATATATGATTTTACCATAGAATCCTTAGGGATACTAACGGTTGAAATTGGAGATAATTGAACTTAATTCAATATACCATTCAAATTCAATTATCAAAGAATAATGATGTATTTTCCCTATTCACCACTATACATTTTATTTGTCTTAACATAGCCCTCATTAATTTTAATTGTTGCGAAAAGAATCAAGAGTAATATGATTTTCCCCTCACTTCCTAAAAGCTTTCCCTTTTTAAGAAGAATGCATAAACCATATTGATTCCTTATGCACAAAGCCTCCATATTCTTTCACCTATGAATATCTTATTGCTCAAATTAATATGATAAACTCCCATAACTCTTTTAATTTTTATTTTACAAACTTCCCTCCAGCTTACCTTTGCAAAAGTTTCTTCCATTATACTCCATAGCCTCCAAAACCTCCACATCCCTCTTTAATGTTTTAGTAAACCTTTTAGCAAAGAAGAACTGTGAGGATCAATACACATGATGGGAACTAAGCATAAATCTAACCAACTAAAGTCTCCTTATTGGGGAAAGATTTTTGTTGCACAATTTATTTAAGTTCCCTATTAATTCTTGCATTCCTTTAAATCAATCTTCTAGTAGTTATGCATAGACTAAGATATATTAATAGAGGTAGTTTCACATGAATTGTTGAAATGGTAGAGAGCCAAGGTGCTATATGACTTGAAGTTATTGAAAAGAATAGATTGATTTTTTATTTGTTAATATCCAACCCTAATATTTCTTCAAAGGCTTTAAAAGAGGCTATAAGGGTGCTAATAAACCTATCACGTGCTCTTATCAAGAGCAATAAAATCATCTAAAAATGAAAGGTTATAAATCCTAGGTTCTTACATTTACTAAAGAACTTAAAAGATGTATCATATCTAATATTGTGCTATATCAATCTTAAAAGAACTTCTATACATAATATAAATAAGTAAAATGGAAATATGATCCCCTTACCTAAGATCCCTTCTTTCGAATTTCTCTAAAATCCAAAAAATCAAATATGCAATTCCCAACTAATCGAGTCATAAACTTTAGGAGAAACAATTTTAGTTGCAAATTTCCTAAGGAAGTTCCTCTTTGAGTACCCCTTAAACAATTCTTAAGCTAGGAGAACATTATAACCAATTACTCTTTCCTCTAAGAATGTCGTTTATACAAGATTAATATGTGGTTTTAGAGCCTTCCTTAACCTATAGCTAAAAGTTTCAATATGAATTTGTATAAGAAGTTGCAACATGAAGTTGATAAGTACTCTCTGAAGGAAATCAAATTAAGAATCTTAGGAATAAGGTGTATAAAGGTTTGATTACTCTAAAAACATCTTGTCTAAAAATTTTACACTATAGCCTCTATCATGGGTCATGCTTTCTGGTAGAATGTTGCATTCAATCCATCAATTCTTGGAGCTTTTTTTGGGTTCATTTCAAATACATATTATAATGAAAAGAAGCATTCAATTCCTCAACGTCATGTAAAAAGAATTAATCATTTATGAAAGATTTAAGTAAGGTCTAAAGTGTTGCTTATTACATGGTTTCCAAATGAGTCCTTAAAGAATGAGAAAGCCATCTCTTTAAGCCCTAATTTTAAAAAGACTATATCCCCATCCTATTTGATCAATGAGTTGGTTCTATTCATATTTCTTTTGGCCAATATCGACTTATAGAAAAATTTTATGTTCTTATCCTTGCCTTTGACCACTGCACTCTTACCTTCTACTTAATTAGAGAATTATGTTTAAACAATGTTATATTATTTAAACAGTGTTATATTATAAGTATTAAGTGCTTTCTTTATGCTTAAACAGTGTCATATTATAATTATTAATTTCTTTTCTTCTCCTCCTTCATTCACCAAGATGTTAAATTTATCTTGTACTCTACTCAGAAGATCTTTTATGTTTTTCACCTCCTCTATAATGCTATTATGTCTCCTTACATATATCAATTTAAGCCCCTTTTTAATAGAAGCAAGTTTCTTAACACAAACGTATGATTTGTAACCCTAAGTACTCTAAGCCATTCTACTACTAATGTTTCATTAAACCCTTATGTTCAGCCAATAAATTATTAACTATGAGTGGGAATCTTCCACTATTTAAGCAAGTTTTACACCATTATTGGAGAGTGATTGAGACATAAGGTATAGGAATATAGCTTTAATCTTAAAGGACCTAGAAAGCCCTTCACCATCCACAAGAGCTTTGCCAATTTGATTCCTAATATTCCATCTAAAAGCTTGTTATTACTCCATATGAAATGGCAACCTTCAAAATTCAGATCCTTCATTTTCAATTTTTTAACTCATTCTCTAAGGTCATCAGAGAAGTTCTTTATGCATATATTACCTTCAATTTTTAATATATAAAGTTGTACTATTATTATCTCCCTTAAGTAGTTGAGTCCTGATTAATAACTTTAGTGATGGAGGGCCATCAAGACTAGCAATTCAAGAACTACAAGCCTTGGGATTAATTGAAGAAAATGGTTTAGAAATTCCTGAAGCTTCACTTGGTCCGGATGATCAGGTTTGTGAAGAGATAATTGAGTTAAACTTATTCCTAAAATATCAGGCCTTATTGAAACCTTTTAGGGACTTTCAGGTCCTGATTTATGAAGTCCAAAATGCAATTCCTGAAGCCTAACTTGCAGCCCAGGTGTGATAGGAAGTTCGGCCAGAAGCGAAGCCTCAACTTGGTCTGGTTTTAATTTCTGTTTTAATAATGGTCCAGATTAATGTTTTGGTCGGTTTAAGACTATATTTGGTTCGTTTTGACTTGTTTTATTTGCCTTTTCATTTCATTTGGTTGAGACATTAATATGTGTTTATTTTCCTGTTTTAATTGCTTAATATCATCAATTTAGGAAGTTGAGAAGCCTAGTTATATGGCTGTCCAACCTTTCTTATTTTAGTTTTGTTTCTTTCCTATTTTGAATGATCCAAAAAAAGTTTACGAAAAATTTAAGAGATTTCTCTCTCAAAATTGGTGGATCATATATCAAGGGTTTGATTGTTTCCCCGAAAATAATCTGGGCTTGTGTGTTTGCCGAAAACACTTCCGTTTACGTGATTACCGGTTTCTATTCGACTAGTTGTCCAAGAAATTTCATAACTTTGTGTGTAACTATTAGATTGAGGTGATTTCAAAGCTATTCTGTCTTTCACATCTTGACCTAAAAATCTCCAAAAGGATACTTTACCCAGTTCGAATCCTATCCTGATCAAAAACACCCATTTTCTCAACCATTCTCATTATTTTGCCCAGTCCAAGTTTCAGTCACGAAATCCTGTTTATCTTTCCACTTGTTCTCCAACCAAAAAACTTTGAAAAGCAATTTTGTTTTACACATTCAGACCTACAATTCACCTGTTAACCATTTTACCTAGTTCTAACTCTAGCCATCTCAAAATTTCCAGTTTGCCTAACCATTTCCAATCAATTACCCAGGCAGACATGTATTCAGAAAAAACCAACCTAACTTGACCGTCCCTTATCCGTTTGACCTGATTATTGATTCTAAATTGTAGTTCACAAAAATTTCTACAACTTCTCTTCTTTCCTGGAAACCAAATTCCCAACGAATTAACCTAGAAATGCCTTCAAATTCCTTGTTCTAGTTTTACCTGATAAAAACCTAATTGCACAAAACTTTTCCAATAACGACCAGACCCTATTCCGATCACTTTTAGACCAAAAATTCTGTAGACCGACTCAAAATGATCTGGAGATGAACAAAATCCATTTTCATGACTGTCTCAAAACGATCTGGAGAAATTGTTCGCAAAAATATAACAAATGACCTTCAAATGGAGAACTTTGAAGCTACACACTTGGAGTTTGAGGCCATGAAGGCCAAGGATATAGCTTTTGCTATTATGGGCTCGTTTGCAGCACCTGGAGAGACTTCCCAAGCCAACTAGTCCATGGAAGATGATTTTAACGATGAGTTAAATCAATCTCACGTTACTGGTCATGATGATTTGAGATTAGGAGGTAATGGCACAAGAGGGAGAGGTAGAGGCCGTATGTGACCAGTTAGGAATGTCTATCAACCTAGAATCGATAGAAATGATAGAAGTGATGATTTGTTCAATATCAAAGTTGATGTACCTGAATTTGTGGGTAAGCTTGATGTCGATGTATTTCATGAATGGTTGTATACTGTGGAGAGAATTTTTGAACTGAAGGATGCACCGGAGGATAAAAAGGTGAAAATTGTGGCAATGAAGCTAAAAGGGTATGCTGCCCTTTGGTGGGATAATGTGCAAAACAAGAGGATTAGAGAAGGGAAGCCGAAAATCAATAGTTGGACTAGGATGAGAATTAAGCTTGAAGAAACATTTGTGCCTCCTCAACATAGGCAAAAAATGTTAGAGAAGATGTTTGGGTTGTGTTAATGGACATTTTATATTGATTTTAGATACATAATTTGCTAAACTCTTGTTCATTTAATGTTTAAATTGCACTAATTAAGAATTATTTGTTTTAATTTTAGGTACACATTAGATTTGGAATTTTTAAAAGCCTAAAGCAAGGAAAGCTCTAAAAGGAAGGAAGGATATTAAAAGAAAGAAGAAAGAAAAAAATTAACATTTTGGATGTTAACATTTTTAGCCAAGGAAAATGAGAGCTTGTGCATAAAGGAGAGGTCCAAAAATGTTAATCAAGATTGGACCAAGGGAGCTAGAGCTTATTTGATAACACTGGCGTAGATAGAAGAACAAGAAGACAAAAGCTGTGCATAAAAGGTGGAAAAAAATCTCTTAAAATCATGTAGAAAGCTGGTGGAGTGGACACTAAATAGTGAGAAGAAAAGAAAGAAAACATTGGCAACAAAAGGAAGAGGAACACAACAGCATGGGTGCATGAGAAGTGAAGTAGCTGGTGGCACTCACAACACATGCAGCGGTCCTTATTCATGCACAAGAGACAATGCAATTTTTTTACTAGCTCCCTCCACTCACGCAAGAAAATAAGCCACAGCCACCACTTAATAGGAAGGACTCACGCATTGCAGCTGTGGAAGAAGTTACATATTAGCTGAAAAATAAATGTTAAAAAAAAGGTGTGGAGTTGTGGCAAGAGGAGAAGGATGTTTTTAGCTTTGGGAGACAACGTGAGATAGCTAGCGAAGAGGAGGAGATGTAGCCACTGGTGAAGAGAACAAAATAAAGGAGAAATCAGGAGGTGGAGCAGCCACATTGAAGGAGAACTTAAAGCAGTTTTGTGGAACCAAACAAAGAAAACACATTAGCAGCTGGGAGTTAAAGAAGAATGTTACAGCTGATGGAGATAAAGAACATAGCTGGATGGTGGACGTTAAAAAAATTAAAGCAGCTACGTTGAGTTTAAGAAAAGAAACTTGAGCTGGTGGTTGGATAAGAAACAACATTGGCAACTAGTGGCTTATACAAATTTCTTGAAGCAGCTGGTGGCAAAGGGCCACGTTGAGGCAAAAGCATGTATGCTGGTGGAGGCATTCACGTGAACCAAAAACATGTATGTTGGTGGAGCAGTTACGTTGAAGGAGAAGAGTGAAGCAGCTGGTGGAAGGCGTCACTCATTTCACAACAACACAAGCAGCTGGTTGGATTAAAAAAAAACGAAAGCAATTGGTACATGAAAACAACAAGTTTTCGCTTGAGCTGAGGGAAAAGACTTAACATTGGGTGTTCTTAATTTATTTTTTAATCCTTATTTATTTTAATTGTGTGGATTTAATCAATGCAATTATATATTATGACCATGATTTATGTTACATTGATAAATATGTGTGAGTAAGTTTTTCTTTTCAGTTAAAGTTAAGATTGATATTAGATTAGGATAATTTTTGTGGTATTAATTTTTGCTTGATTGAATACATATTTAGTCCTAATTTAGCTTGATCACCTAGATTAAGACCTTAGATGATTGAATGCCATAACCAATAGGATTTAATTTGTCAAAAAATTAATCAAGCGACATACTAGAGGCTAAACTTTTATTCCGAATTATCTATGAACCAAGGGGGTGACTCGAATTTAGAAGAGAAGGGAACACCCATGAACATTGGGTTCGACCTGCTTAAGTGAAGAATTTCCTAAATTAATCCACCGTTACAACTTATTTTTAGTGTCAAATCCAATTAAAATCTAATACCTTAACCAATTTCTATCATTTGATTAAATCTATTCATTTTTTAATTCATACCTTGCATTTTTCATATTTCCTTGATTTGCTTATTTTAATTTATTTTATTTTCAAATCAATCAATTCTTGATTATTCGAGTAATTTTTCATCGTTTAATTTAATTGTTTTACGTGTTGGAATTTCCATTAGGTACGATATCCGGTTCTTACCAATTTATATTACTTGTCGATCGGGTGCGCCTGCCTCTAATTGCTCTAGATAGAATTTAATTTATATTATTTTTTTAGACCACAACAAGTTTTTGACGTCGTTGCTGGAGAATAAATTCCTTATTGTGAGTCATTAGATTGGATGGTATTAATTGTCTTAGATTTAATTCTTGCTTCGTTGTTTATTTGCGTATTTTACTTTTTTTACTTGATTGCTTTAATTCGGTGTGTTTTATTTTCCATTCTTAGTTCTGTTATTATTTGCTTTTTATTTGTTCTATTTTGTTGATGCTCACTTGTGGTCAAAAGCCTGAGAATTTGCTACTAGATACTGAGATTGAAAAAACTGCTCGTAGGTTGCGTAAAGAAACTAGATTGACTCGGAGTAGTAATACAGTAGAAAGGATTAGAGAAGAGTAGTTCGTAGAGAGGTTGATGCCACATACTAAAGAGAGAAGGGAGTTAACTATGATGGATTTGACTATGGGGCATAACAATAGACCCATGCCTCCCATTATAAGGCTAACGCTCACAGCTATGAGTTTTAGATTCCTCATAGCATTACATCCATGGTGAGGGCATCTCAATTTGGAGGATTGGCTTTGGAGGATCCAAATACCCATTTGGAGACATTTCTAGATATTTGTGATTTGTTCAAGCAAAATGGAGTATCAGAAGTGTAACAGCCCAGACCACCCGCTTGCAGATATTGTCCGCTTTGGGCCTAGCCTGCACGGTTTTGTTTTTCCACAGGATTTCCCAGGAGGTCACACCTGGTACTGCTCTAGCCTTAGCACGTTTAACCCTGGAGTTCTGAAGGAAACCGTTACGTTAGGGCAAGGAAAATGCATCTGCAAGGAGAAGGTATCCACACCCTTATAAGGGTGCTTCGTTCTCCTTCTCAACCAGTGTGGGAGAGCTACAATCCGCCTCCTTCCCCCCTAGGAGGCCCAGCGTCCCTGCTGGCACACCAGTCCAGGTACTGGCTCTGATATCAATTGTAACAGCCCAGACCACCCGCTTACAGATATTGTCCGCTTTGGGCCTAGCCTGCACGGTTTTGTTTTTCCACAGGATTTCCCAGGAGGTCACACCTGGTAC
>JANIJH010000003.1:36681633-36693539 GCA_024520975.1 Erythroxylum areolatum
ATTATTAATTATTTAATAAAATTTATTATATTAAATATTATTATATTCTATTTAATATATTAATATTATGATTTGTTCAGAATTGTCATTAAGAAGAATTATTGAGGATATATTAACTAATATATATTTAATAGTTTACGTTTCATCCTAAACTCTTTAAATCGGAGATTTCTTATTTTTACTGTTTAGGATGAAATGAAACGTAATATGAAACTCTCTGTTTTCATTCCATTCCATTCTATTATGAAATTCTGAAACAAACAATAAAATAATGTTACGTTCCATCCCTAATCCCTCAACTAAGCATGGCCTAAAATACTGGCTGCGTTTATAGTCCTATACAATTTCTTTCCAATGTAAGATTAAGATTGCACTCAGTGATCATTTGAACTCGGATAGAATGGGAGAGTTGGCAGGATCAATAATTCCTTGAAAAGGGCTTTTCCCATTCATTTCCAAGATGAGATTTCTTCATTTTCAATATGAAATTTCTTGTAGGAATGCTCCTAAGACTATGAGAGGTTCAAGATGAAGAGAAGCAACAAATTCGGAGGGGGTAAAAAGTTTCCAACCCAACGTTAAATTAGATTCAAGCTTTTCTTACAGTTATAAATTGGATTCGAACACAGCCTAAACTCAACAGAAAACCCAAACTTGTTTTAAAATTTGATGAATAATTACCTTCAAACTTATGAAATTCTATTAAACTCGAATTCCCGTCAACCAAATTTTAGACCAAGTTTGAAACGAATGTGACAAATCCAAGCAGTCTTCAAACCGTGTAAAAAAGTTTTGAACCAAACTCAAGCCGAATAAAAATTTTCAAATCAGACTTTGCACCTCACACAAACAGACTAATGAATCAAAACCCTTAGCTCCAAATTTTCTTCTTTATGGCTATTTACATTGCTTCCTTTCACTTAATTAAGATGCTAACGAGCAAATTAATGTGGTGCAATGAACTTATAAGAGTAGAAAAAACATAGTTCAAAAGAAATTATAAGTTCTTGGATTTAATTAATTTTGTAATCACAAAATTTAAAATAAAACTAAACCAAAAGAGAGAATAAGATTTTATCTTCTCCTCTTCCTGCCTTTTCCTAATTGACCAGATTTGAAAGCATGCTCCTGTTCTTGGAGGAAAGCCCTTGCCTTTCCGAACCTCTCTGTTCTTTCTGCCTGCTGTAACGACTTCTCTTTTTCCTTTACTTCAAATAGGAAATAATTATCCTTGCGTAATTCTCGAGCTGCCCCTTTAGCTTCCCGTTTTAGTTGTTTCTTCAACTTTCTTCTCTCAGCTCGATCACGATCTGGATCATAATCTCTACCCTTAACATAGCTGCACAACAGCATTTTGATCAACCCAAAGCATTCGAGAATAGCAATATCTATTATCTAATCTAATGCAGCACAATCAAGAACTGGGCTTAAGGAAATTTACTTCTCCTCAAACTGGGGATTAACTAATTTAATGGGAACTGGCTTCTGCTTCCTCATTTGCAGTGGTCGGCGAATCATATGATGTTCCTCAGCATTGCTATTAATAAGTTGAGCAACATCGTTAAATTTATCTTGCAATGCTGCTTCCATGTGTGGTTGATTCGCCACTTCAACTACCAAACTTGCAATAGGCAAGAATATTTCAGGAAAGGAACTGAAATGTTTGCAACTGTCAACAAATCCTTTGAGAGTCTCTACAAGGGTAACCAGCGCACTGGCCCTGCAAATAAAATTCATTTGTCAAGATTTAGCTAATAGCAGGAAGCTCCATAACTCAAACAAATAAACAAATGTAGCTGATTTCTTCACAGAACCCTGCATACGAAAGATAAAGCATTCTCCACCTGAAAAAATCTGAGCTGAAAAAAGAAGAATCCTCTGGCATCTCCATCACTGAGAGTAAATTTAAAGGACCTATCTCATTTACTTGACCACGTATGTAAAGCAGGTCTCCAAGCACTTTTTGTTCCATATGATGATAAAGCTGCCACAAAGTAAATAGTATGTTGGAAAATATACTACTGTTCCTCCTGCAGAGTCTAGGGCCAATCGACATAATAAACCATGTAAAATTGAACATGCAAAATCCACAATGACCATATATACCTGAAATTCCTGAGAAGGATTATTTGTATTGGCTGCCATCAGCAAAGTTTTGATAAACATTATGGCTTCAGGACAAAATTTCTGAGATTGTTTGCTCACCTGCAATGCGATGATGTTGTTACATTGATTCCAAAAACTAACATGTCAAAAATGAACGTTGCAACAAAATTCAAGTTCTCTCACATCAGAAACAGTTCTCACGTACAAATATTGAAAATGCATGCATAGTTTGTCATTAGAAGGGGAAACAATGAGATGATGATGTTGCAACTTTGAATGTTAAATCAATTAAAAAAGATTGAATTTGTGAAGGGAAATATGTGATGGTTAAGAGTGTACGTACAGAGAGAACCATGGAACATAAGAAAGAACCAACAGCTATGTCACGCCCCGAACAGATGGGACAACGCAGTAGATATTCACACATCAATAATAATGCTGGAGTCATGACAACATGGCGGAAGTCGGAGCAAGGGTAAATCATGGACCATAGCTGCAGAAGGCACAAAGTCTTAAAGGAAGGCCAGCAACCATTCCCTGCAATGAAAGAATTATCAAGCCAAAAAACCCATTGAGCAACTCAGAAAGGAATTGAAGGAAACACTACAGTGTTTTCTTCTTTTGCTCTACTAACCTGAATTCTTTACAGCCTCACAAAATTGGGTTCGAATTCGTAAGATCCGCTGACGAGCACATATTGCAGAAAAGTATGGAATCTCAACACTCATCTCCATCAGGGGCTTGACCAGTAAATTCAACAAGTTAAAATTTAATGGCCTTTTATTAGCTAAGACAGCAAAATACTGCAGCAGGACACCATAAAAGACCTGGAAGAAAACAGCATTAAACAATAGTAATAGTATACAAATGAACAGATGTTTAGAACTGAAAGTTACCAACTACAGCAATGAACTTCTAGAAATTGAAACTGTCAATATTTGAAAAACCGAACTTTGTAGCAAAAGCAATGCAACATCGATCAATTCCTCACATCTATATGAATGCTACTTTGTTTTTAATGTTCATCACTGTATGAAGCAACCAATTTCTGGCAAAAGCAATGCCATTGATCATTTTTCTCGTATCCATTTGAATGCCACCTTGTTTTTGATGTCAATCAGTTCTAAGCTCCCTACAAACTAGAGTGCTTCATTCTAGGCTATCAACCTATTCCACAAGTGAAGCAACTGCTTTACAAATTGTCTTGTAGACAAGAAGAATGGACAATGGATAAACTTAGTCTCTAACCAAGCTATCAGATATTGGGCCATTTAAATTATCAAAATCCATCGACTATTCCAACTAACATCCCCCTACTCTACCCACCACAAAGACAAAAATGAGGACATGAAGAAAACAATTCCAAAAGAAAAAACAAAACGACAGAAAAAGAAACAAATAAAAAGTAGCCATGAAATTTAAATACCTGCATTTTCTTCCTATTTTCCGCAGCAAGCCTTACTGCATTGGTTGCCCGAATTCGATTGATTACAACAATAACATTTTCATTAGAACAATTCTCCACTAGTGCATTCAGTTCTTCCATGTTTTTTGGAGCTTCAATTAAAAAGGGAATGTCCACTGGAGCTGATTGTTTTCTGCCACTTGTTCTCATTTTCTTAGCATCCAATGATTCTGTGTCTCTACTAACAGTTTCAACAATGTCTTTAATGTATGAAATATTTTGCTCTTTTGACTCTAATTCTCCCTTATCATCATCAATATTATGACCATATTCTTCATCATCCTCTAAATCCATACCAATATTATCATCGTCACTCTGTTCCCAGTTCTTCAAATTGTGAATCTTATCTTTTACGCCGTTCTCTTCCACACTATTTTCTTCACTTGATCCCTCATTGCCACTAACATGTTCAGCGCTTTCTGAATCATCTGAAGAATCCTCATCGCCATCATCAGATTCACTCGCATCCTTTCTTTCTAGAATCTTGTCAACCCAGCCTTTTTTCGTTTTAGCCTCTTCTTCAAAAGAAAACGAGTCACCAAGATCATCCCCTGATATTGACCTAATCTTCTGGCAAGGTGGCTTTGCAATGTCGTCATTTTCTTCATCAGTCAATTCTTCGGCTGAAACCATCCTTTTCTTACGCTCTTCCTGAATTATCAAACACCAATTTAAGATAGAAATGCCATGCAATATGTGACCATCAAAAAAAACATGTTCAAAAATTTTATTTCAGCTTCTACAGTCAAGGTTTCTCCTATTACATAACATTGCTATAAAAGGCAGTAAAGGTTGCCTGTCAAAAGAATTCTAGTTCATGATGGTGCAAATGTCAATATACCACAATCACCATGATTGGACACCTCAGCAGAAATGAACTAACGCTGGAAGGTAAGATAGTCAAATTCATGGCACGTTAAAAATCCAGAGAATGGTCTAACTGTTAAGAAGTGTTTTCTATAACACTCACTTTCAGTATAGAACACAGATAATGTGCCACTGTGTAGCTGTATCTCCAAATATGACAGAAAGAATCTAATCACAAGGCCAATACAGCAGCAGGATACAAGACTCTGCTGTGCAGAAACACAAACAAATATGAAGCAGAAGATGACAATGACCTACCTCTAATTGTTCTAGCCGTTCCCTCTCCTCCTGGGCAATCTCTTCTGGTGTCTTTGTTCTGTCTGATGGCCGAGCACGAATGTCTAGTAACATCTCACCAACAAGTTTGTCATAATAATCAGCACCTTCCTGCCAGAAACAGAAAAGGTATGAAGTTTATGACCCAAACTAGACAACCAAATAGCAAGCAGTAGTTGGTTAGCTTGACATCTTCACAACATACATAAAATTAGAGAATAAATTAAAACAAAATTCATGCAACACAAATGTTTTAACAGAAAAAATAAAAAAAGCTTTCTGCATGATAGCTCTATAATTGGTAAAGATCTGACTTAACAGATGTTGAAGAAACCAATTAAAATGAAATAAATTAGAAATTAGGGGAGAACAGAAATGGCTTGTAAATGATAACAATATTAAAAGGGTGATAAACAACTAAAATCAAATATAAGATCAAGAACCATTTTGGCTATACCTGCTTAGAAGTTTCTGCGACTCGTTTCTCTAAAGCTTCATCCTTAACATGTTCATCAGGAATTTCCTTATTCACAAGGGCTTTCAAGGCATTCATCTTGCCTGGTTGAGTCAAAGATAATAAGACCTGAGACTGCACCAAAGATGAGAAGCTTTTATCCAGTTCTTCCATCAAATGTTCATTTTCTTCCTTCTCTCTTGCCCTTTCAGCCTGGTATGTAAAACATAAAGAATAAGAAACTAAACCGAGAAATAGTCATAGTCTCATGAATAATGCATTCTAATAAGGCACTAGAACCTTGAAAAACTTGCTCTTTAAGATAACCTCTTCCATGACTTCCTTCTTCGTTTTGTGCTTCTGTAATAGGAAAGTCACCATTTAAAAAAGATTTAGGACAGATTATAGTATTAAAACAGAAAACATCAAATTTCAGCAAGTAGCAATATTAAAGAGTTAAATCAAACAGGTTTATAGCTATGTATCTGCCAATTTTACTTCCAGGTCTCATAATCTTGTAGGTAGAATCATCCAAAAAATTTGAGACATAACCATAACAGGACAACCCAAACCAAGATAGCAAAGAAGGCCTCACATTTTCCTCTCCCTCCATAATTGATGGATCATGAACATTAATTCCCTTCAGTATTGCCAACTTCTCTACAAAGAGAAAGATAAACAAGTAAGGATGGAATCGTTGACAAAATACCAACAACACACAAATTGATAATTTAATTCCCTACACAAGTTATCAAAAAGAACCATCACGCAAAGAAGCATAAAAGAATCGCAAATAAAAACAGCCTGCAAAAAATCCAGACTCCAAACAAGTGAAACAAGAGGAATGGAGGGAATATCAGAGTACAACAAGACACCTTAATATTACAAAGCACACACATAAAAGAGTAGAGTCCAGGCTATATAATGAAAATATTATCCAATATCCACTTAAAACGCTTTCACTTAATTCAACATTTATTATCAGGTAATAAGAACTCGATATCTGTAAGCAATACTGAGTGCATCCAATATCCACTTACAACGCTTTCACTTAATTCAACATTTATTATCAGGTAATAATAGCTCCATATCTGTAAGCAATACTGGGTGCATACATACTCTGTGCTTCATCAGTGTCCTCTTTCACTTGATCATCGTCAGACAGCATTTCATCCTCAAAATCGTCTCTTTCCGAAAAGGGACCGAGACCAGCAGCATCCAAGTTATCGGCTTCTTCCCCATCTGATAAATTATACTTGCTCTGCTTCTTTAATTTCAACTAAAACATCCATATAATAAACAAATTATTACAGAGAACAAGAGAAAAAAAAAAAAGAGAATCAAAATAAGAATAAGAAACAACGAAAAAAACCTGGTGCTCGCGCTGAGACCTCATGATACCCTTCTCAAAGTCACCGAGCTCGCCATTATTTTCTCCAATTCGCTTGTCCACGAAGACCGAGCACTTTGCACTCTTCTCGTACTCCTTGAGCAGCGTGTTTTTTCTCTTGTAACCACAAAATGACAAAGTTTAATCCACAAATTGAATTCACAAAGGATTTGGAGAAGAAGAAGGATGGAACGGAATTGTAGTTACCTTCTGGATGGCGCGTGAACGGGCGAGGCCAATACGACGCTCTTCACCTTTGCGTTTCTTGCCGAGGATGTCGAATTTCCGGCGAGACCATATAACCTCAAACGGGTTGACACTTGGGGCTTTAATCGTCGTGGATGCAGCTTTTGGACCCGTCTTTTTCCTCTTCTTCTTGCTGTTAGCGTCGCCGCTACTTCTTCCAGCGATTTTAGCCATTGAGGTTATTTGACGGAGGAGGAAGGTGGGGTTTAGAGTCTAGGATGGGAGATTGACGATGGGGTACCACGTGAAGACGACGAAAAGGGAAATAGCAACTGGCACTGCTGCTTTTTTCCTTTTCCTGGTTGATTTTGCTCCTAGTGTTCAAAACCGGCGGGGAGAAGGAAAGGCCCGTTCTAGTTCACGAGTTAGCAGTATGGAAAAGGACACTAGGGTAGGAGTCGACTGAGACAAAAAGATAATTATAATCATAAACACCAAACTATTACACTTTTTCGTTAGATTTAACCTTGACCTAACAAAAATTAAATATTCAAGTCGTGCATAATTGTACAAACTTTATCTTTTATTAAATTTAACCTCAAACTTATTTGAAATTTAGCGCCAAAGTCCAAATTCAAGCACACATTTGTAATTGCAATTACACTCATTTATTTTTATAAAGTCAATGTTCATACTGCCCATTAATTCAAGATGTCTCATTGAGATACTCATAATTTAAAAAAAGAATATCTATTTTTCAAGAATGGCAAAAAGATTCAAGTCAAGCTTGATTTAGTTTAAAGTCAACAAAAATGATCTAAATTAATTAGGCATTAGATTGGTGTTGAGCTTTTTAAAAAAATATTAATTTTAAGTTTAGCTTGAGTTTGCACCTAAAGGCCTAAACTTAACTTGAAACTTAAATTTCTTCATACACGAATGGCGTTATTTTGTTTCACAACAAAATGACATTGTTCCTTAAATAAATTCTCCGACTTGTTCTAGCTTCCTTGTTCTTCTTTATCACTCTCGCCTTTTTAGTTTTTTCCATCATTATCCATTCTCACCCGATTTTCTCTATCCTCTTGCTTAGTATTCTTGTTGCCTCCTTTATGGATTTCTCATTACCCTTTTCATTGCTTTAGTTCTCTTGTTGTCATAACCACTTTCTCCATTGCCTTTCTATCAATGTAAGTTTAAAATATTGTTTTACATTGTATTGTCATTATAAGTTTCGAAAATTATTCCATCACTACAAATAAAGAAGATTATTTTACCTGTTTTTGAGTTGTCTCTTTCTACATAGAAAAATAAAGGTATATCTAAGAAGAGCTGCGTTGTAAATTGTTAGGCCTAACCTAGCTCATTTAGGCTTTAGGCTTGAAAAGTCTGCTTAGGATCTGAGCTTGAAAAAGTTAGATCATGCTTAGGGTTTAGGCCAAATGGTCTTGGGTCATTTAAAGTCTGATTGAGCTTAGACTCGAGTCGTAACCTTCTGGTCTGATAAAGCCTCAAGTAAGCTTAAACTAAAATTAAAAAGCTTAGGTTGGAGTTAGGCCATAGATAGTCTAGACTCAGCTCCATTTAGCATTTTGAGAATTACCACTTTTTTGTGTTTATTCAAAATTCACTTTAAATGGGAAAAGAGAGAACAATCATATACATCTTAGAATTTGTGGAAGATATCCTTGTGGCTTTTGATTTCAGTTATTTTAATGCAAAATAACAAAATTCATGATCTAAACGGTAAACTATTGTAAAGATGTGTCATTAAACCAAAAGGGAACAAGTATAAAACTAAAATGACAATGTAATATAAGTAGAGGAAGAAACCAAAAGTAATCTAAAACTTTTAAAAGGATAAGTGGAGGAACTTGAATGAGACCCAAATATTAAAACATGTATCATATAATTCTAAACAATGTGTTTTGATATACACATAAAGGACAGGGTTTGGTTTAGTTAGGAAAATGAGAGAAAAGAGAAGAAAGCATTGGAATATACACATGATTGGACAAAAACTACCTATAAACAGATGGAATGTAACTCTATATTCTATTAGGAGGTTAGTATGGTGGTCATGCTAACTGATAATCTAAAATTTTATTATAGATGCTAATAAGCATCGAGCTATTGGGGGTCAAGCCTTTTGGGTTTTGAATTTTTAAACCTATTGACCAAAACAACATTGTTTTGATTAATTATACCATAATGAGTTATTTTGCCAATAGGAGTCTAGGTTTTCTGCTTTTAGGTTAGCCCTCTAGGCCCAAGATGACAAATCGTAATGGAGAAGGAACTACATGCACTAATATTAAAATATTAGAGAATTTATCTAATATTGTAAAAAAGAATTGAAGAAGAATCCAAATCACAAGATAGAAGGATATAATCAGTGTTGAGATATAGATGAGTTGTAAATAGATTAGAAGAATTAGTTTGACATCCCTTAAATTAAGGAATTTGGCTAGATAGTCTTCCAGATTTAGGAATGATTTAGTTTCCTATTTTTTCTCTTGTAATCTACTACATAATACTCTAATATTGTCTATTCAATATATGAGAACTATTTAAGAATTCTTTTCCCATATGGTATCAAAGCCTTAGGGTTCTTTTTTTCTAGGATTTGTTCTTCTTCAAGCAACCTTCATTATTGCATATTTGTAGCTTTTTTTTATTCTTTTCTGACGTGTTCTAGCCTTCATCACTACCATTCCTCTCTATCTTTGCTTGACTAATTCCTATTCAAGAAGCCTTAATTGTTCAACCTCCCAAACTAGCATCTCTAACAATTCTAACCCCTCAGAAGAATCTAGTTTTATTTAGAAAATTGGAAGTTTCCAAGATATTTGGGCTTCCTATAGGTATAATGGGAAGAACTATCTCAAATTGTCTTAATTTATCTGCACATACCTCAAGGGCAAAGGGAGGCTTAGTCACCTTCTTGGAATGAGACGGACAAAGGACAACTCGATGTTTGAAGCATGGGATGAGGAGGATTCCATGATAATGTCTTGGCTATGAGATTACATAGATCCCATGATTAATGACACTTGCATGCTTTTGGTCACAATAAAGCAAATTTAGGACTACATTCTTCACATATATTCAAAGGCTCATAATGCTGCTCAAGTGTACGAGATTAAGATCAAAATTGTTGCCACTTAGCATAAAGACAAAACTATCACAAAGTATGCAAACATGCTGTAAAATCTATGGCAAGAACTCGATCATTACTAAGTTTTCGAGATGAAATGCCCTGAGGATACCATCTCGAAGAACTTCATTGGAAAAGACTGTGTCTATGTTTTTTTGGTTAGATTGAATCCTGAATTTAATTATATTAGGATTCAAATCCTTGGCAAGGAGGACACACTGTCTCTATAAGAGATAATTTCATTGATTTGAGTAGAAGAAAGTCGAAGAAGTGTTATGCTTGAACTACAAACCATGGACAAGTCAGCCTTAGTATCAAAAATAGATTATCACGAGAAAGGAAATAGTGATTAGCCTAAACATCATGGTAGAGAAAACCAAAGGAAGGAGAATAAGGACAATCTCTAGTGCACTCATTCTAAGAAACCAAGGCACTCAAAAGAAACATGTTGGAAGATGCATGGTAAGCCACTAAGTTAAAAGTGGGGAAACTATTAGGGGAAGTAGAGGCTTTAAGTACATATGCAGAGCAACCCAAAATTGAGGAAAATTTAGCAACAAGGCAGCTCAACATTGATGAAATTAAGAAGCTGGGAAGCTTGTTAAGGTCTCTTAAGAAGCCGTCTAGAGCTTGTTATTTGGCCCTTTTAAGTTAAACTTGACTTCCTTTTCACATTAATGTCTCAAAAAATTTTATACCAACTATTGGATAATAGACTCTAATGCCACAGACCATATGATACCCACTTCTCACTCTTTCGTATGATACCCACTTCTCACTCTTTCACATCTATACCTTAAGCCCAAACAATAGAAAGATTATAGTGGTCAATGGTTCTTTAGCTACTATTGCAGGGTTCGGAGATATACATATCACACTTACCCCTATTCTTAAAAATGTCCTCTATATTCTAAAAATTTTGACTAGCCTTGTTTCCAGTTAAAAACTTACCTATGATCTTAAATGTTATGCTACTTTTTTCCCTTCTTATTGTGTTTTTTAGGATCAGGGCTTAAGGAGGAGGATTGGACTCACTAAGGAAAGAAAACTAGGAGCAATTTATCTTTGTCATTTCTTAGTCCCTCGAATAAAGATGCTATTTGGTTGTATCACCTGTGTAGTACCCCCTTACCTTAGAATACATATTGGGACACCTAGAGGTCATTCTAGCACATAACCTAAGACAATGGTGTGCTACGTTCAATCACTACATTAACTTAACATTGTATCATATCTTTATTCGCTTATAAAGCATCATAAGAAAATCACAATATTTTAAAAAACAACTTTTTCCTCTTTTCATTTCATAAAAACTGAAGGTCTACAATATGTCTTTCAACATTTCCTACATGTACATCTTCGTAGCCTAATTCAAAAGTATAATATGAAAGAGGAAATATACAAAAATCTATGTACTCTGTCCAAAATCTAGCTGACTGACCTTTGAGCCATGACTTCTCTTTCAAAACACAAATCTACACGACTAGTAGAGTCTCTTAGTAGCTAGAGTTGTCTCTCGATCCTGAAAAGTCAACGTTACAATTTTGGTGAGTTTTGCAAACTCAATGAGGTAACCATCATCAATGGTTCACCCAATTCATGCATCACATCATCACATATAACATATATTTCACATCTTTGCATTTTTGCATAATCGAATACATATCACATTGTCACTTAAGAGCAAACCAATTTGGCATTTCAAACAATCAACATACTTATTAAAATGCATATGAAATGCTCATGTGACTCATTTTTAATTATTACGTTGTTGTGGTCGAGTGCCTAAATCATCTTGTATCCATCGTGGATATCGGGCTCATTGATAATTGTCCCTTATCCGATGGGGATACAGGGCTTATTTTCCATAGCGAGCCTTTGGCTCTTAATCACTTTCTAAGCTTAAGACTCTTTTTCACAATTTGAGCCACTTAGTTTGTCACATTCACATGCAAGTAGCACTTCATGTTTTCATTCACATTTCACAATCATCGGACCTTCTGTC
>JANIJH010000003.1:36708578-36720972 GCA_024520975.1 Erythroxylum areolatum
CTTAGCACCGAACCTCTATAAAAACAGTGTTTGCTCTTCTTCCATACTCTTTACATTTTCATTTGATTAATTTGATTTTTTCGTGTGTATTAATTCCGTGTTTTTGTAGAACTTTGCGAAAAAGATTTAAAGATCTATTCAACCCCCCTTCTAGATCGCTTACACTATTATGACAACAAGTCAGTCATCAATATTACTCATAATCCTAGATAACATGATAGGACAAAGCATATTGAAATTGATAGACACTTTGTTAAAGAAAAATTGGAGGAAAAGTTAGTGTGCATGTCTTATATTTCATCAGAACATCAAATAGCTAATGTTCTAACAAAAGGGATGAATAGTTCGAGTTTCCATCATCTTGTATGTGAGATGGGAATGGAAGACATCTTTTCCCCATCTTGAGGGGGATTGTTAAGATATAGATGAGTTGTAAATAGATTAGAAGAATTAGTTTGAAATCCCTCAAATTAAGAGATTTGGCTAGATAGTCTTCCAGATTTAGGAATGATTTAGTTTCCTATTTTTTTTTCTCTTGTAATCTACTATAGAATACTGTATATTGTCTATTTAATAAATAAGAACTATTCTAGAATTCTTTTCCCACAATTGGATCAAATATGGTAACTAACACTAGATACTTTTACATTACATTACTTTTTAAGAGACTAAAATATTACCAATTCTTTTAAATACTATTTATACCCTTATGCCATTAATAACTTGCTCATGGTTATTTCAAATTCCTTTTAGGAGCAAGAAGGTTGCACACACCTTTTAAGCTTCCTATATGTTCCCTCAATCCATATTAAATTAGTGAAACTTATAAAACCATGTTAATCTTTCTCTTCATTATAATGAATGTAATATTTACTCTTTTCAGTTTAAATCATAATAAACCATTGAGTCTAGATGGGCTTAATAGTTTGTTTTTCCATAAATTTGTTACATTATATAAATTAATATTTCAAATGTGATTAATGATTTACATCATCATGTATTACTCCTTAAAGTTTTCAATAACACTAATATTACCTTGGTCATTAAGTCTCCCAATCCTACTATATGTGATGATTATTGTCCTATTTCTTATTGTAATATTATATACAAAATCATCTACAACATGTTAGCAAACTAAAGCATGCCCTTGATTTCATAGTCAAGCATTCTCAAAATGCCTTTCTCCCATGGAGGAATATCAATGACAACTTCCTTTTAGATAAGAAATTAATATGAGATTACCATTTAAATAATTGCTTTAAGAGATTCATATTGAAATTACAGTTTAAGAAAGCCTTTAATATGCTTGATTGAAAGTTCATCTTTCAATCCCTAAAAGAATTTGGTTTCTTATATATATTTATCTATTAGATTAAAGAGAGCATCACTTTTGCATCTTATGTATTCCTGATAAATAATAAACAATTACCTTTCAAAGAGTAAAATGAGTGAGACAATTTCATCTATTAAGTCCCTACTTTTCCATTGGTCTGAAAGTTCTTAGTCTGTTTATTAAAAGCATAATTTATGCACTCTAAATTCATTTATCATATGAAAATGCTCTAGGTTAAAGGCCTTTACTGATGATTTGTTATTGTTATCCTATGCAGATCTATATTCCATTAACCTCTTTACATATTTGCTAGACTTCAAATCTTTTTTAGTCTTGATCATTACTAAAAGCATATCTTAGATATATATTTCAATTGGTTTCTTTCAACTATGAAACAATCTCTATAGAATATATAGTTTCAAATTTAGATAATTCCCCTTCAAACATTTGGAACTGTCTATGATTAGAAAGAGGCTAAGCCATAATAATCCTCAACCATTGATTGAATATGATTATGGTTTAACTTACTGCTTGACTACCAAATTCCTTTCTTTTGTAGTATGGTATTATTGATCAATGTAATAATTAATTTGTTGCACAACTATTATGCCAATCACCTATTAATTCCTTACTGTACTTGTAAAAAAATTGAAAAGGAAATAAAAAAACCTCTTATAGTATGATAACAAGGATAACTCAAGTGATATTAAAATTAAATGGAAAGAAGGTAGACTAGGCATCACTCTAATTCAAAGTAAGAAGGTAGATCGAGCATCATTCTAATGCAATTTACTAAGTGAAATTTTTTTGTAAAACTTTTGTTGAGACTCTTCATAAAAAAGTAATTTTTATAGGCCAAGTAGGTGTATACTGAACATCTCTTCAGTCGGAGTCTATAATAAGCTCCTCCTCACAAAAACATCTCTTTAGTCGAAGTCTATAATAAGCTCCTCCTCACAACATTGCTTCCTAAACATAAAAGAGACCCCTAAAGTATAAACATTTAACCTATTTCTCAGCTAATAATTGACATATTATAAGACCATTGGTCAATTTCCTATCAATTAGATCATTCATGGAAGGCCTCTCTTCTAATGCCAAGGCTAACATGATCATAGGAAATAATGACAAGTATATATTGGCCAACTTCCTAATAAAAAGTATATATTTTTTAAAATTAAAAAATATAGAAGAATTTATTTTTAATTAGATCTGGGCTTGGCTTGCCCAGCTCCAGGCCTACCTGAGACTCAACTCTTTTTAGTAAAATAATGTTATTGCTTAGAATAATTGAGACTTGAGTCAGTTTGATCCTGGGCTTGACCCATGGGTCAGCAATTGCCATCCCTACTTGAGCTTTCCAAATTATAAGAAAAAATTACTTGAATATAAACTGAACCTCAAAAGAAAAAATAAATTTTTTTGGTGACTGACTTGGTCCGCTCATCGGGTACGAAACACGGTGTTTTCTCATTTCTGCATAGCCTTGTACATATGTAGAACACTTTCACTAATTGTTTGCTTTATTTTTTACATTTCTCAATCTTTTTTATGAGGTTTTTTCTTAGAAAAATCTATTATTTAAATAAAAGAATAGAGAAAAATTAAATGTTATTGGTCAATAATAGACTCAAAATGGCGTTAACCTTGAACGAAAAGACGGAAACTATGCTGGTGTTACTATCATTAACTCATCTTGCTTCTCATACGTTTTCTCTCTTCATGTCTATTTATAATTATATGTAACAAAATTGATTAATCCTTTTCATTACAACCTCTAAGAAATGGCCAATCCAATTGGGCCTTTATGGCTTCATAATCTTATATAATCACAAAGATTATAGGATCCAATCACATAGATTAATAGATAATCATCTAGATTATGAAAGGATCACATTACATAATATATGCATAATTATATATAATATCATTTACTTGGATATTATGATGAATTACCGACTCAAAGATTCGCAGACACTTTTCAATTTAAGATTTTAGAGTGATCTCAGATCCAAAGTTTTATCTCTTATATAGAAAATTTAAAAACATAACTGCTTCTCAGGAAGGTAATAACAGATAGCAAATATACACATTCAAGGGTGTTCTAGTGACTACCATCTCCCACTCGCAAATGAATGGGTCTAAGTAATTGGAATTCTGCATATCTCATACTTATCTAGTAACTCAGGCAACCAATATACGACGAGGGCTCATCTATTAGGAGTATATGACATCTCGATTAATGAATCGATTCTAGGAACAATACATCCATAAGTAGATATTATATGCTATATCCTAGGTCATATCTTGCATTAGTCTCTTTTGATTTCATTTATTTTATCATATCATCATTGTATTCAAATATCTTTCTAAGATATGGTGACCATCTAAGACTCTATTATGAATTATTTCAAACCAAATTTAATTTGCTTTTTATAATCTTTCCATAAGATTGCATCATACATGATTTGCTAGTAGCATTCTAAAGTATTTTAAACCTTAAAGTTAGTTATCAAGAATTAGACAAAAGTCTGTTTTGTTAAGGGTATTTAATGAGGCTCCTTAACCTCGAAGGTCTCATATAATATAAGCCAAGTTCTTGTAACTTCAATTAATCCCTTTCATGTAATTATAATTGGTATCTATATGTTTGGTTTTACAATGAAATTTGGGATCTTTTGCATAAGCAGTTGCTACTTAACTATTAAAGTTAATAGTCATTGGTTCAATTTCACTTTTAGTGACTCATAGATGAACCAAGAATTGTTGAAGCCATACAACTTCTTGTATTTTCATTGAAAATGCTACAAATTTAGCTTTCATTGTAGACAATGCAATGTAAGACTATCAATGCACGACTGTCTCTTACTTTTCTATGACATTGCTCCATTATTGAGTAAAAAAAATTATGGGTAGATTTCTTTAATCTTAATCTCCTTCCTAGTCTATATATCCTTATATACATAAGTAATTGCTTGATAGCAAAGTGCATAGTCAATTGTGCCATTTAAATACCTTAATATTCTCTTTACTTCTTTATGATGGGCTTGTCCTGTACTTGACTGATATCTGCTTACCATTCTAACAACATAACAAATATTTGATCTTATACATATTATAGCATACACGAGACTTCCAACTGTACTAAAATAGGTAATTTTCTTCATTTTTTCCTTTTTTTGTGGCCTAGATAGGGCAAACTTCTTACTGAAACCTTTGCCTTTAGTAATAGGTTTATCTATTTGTGATCTTGCATACAAAAATTGTTTTAAAATCTTTTGAGTATAAGTTGCTTGAGAACGTGACAATAATCTCTTTGGATTATCTCTTGAAATCTTAACTCCAAGAATGTATGCAACTTCATTGATGCCCTTCATCTCAAATTTAGATGACAATCAATCCTTAATTTGCTTGGCAAACTCATAGTCATTACAGGAAATCAAAATGTCATCAACATATAAAGATAAAATTGCAAATTTATCTTTAGATCTTTTAATATATAGGTAGTGGTCTTTATTAAGCGTATGAAAATCATATGATATAATTATGTTATGAAAATGCATATACCAATTCTTTGAAGACTACTTTAAACCATATATTGATTCTAATAACCGATACAGTTTATGTTCTTGGCATATGTCTATGAAACCTATAGATTGTTCTATATAGATTTTTTTTCTCCATTTGGAAAAGCAATCTTCACATCCATTTGATACATGTTAAGATCCAAACTAGTTATTATAGCCAAGATTAGATTAATTGAAGCAAACCTTATAACAAGTGAAAACTTTTCTTCATTTCGATTCCCTACTGTTGTGTATATCCTTTCGCTATGAGACATGCTTTGCATCTTTTAATACTACCATTAACACTTCATTTTATTTTAGGAATCCATTTGTTTCTAAGAGCTTTATAAATATTAGGGAGATATACTAAGTCTCATACTTAATTTGAGCTTAAAGAATTCATTTCTTCTTTCATTGCTTTCATCGATTTTTCTTTAGTAGGAACATTAAGAGCCTCGTGTACTTTCCTTGACCCTTGACCCTTCACCTTCTTATGGGATAATCATATAAATTTCCCTTTTTAATTTAAAACAAAGTTAGGAAATAAATCCTCAATTAATACGTCGTGAATGAGGTTTATCAAAAATAGATTCATGAACTTTTTGATTACTTCCACTCAGGTCAGATATTATAAGTAAAGTATTAGGAGGCTATAATGTGAATTAATTTTGAGTCAATTCTCTCACATCCAGATTGCTCCCATTGGGTTGAAGTTCCTTATCCTGATTCCTCATATTATAATTATGATGATCAAGTGTCTCATATAGACATAGGTCTTTACCTATTTCACCCTGCTTCAAAAAATCATTCTCTAAAAATATTACCTCTTGTGATTCGAATTCAGTTACACCTTCACCACCTTGTTCACCTATAATCATATTCCTTTTTTAGTATTCAGAGTATCTAATAAAGATACTTTTCTTCCCTTTTAAGCCTACTTTCCCATATTTATGAGAGAGATCATAAACCTAGGCAACATATCCCCAAGGTAAAAGATGCAATACCCCACTCCCGCAAAACCCGAACCCGACATCTATGGGTGATATCTGAGTGTGTGTCCTACGAGGGTGGTGTGCTAGAATACTCAATCAGTCAAAACTCGGTATAAATTTTTTTTGAAAAAATTTACTCACGCATATGCAGAAATCAATAATAAAAAAGGCCCATTCTAATCATAAACGTATTCAATTACATCAATACAATCATTAATATTTCAATAGCCGTTTGGACCCTTTCACAAATATAAAAAACTTTAGTCATTTCGGAGTACAAATTTATACAAAAATTGTGAAAAATATAATTCAATACAAATAGAGAAATACAATGTAGACGCCAACTGATCCTGTCCTCTATTCTTCACTTGAACGCTGCAAGTATACTCTCGTTGGACTAACGAGGTATTCTTCTGATCCTGAAAAATATTTGCAAATTTTGGGTGAGTTTTGCGAACTCAATGAGTGACCATCATCGATGGCTCACCCATTCACGTAACACATAATTCATATCATTACATATTTCACACTTCACATTCAATACAATTTAATTACGCATAGTATGCATATGCAGTGCACATGAGACCTACTTTCCATTTGTTACTTTGTTGTGACCGAGTGCCTAAACTGTCCCATATAAGGCTCATTAATAACTGTCCCATATATGGCTCATTAATACGTAACTGTCCCATATATGGCTCATTAAACGTTGAGCCCGAGGCTCTGAATCACTTTTGAGCTCGAGGCTTTTTTTTCACACGTTGAGCTTTAAGCTCTGATCGATGGCTACTCTAGTCACAACAACCATTATGTTTCAGGCATTCATGACATGGAATGTATCACTTACATTTGCATATTTGCAGTCACTCACATTCATATATCATCAGACCATAGTCTGGCATTCAACATTGAGATGAGAAAACACTTTCATTCATATGCAAATGCACATTCAGAACACATTTATTATCAAATCAGGTACACTTAGTTCATTTCATTCACATACAAGTAATACTTCAATATCCCAATCAATATCACAATCATCGGACCTTCTATCCGGAAATCAACATAATCATTCGCATTAATAACATCATCCAATAGTCAATTAATACCAAATTCAAACAAAACAAACAATAAAATGAGACCATCTAGGTTTACTCACAATATGCTCTAGATTAGCACTAGCTTCAAGATCTGGAAACATTTGAATGCAGATGTTTATCTTGCACATCAATATGCCAAACACACGATGCACACTCACATTAATAATTGCACAATATAAGCATTCACTTATGCACAAATGTGTATATAAAAATATGTACCATGTATGCTCATGACAATCTCGGGTGTCTTTCCCTTATTCTCATAACATTATCAGTCTTATATCCAAAACTCATCTAAGTATGATTCGTACTTTGGTTTATGCCTCACTAAAACTATTGAAATCACAATTCATTACTCATTGGCTTACTTTTAGATTTTTCCAAAACCCCTTTTCGGGTCTACTATTCACATTCAATAACAGTGTACTATGCCCAACTTCTATTCAGAGATTAAACATCTTAGAGGCTGAATCATAATTTGGACTTCTTGAGACAATTTGTAGGCTTATATCTCTAGATTACTCCAAATAAAAAATCATCTCATTTGGAATCCTATAGATCCAGATATAATCAAAATACTGAAGTATGTTCAGTGGAATAACCCCAGTTTATATAGTTTAAGAGCACACTCACTGAACCAGCCCCACGTTTCTCACTTATCTTTCTCAATTCATTTCAGATGGCTACGATTTTTGGTGGAGATGTAGGGCAATGTCTTACAAGTCCAATGGTTCAAGAATCAATTCATTTAGGTGTCTAGAGAAGAAGTTATGGCAAGGTGAAAAAAATATAGAAGAAGAAAAACACAAAAGAAGATGACGTCAACATAGAAGAAGCAAAAAGACAGAAGAAGCAAAACACAGAAGAATCAAACGACAGAAGAAGTAAAACACAGAAGAAGACGCGTCAGCAAAACACAGAAGAAGTAAAAGATAGAAAAAGTAAAATACAAAAGAAGCAAAAGACAGAAGAAGTAAAACACATAAGAAAACGCGTCAGCAAAACACAGAAGAAGACATGTCAGCAAAATACAGAAGAAGATGCATCAGTAAAACACAAAAGAAGATGCGTTAGCAAAACACAAAAGAAGACGCGTCAGCAAAACATAGAAGAAGACACGTCAGCAAAACATAGAAGAAGACACGTCAGCAAAACATAGAGGAAGCAAAAGACAGAAGAAGTAAAATACAGAAGAAGCAAAAGATAGAAGAAGTAAAACACAGAAGAAGACACGTCAGTAAAATATAGAAGAAGACACGTCAGCAAAATACAGAAGAAGACGCATCAGTAAAACAAAGAAGAAGCAAAAGACAGAAGAAGCAAAATATAGAAGAAGATGACGTCATCGCAGAAGAAGCAAAAAGACAGAAAAAGCAAAACACAGAAGAAGATGATGTCATCACAGAAGAAGTAAAAGACAGAAGAAACAACTTCACTTTTGAACATCTTCCCTTAAAAGGACCCTGACTTTCAGCTCAGATGTCCAAAATTTTCATACTATATACTATTGGAAATATAAAAGACAAATCTATAACTTTCATGAAGGCCATTTTAACGAATCTATCAAGATTGGTACAGAAGTTTCAGATTGAGTTATTGCTATTTCAACTCCAACCCACTTTTACATCACCTAATCACTAATAAGCTTTCAAAAACTAATTTAACACTATAACCAAACTTGTTTCCTCCCAACCACACAGTATTTATGAATATACACTTAAATGCCATTTTTCATGCAGATGACAGTAACTCATCAACTTTCTTTCATAAATCCTCAACTCTAAAGGATTTATTCACTACTTACCTGTTGAAAACTCCACAGTCTTTAAACCCTAAAGTCCATGCAATTTACGTATTTCACAGTGTACAATGACCAACTTCTAGTTTTTCTTAAGGTAGAAGACACAAATAGCAAAGTGGTTTTGGTATAGAAAAGGAAAAACAGAGAAATCTCTTAGAAGGGGTTTGATGGAAAACTCTATGTATGGGAAGAAAATTTGAAGAAGATGGCAATGAAGAATGAACTTAGACATATAACTTAACTTTTCAACTCTCAGAGAATAGTAAACTACTTCTAACAGAAGTACAAAAGCCTAAGTGACACTTGTCACTTTCCTTATATCTAAGCTCTAACTTAGTTTCTTTTGAAACTAACTCCTTTAAACTCTCATCTTTATAATCCAACTATCTCCAAATCTTCATTTGATGTCTTTTTCCTATTTTCTATAATTTTCTAAAATTTATGCCTAAATTCACCAAAATTCACAACTCAATCTAATTATACCCGGAATTATTCATGAATGCATGTACCATTATTTTCATGAGCCACAACTTCACTATTCATATGTATGTATATGGCATAATATGCATGAATATGGAAATGCATTTCTAACTCTCATTAATCGCTCACATTTACCATTTTAACCTTCCCACAAGAATGGGATGTTACCAAAGAGTTGTCATGTCAAGTTTTCTGCCTATCCATAACTCATATAGAGTATCTTGTAACTAATTTGGTAAGAACTTAATTAAGAACATAAGTGTTTATTACAACGCACCACCCTAATAGGTGATTGGAAAATTTGCTTGTGTCATTATGGACATAATCATTTTTAGTAACATTCTATTACATCATTCTTCTACACCATTTTGTTGTGAGATTATTGGAATAGTCAACTATCTATCTATCTCTTTTTCATCACGTAGCATCTTCAGCTTATCAGATAAGTACTCTTATCCTTGATTAGTTTAGAATGCTTTCATCTTCCTTTCTAATTGATTCTCAGCTAAATTCATATATTTGATAACATAATTTAATGCTTTTTATTTGTGATAAATTAAATAGATATGACCATATCGAGTATAGTCATCTATAAAAATAGTAACATATATAGCCCCACGTATTGCCCTTACACTCATTAGATCATAGATGTTAGAATGAACTAATTGCAATAGGTATGAAGCTCATGTTCCCTTTCCAAAAGATTTTCTAACCATTTTACTAGCTAGATAGTTTTCACACGTAGGTAGATCTAGATTGCCTAAAAGACTCTCTTTAGCTATTCGACTTGTTTGATCGTGACCAATATGATATAGTCTAGTATGCCACAAGATTTTATTATTATTAGGAGTACTAGATGAGGTAACTAATGTATAACTAATACTATCATTAGTAGCCACAACATCTAATACAATAAAACCATCAAATATAAAACCATAACCATAACAAATAGTTTTAAGGTACAAATTGATTCCATCATTATGGAAGTTTACATTAAAACTAAGTTTAACTACTATTAACACAAAAAGAAGATTCCATCAATTTTTTGGAGCATACAACACTTCATGTAAGCTGAAGGGACAATCACCATGCATATCTAATTTGTATGTATTGATCCCTTGTACAACTACTTTGGTATTGTAACCTTATATAAAGTCATTTCATTCTATGTGAGATCTTCCAAAACTCTATAAAGGCATCTCTATCCTTTTTATGTGGTTGTTGCTTTTGAGTCTACAATCTACAAGGGATTTGATTTTGTTAGAAAAACTAAACAAGAAACATTCACTAAATACATATTTGTACTATAATGTTGTACCTTTAAGCTTATTGCAATCATGAGCGAATTATCCTTATTACCACAATTATAGCATTTGACATGTTTCATATTCCTTTTCTTGAAGGGACACTTCCCCTTTCTATATTGATTCCACTTCGCATTCTTAGAGTCCTAAGCAGAGTGGTGGTGTCTCTTACTTTTTGTCTACATATTCCCACCATAATGCATGCGATTCTTGTTCATAACTTCGTATGAGCTAGAGCTAATTGCATATACCTTAGAAGACATCTTTAAGGGTTCTAAATGCTTTTCTTCCAATTTGAGATACTTTGCAACATCTTCCATGATTTTTATGCTCTCATTATGAGTCAGATGCCATTCATATGCTCCTAACTCTAAGGAAAAGAGAGAATTATGGCTTGCACTTGTTGCTTATCAGATAATTCATGACCAACATCCTTTAACTCACTTATCATATTTAACATTTGCCTTAAATGCTTTCATATTATATGATCTGGGTGCTTATTATATGCATCAAACTTGATATTGAGTGATTGTTCCTTGGTCACTGAGGTTCCCCCAAACTATGTAGCTAATGTAGACTACATGTCTTTAATAGTTTCATATTTTCTAAACTCACGCAGAATGTCATTGTCTATATTATTCAACATCATAATATGAACTAAAGAGTTCTTATTCTTCCAAAGCTCATATTCATCTCGATCCCTTTTATATTGGGCCATATTTCCCTCTTTAGGAACATCCATGGTCTTGTTTAATGGATTAAGAGTCTGATGCTCCTCCAACACATATTGGATTTTCATGCTCTATATTTCATAATTATTGCTGTTTAGTTTCTCAGCCATATTGTGTTCAATGACAATGTTCTTTGAAGCTATTTGAAGCAATAGCCATTGTTGTAATACTAAGTTTCTATAAATAAAAAAATTTTATTACGCACATCAATTTCATATAAATCGTGTGAAGGGTAACTAATTAGATGTCAAATGCTTACAAAGTCGAAAGACCACATATGTGTTCAATCATCATTCATACTACAATGGAGTACCAATACTCTACACAAATTCGTTATGCACAGTACATGTCAAATATATTATAATATATCAATTATGTGTAGTCATAAGTGAACAAATTACATCCAACTTATCACAACATATTTTATATTACATAAGTTATATGTTCAATATACAAATTGACTATAAGTAACGAATCCTACGTGTAATAGGCTTAATGTTTTGCGAGAAAAAGTTTACGAAGCTCTATATGAAATATTTCTATTAAGAAACCTATGGTGTACAAAGTTGTAATTAGTTCCCTTCTTAAAATTTCCTTCATAAATGCCGTTACTAGCCAATTATACGTATTTGTTTTAGATGTTTCTATATTCCAGAGCACTATGAATAGTTCACTTCAGATTGTGGCATTGTTGAAAGGCCATATACTTTACGTTAACTTATGCTTAAGCCAAACAACTATTGAAATACAAATCTTACGTCAAATTATTAACTTTAATCACATGTTGTGTTAGGTCTTCTCCAGATATCATACACATATTGCATAACTGCACTAACATGATAATGAAACATTTCATCGATTTTATAGCACGGAGAAGTCTGGTTATCCTTTAAATAATTGGCATTCTCCTAAAAATAAAATTTCAAACATTAGAGACTTATATAAATATACTCATAAAATAAACGAATTATTTTTCTAACACAACAGGGAACCCTTACTCTTAAATATAACTCATAGCTCTAATTGATTAAATTCATTTACTTAGAAATGTATTTCTAATTTAACTTATCATCTAAAGAATTTTTTA
>JANIJH010000003.1:36725554-36736981 GCA_024520975.1 Erythroxylum areolatum
AAATCGAGAATTGTCATACATGTATGTACGTACGTGTGCCAGTGCAATAATTGCCCAAATTAACCAATTATACATATCTAATAATGCATGAACATGCCAATAATGAATGCAAGGAACTGTACCCATCTCATCGGTGACGGGATGTTACATATTCAGCTACTGATTAACATTTGCCGACGAATTGTGAGATCTTCGCCAAATGTTGCATCATTAAAAAAAAGCAAAAACGACATCACTTTCATTTCTGTTTAATCCAAAGGGTGACGATTTTGTAAATCGGTAGCCAAATATTTGGCTGTTGATTAAAATTTGGCGATGAATTGTGAGATCATCATCAAATGTTACAATATTAATAAAATAAAGTGAAAATGATATCATTTGTTCAATGACAAATAATGTTGTTTTGGATTCTGTTTAATCAAAAGAACCAGCCCTTTAATCAAAAGAACCACTCGCCACCCACCAACCACCCATTTTGACCTCTCCTCTCCCTCGCATAAGTTCTTCATTTTCTCTCCATTCGCCATCCTTCTGTCTTCTTCACCTGGGAGTCTATCTTGTGATACTGTCTGCTTCCATCGTCTCCAGTCGCATAAGTCGTTGAATCTTTGTTATTGGATTTTTTTTGTTCTTACAATGATAGTGTTTTAACCTATGATGTTGGACTGGCTGTTCGATGTTATTTGAGTTCTTTGTGTTTGTTTGGACTGTGAATGTTTGAATTTTACTTTGAATGTCTTAATGTTAGTAAAGAAAGGGAAAGAAATGATTTTTTTTTGTTAATTTGGGATGAATTTATCATGTGTATAAAGTGTTTGATGAAAGTTCTATTACGATTGTGTTAAAGTATCTCATATGTTCTACTTGTGCAATTGCTAGATATGATATGCTTCTATTAACATTATACTGATAATTGATTGTAAGTCAATGACCTATCTTACAATCCGATCAACAAGTGTCAATATATAATATATAGTTGACTGGATTACCAAACTTACTTACACATGACTTTCAAATATATAAAGATTAAGCAAGCATTATTAACTATCTTTAAACAAGCATTATTAACTATCTTGAAACAAGCATTTTCTTTCTTGATTGATTGTTATTAATAAATTATAAAACAAAAAATCTAAATGTTACATACAATAACATAGATTAAAAATGTCACCAATAAAATATTTAGTAATAATGTATATGATCAAAATTTTCAAAACGTAGCTAAAAAGATTTGGTTATATTTTCTAAATCGTAGCCAATAAATTTTGGCTATGTTTCTAAAAATGTAACTAAAGAAATTTTGCTACGTCTACCAAATGGTCGCCAATAATTTTTGATCATGTTTATCTTTTGTCGCTAAAAATAATTAGCTACGTCACAAAAATTAGTTACAGTACTGAGAATTCTCAGTACTGTAACTAATAGCTTTTCGGTACAAAAACTAAGGGTACAAGAGATTATTGGTGATGATTTGGTAGATCGTCTCCTATCTTTTCTTGCTCTCAGTACTGTAACTAATAGCTTTTCGGTACAAAAACTAAGGGTACAAGAGATTATTGGTGATGATTTGGTAGATCGTCTCCTATCTTTTCTTGCTACGCATACAGCTTGTAGTAAGAAATTGTTAGTGACAATTTGGCAAAAACATCACCTATAGTTTTTTCCCATGAGAATTAAGCGACGATTTATGCGAAAAAATAATTCATCCCTAATTAGTATCGGCGATGATTGTTGGGGTTTTAGTGACAAAAAATTTTGTCACTAAATATCCCTTCTGTTGTAATGAGATTTCATGTTATTATAATTGCACATGCCATATGTCACGGGTTAGATGTCGTGATAAAGATCAAATAAAAACCTAAGTGAAGTTTGAGGTTGCAAATCATGTTATTTTGTAAACATTAGAGCGTAACTATAGATAACTATAAAGATTATCTTAAGACTTTATGTAGAATGTTAGAGGACAAATCGTATCTTTTGTCTTAAAATATTAACAATTTTTTTTAAAAAAATATTATAATAGTCATGCCAATATATGATTGCATAGACATGTCACTTGTCAAAGGCTAATGATTTTAAACCTAATGGAGTTAGATTTAAAAGTGGACATAGTATTATTTTATAAACATTAGGATACAAGTTGGCATTATAAATAACAATAAATACTATCTTAGACCTTATGCCAGACCGTGAATCATAACTTTCTTCTCACAGTTATAATAATAACTATATAATAAGAGTTAACTTTTTGCTTATATATAATACTCCTTTTATACTTACAAAATAAGTTTAAGTCTCCTCTTGTCTATAGAGTTTGCGTTCAATTATGCTCACAAGTTTGGTACTTTCAAGGTTTGAGAATCAGAATGTTTTGGGTTTCATGTTTCGTGTTATTCCTGTCTTGTTTCGTTAATTAAAAAACGTAACTTTTTGGTATAATCTCAAAGTTTATATTTGCCTTCGTGGAACTGTTTCCTGATTATTAGATTAACAAAGTAACAATTCCTTGCTTCCTTAAGTGAATCCAAGATGCATTCAATTGCTTTGGAGCTGCATATATGATATCTTGATTATATGTACGCGTCGAATCAATATCTTCGTACAAAGATTACGAATTTAGAAAGACAAAGTTACGATCTTTAATGGGTGTGATAAAAGCTTTTTGACATCTTGCACAAGCTTGTTACAAGTAGTTTTTATTGTTTTAACACGGAAAGGGGATTCGGGAGATCATGAGAATAAGACCTCTGTTCTTGTTTAGTGACTTTGCGCTCTGTCGTATCTTGCAGAGGAATAGGTTGAAAGTTGGAACATAAATTTTTGAAGCTAGGTTAGAAGATGGGTTGTGTTTGTTCTTCCTTTCATCTCGGGGAGCCAGGAGAAGAAGATAACATCTCCAATGAATGCTTTGTCAATACCTTATGCAGCAAGGTAACTCTTTTCTGTCTATCTTTTGTTTGATCTTAATTGCTTTTTGTTTTGATCCGTCTTATTCAATTCACAACATGCCACTGATACTTCTTGTTCCCTCTTTGTACATACTAATGGATATGTTACGAAGTGGAAACCGCAGAATAACAATACACATCCTAAAAGATGTGTATTTAGGTTCCTGAATCCAGAACATGTTCTCATTAAAATGGTTTTTCATGGTATCTGGAAGACCCCTTCATAAGATAGCCAGTAATGAAGTTGGTCATATCTCAAATATCACAATCACTGTTCAGATTAATTGGTCATACTATTTAGTGCTAGTCAAAACAACACAGATTCTGAAAACTTAACTTGTTTGTGACTTAATTAGACTTGGTTAACATGCAAGTGACTGAGTAATCCCAACATTGTACTCACAGAAGTTAACTACAGTGTGCAGCGTTGTTCAACAAAAATAAGAAGTCCGAAGACTCTGCATCAAACGATGGTTCGACCAACCGCAGTATGCAACGCATAAGTACAACACAAAAAAGAACACTTATAAAGATCAATGAGCTAGTCTCTCCACTCGACAATTCAGAGTCACAAACAATGCCTACAACGCAAAAGGACAAAACCAAGGATGTATATATCTATGGATCCCTTGACGAAGATGACATCTGCCCCATATGTCTTGAAGGTAAAGTACCAATATGAATTCAGTTGGTCCTTCCGTGCTTGTTTGGACAGTCCATTTAATTAAGAATACATGCTTCTTGATAGCGTATATTGAGTCTTTTGTTGCTTTTTCTTTTGTAAGAGTACACTTTGGAAAGCCCAAGGACACTCACGGATTGTAAGCACCATTACCACCTTCACTGCATATATCAGTGGATGGAGAAAAGCGAAGGTTGTCCATTCTGTTGCAAGGTAATGTTTTTGTTCAAGATTTCCTTCTAATCATGCGAACATCTATTCAATTGTTTTCCAGTCTTACCTAATAATATCTCTCATGATATTAGCGTTAGTAATTCTAAGGATAAAAGAGATTTAATTCTCTTACAATGCGTCCATTAGTGTTTATAAAGATATGGACATCAGGGCGATTCATTTCTTATGGTTATGTATACCGTTCGTATAGGTAACTTCTCAAAAGTTGCTCCTTGTCTTAACATGTTGACATATCCGTTAATGCACAAATTCGTAAATATCATTGATACGCAATGCCCCTTGCAAGGTAAAGGGAGAGAAAAAAAAAAAAAAAAGACTCATTGACGCTCTGTTGCCTGCTATTTCAGGGGTTTCGTCTGCTTGAAGAGATGGGCTGAAATCTTTTTTATAAGAGAAAGTAATCATCATTTCAAGTCTGTTAAGACCGACAACACCTAACAGAGCAAAATACAATGTAGAAAAGAAAAAAGGGGCAAAAGTAGAGGGAGCATTTGACGAAAATCGCCCTAAAGTAGAGAAAGCTATACAAGTCAGCAGAGGAATAACTATGCACAAAACTTCCTTATGCCTTGATTAGTATACTTCATAGCCAAAAACTCAAGGCGACACGTCCGAAGAGGAAGCGGGCCCGCTGTAAGGGGTTTTTGTTTTTGTTTCTATTTATATTTATTTTTTTAATTTTTAAATTATTTGAGTTTATAATTTCTATTTTTAATTATGGTTTCTTTCAATTTTCACAAATTATAAACGCTATAAAATTCATTTTTGTTTCTTGTTTCTATTTTTTATGATATGATTTACTATCAACTAAATATATTATTTAATTATTTAATATTAATTATTAATACAAATTATAAGCAATTTAATTCAATATCATATTTAATTATTTAATATTAATTATTACTAACACTTATGAATAATTTAATTTAATAACTTAGTTCAATTTTTATAATTAACTTAAATTTTAAAAATAAACTAATTTTAATTTAATAAGTATTAATAAATATAATTTAAATTTAAGATATCCTCAAAACATATAAATTTTAAATAACATTTGCTTTAGTAATTGAAAAATATTTATTTTAATCAAAATATACTAATTTTAATAAATATTACTAAGAGATTAAAATAAAATTTATTTATTTTATATATTTATAAAAATTACCTTTAAATTTAATATAACATATAATTATTAGATGTTAACAAGTTTTTATTTTTATTTTTTTAAAAAAGTAAAGAAATCAAACGATCCTAAATATTTGGAGTGTCTTCACTTTTGGATGAGATCATTCTTTAAGACCACGTAAGAATTGACGGCTTCTATTAAGATCACAGGTGAGGTAAAGTTTTTGGTACAATTGATAGACCACCATCCAATAACACTCAAATTTCACTGTCAAATTAAGGATTACAACATGTTAAATTAAAAAAATTGAATAGATATAGTCTTTTCTTTATCTAGTTGTATTTAATTTTACAAAACCATAGTCAAAACTCCTTCAAGTTTTCATACTTTCACCACAAATTGTACATAAATTTAGACATTACATACCAACTACGTAAAACTCGTAATAAAATAAATATAAAAATATACTTAGTTTATTTTATATGTCACAAATATTTATAACTGTATTATACGACACCGCTAATTTCTCCATAATATTTGTCAAAGAAAGTCGTGATATACGTATCTCAAAAAATCCATAAAAATAATCATTTAAATGTATTACACAGTGGTGCTAAATTAATATGCAAAACCTTGTTCTTATTAGAGTATGTGTAGATTAATTCACTCTTAACAAATGGAATGGTACTTATCTTATTCTACTGAGTATCGCATCCAATTGATTCTAATTTGACGTCAACTAATTAGTTGCCAATAGAGTGATACTTGCTCCATTTAGGCATCTGCTAATCCATTTGACCAACAAATTAACACATGCCCTAATAGGGTGCAAGCTAATTCACCTTATAGATTTATAAGGATTGACCTTAATGCGGAAGCGGTCGATCAATTCTTTATCTATTGGTCCATGTTTTACAGTTGGCTACTAGAGTCACCATTAATTCATGCTTGAAACTCTAACCCTTGATGCTGTAATTCATGTAAGGAAGAATTAAGGGATTTTTTTTTCTTTCGTTCAGATTTTTGCAAAATTGTAGAGAGAAAGAGAACCAAAAGCTTTTTGGTTCCTGATGTATTTCTTTTCTTAAGAAAGAGAACGCTACCCAACCAACTTCCTGTTTCTCCTTTTATATTAGGACAAAATAACTAACAGAAGTTATATATATATATATATGGCCGTTCGTGTAACTGCCAACAACTCCCACTTGGCTACATAAGTCACGAGTTATATCTTCTCTATAAAATTTCACGTGTCATATTGAGAATGAGACGTGCGACCATTTAAAGAACCAGCAGTGTTATATTAAGTCACCATCTAACTAACATAACACTTTCACATAGTCATGATACCCCAAATCATCCAAAATATTACCAAACACATACACTGTCCCTTTATGCTCGTAGATATATCATATGATTATATACCAAATATAATCGCCCGGGCTGATATGGTGATGAAGGAAAAGATTATTCCTTAGACACTCATAATAATCTTAGTTTAACTGCTTTCCTAATGTGCTCCATTGGACTGTATACAACTTAGCCCTTGGAAAAAACACACCAAAGTAGCAACATTAGGCCTTGACTTCATATCATAGTTCTAAATAAAAGGGTTTCATTTTATTAGACATTAAAGTCTACGGGATCATACAGTGACAAAGAAAGGGACTTAACTATCATTCCACAAGAAGGTCGTTATATAGCACACACAGTATGAAATATTTGTTATAGCATAGCTCCCACTAAGTTGGGCAAGTCACTCTTTTATGCCATGCAAATCATGAATCTAGCTTTATTTAAAAACTAATCCGAGCCATTAGATTAACATACCTAATGTTAATCTTGACACTTGAAATTTGGCTTTAAGGCTTTAATGTGAAATGTGAATCTTTTACATTTGACTCATCAGAGTCTCATCTTAGACTTACTAAGGTGACTATTCAAATATAAAAACTTATCATGCATACTACACACGTATGAAGATAACACAATATTACATACACTCAATATTAATATTGTGAAGTCTCATCTTACCTGCTACCCAAGCGTTAGGGGGATTGCCTGTATGATAAGGTCAATCAAAAGCCTGGTGTGTGGTGACATTACAATATGCCTTATCATGTAATTATGCACCAATGAACATTTGAGAAATAAACTTTTATTAAATAAAAGCTTGTTACAATTAAAAGCATGTCCATTATATAACAAGATATAACTCAATGGAAAAACTAAACCCTACAAAAACCTAAACCATCACATGAGCCTTAAACGAATCTCGAGGAATAGGTTTAGTTAAAGGATCAATTACCATCTTGTTAATAGGTATATACTTTATAGCAACCTCTTTATTTTTTATGGTGTCTCTTACAAAAATGAACGCCTTTTGATATACTTAGATTTTCTATGAAACTTTGGATCTTTAGCAAACTGTATGGCTTTAGTGTTCTCACATAACATTTCAACAAGATCATTAACTCTAGGAGTAAGATTAAGATCTTGAAGAAAACTTCTCAACCATATTTCCTCTTAAGCGACAAGACAACAAGCAACGTATTCTGCTTCCACTGTTGATAATGCTATACAGTCTTACTTCTTACTGTACCAAGATATGGCTCCCCCTCCCAAGGTGAAAATATATCCTGAGGTTGACCTAGACTCATCTGAGTCACCACCCTAATTGGCATCCAAATATTCCCTTAACCTTAAATCCTCGCCTTGACAGCAAAGGACTAGGTTTGAAGTACCACGAAGGTAGCGAAAAATCTTTTTGACTGCTTGCTAACGAGCAGGTCCTGGGTTGCTTTGGTAATGACTCACCAAACTAATTGCAAAGCAAATGTCAAGCCGTGTACACAACATAGCATACATTAAGCTTCCTACAGCATTAGCATAGGGACCATTACTCATTTTTTTTTCTTTTTCCTTATCTGTTTTAAGGCATTGATCAAGACTCAAGATAAGACCCTTTTCAACTAGAGTATCAACAGGTTTGGAATAATGCATTCGAAAATGTTCTAAGATTTTATTAATATACACTTCCTGACTTAAACCAAGAAGTTTCTTAGGACGATTTCTAGTTATTTCCACACTAGGACATACCTAACTTCACCCATGTCCTTCATATCAAAGACAGAGGACAACCACTCTTTAGTAGTTTTAAGCATCTACATATTATTGCCGACTAGTAATTTGTCATCAACATACAAAGTGAGAAACAAAATCTCACTTGTTATTCTCTTGACATACACACAATGGTCTTTTAAAACCATGACTAAGCCAAAAGAAGTAATGGCTTCATGGAATCTGAAATACCACGATCTAGAAGACTGTTTGAGACCATATATAGATCTTTTTAAGACAACACACTTTGTCTTGTTGACCTTTTGATACAAAACTAATACGTTGATTCATATAAATCTCTTCCTCAAGGTTACTATTGAGGAAAGCAGTCTTTACATCCATTTGAAACAACTCCAGGTCCAAATGGACAACCAGAGCCAAAAGTAAGCAACTAGAGGTAAATCTCACCACAGGAGAAAATGTCTCTTCATAGTCTATACCTTCTATTTGAGTATAGCCTTTTGCTACCAAATGGGCCTTGAACTTGTTGATCGTTCCATCCACCTTACGTTTTATCTTGAAAACCCACTTATTTCCAATTGACCTTCGTTGGAGTGGAAGATCAACTAGTTCCCAAACCTGATTTCGTGTCATTGAGTCCATTTCATCTCTCATGGCATCCATCCACACTGTGTGGTTAGGTGAATCAATAACCTCTTGAAAAGAGGTTGGTTCTTCTATTTCCAAAGGAGTACAAACGAATATTTCCTCTTCGATTTAAAAATATTGTCGAGGAATTCTTCCACACTCACTTCTTCGAAGTTTAGGACCTACATTTGTCTGTCCTGATTCAGAATCTCTCCCCTAGCTCTTGGAGAAGTGGGTCCTGATCATGTTGAGAACCACTCCCACTATCCCCTTGAGATGCGAGATTTTGAACATGTAGACTATCCACAGGTTTTGGTTTAAAGATTGAAGATGAACCTCATTTTCGATTTGGTTCTCATGGGCAGGAAAAGTCTTGGTGACTTGGCGAGTAACTAAATTCTCCCCCTCACAGAGAGTATCATGTTGCAACTCATACAAATCTAGGTCCTTTTTGATTTAACCTATGCTTAGGAACTCATCCTCAAGAAACTCCACATTGTAGGAAGCAACTTCTATCATGCCACCATTCGGGTACTCACCAAACATAACATACACTTTAGAATGTTCGGGGTTTCTTATAAACACCATTTTAGTGGCTTTTGGACTAAGTTTTCCATGTTTATGAGTTGGGTTGTGTGCATAACCAGCCGAACCCTATGGGCGCAAATGATATAAAGAGAGCCTTTTCCATTCCATAACTCATATAAAGTGGCGGGTACATTTTTACTTGGTACACGTTTAAGAATATAAGTTACCGCGAGCAACTCATCTCCCTAAAAACTAATTGGAAGACAAGCGTGTGCCATCATTGACTTGATCATGTCAAGCAATGTTTAATTCCTACGCTCCGCAACACCGTTTTATTGTGGAGTTTGAGGAATCATTAGTGTCTTATTATACTCTTTTTTCTCGTAAAATTCTTTGAACATATCAGATAGATATTCTCGACCACGATCGGTCTGAAGAGTTTTAACTTTTCTTTCCAATTGTGTCTCAACTTCAGTCACAAAACATTTAAACACATCAAGCACTTCATAACGATGAGCTAAAAGATGCACATACCTATAGCAAGAATAGTCATCTATTTAAATGAGAAAATAGATAACCCCATGACGTGCCTTAACATTCATGGGTCCGTAAATATCAGAGTGAATAAGCTCTAAGGGTTTGGACACCCTTAAAGCCTTACCAAAAAGTTTCATGATTGCCTTACCAGCTAAACATGACTCACATCTAGGCAAATTAACCTTAATGAGTCAGTCTAAAAGACCTTCTTTAGCTAGCCTACTCAATCTATCTTAGCTAATGTGACCAAGTCTAGCATGCCATTTAACATATTCAGAATCAGGATCAAAATGTGAAACATAATCAAAAGACGAGTTATCATAACATGCATCCAAATTAAGAATTAAAAAATTGTTTTTCAATGTACCATGGCCAAAAATATTGCTATTATACATAATATCCAATCCATAATGATTAGAACTAAAAACGAATCCTGATTTTATTAAAGTTACAAGAGACACAAGGCAACATCACACCCTGGGTGCATAAAGAGCATCAAGGAGAACCAAAGTATTTCCTCCACATAACTTGAGCTGATATGTCGCTATTCCTAGGACATCTTCTTCACTATCATTTCCTATCACAATAGTTTTATCTGGTCACCGGATAACGCTGAAAGTCCACATAGCCAGCTCGATCCCGAACTATGTGCTTGCTTGCTCCTGTATCTACAATCCAATTAGGAAGAGAATTAGCAACTAATGCATGAGAACAAACATATAAATCAGGAGTTATAGATAAGAAATGTACCTTCTTAGGTTCAGGACAATCCCGAGCAAAATCACCTTTCTTTCCACAATTATAGCACTTCACACGTGCCATGTTTTCTCTCCTTGGACCTTAGCCTTGTGCTTCTTGACAATATGACCTTTTCATCCATTCCTTTGAGGAGGCCGAGAACCTTTTCTTTTACCTCGTTTGGCATTGTAGCCTTTTGGTCCTTTGCTTTTAGCAACAAAGGCCACATTGGAGGAGTCTGATCCTTTTAAGCGATCCTCCTCCATTTCGAGGTGCCCAGTGATCTCTGAAAGGGTTTTAACATTTTCATTATGTGTCAAAACAAGTTTCACATTCTTCTAGTGCTCAGTATGATCTGGAAGAGCCCGAATCACATTTAGGACTTGCTCCTCTTCAGAGATAGCCCGACCAGCTGCCTTAAGATCACGAACCATTGCACTCATGGTTCGTAAATGTTCAGCCATAGTACGAGTCGTATTGATCTCGTAGTTTATCCACTTGAGGTGCAAAGTACGAAGCCTTGTAGCAGATGTTTGACCAAAAGTGATCTTAAGTTTGTCCCACATATCCTTAACAGTGGGACAATCCTCAAATTCTCCAATTAGATCATCATGCATGAAATACAACATAGTATAACATGCCTTATGATCCTTTTTGGACTAATTTGCATAAGCCTTTAAGGATGCTTGATATTGCTCACTAGCAGTATCAATATCGTTTCCATATTTGTCCTTGACTGAAGGCGCAGTCATTATTAGGGTCAAATATTCGAGCAATTCTCGTTCGTTTAGAAGATACTGAATCTTCCTTTGCCACATATCATATTTCAAATAAAACACATTCAAGCCATTTATCAATATAAACTCACATATGCTTATGATAAACTCAAGCATGTTTCAGTTGTATGTACAAATAAAACAAGCAAA
>JANIJH010000003.1:36760592-36777204 GCA_024520975.1 Erythroxylum areolatum
CTTACCAGATTTGAGTTCCACCCGCGCTTTGTAAAGTTTGAAAGTTGGAAATACATTTGTATTCCTTTTGATAGAAAACACCTAATATCTCCTCGAATAATCATAAATGAATGATATAAAGAAATTTGCTCCTCCTAGGGACGTAACTGGTACTTGTCATACATTAGAGTGAATTAATTATAGAATTTCTTTGCTTCTGAACTTTGATGTGTTGAACTTCAATCGATGCTGTTTACTCACAATGCAATGCTCACAAAAGGGTAGTGATACCTTTATAAGGCTTGGAAGTAGATTCTTCTCTACAAGTATCTTCATTCCTTGTTCTAACATATGTCCAAGTTTTTTAAGCCTCATCATTGTAGATTTGTTATCTAGACTAGTCACTGTAACAGATGCCTCTCTTTCTTACAAAATTACTTCCTTTAGTATAAACATATTTGCAACTATCTTCTCTGTTTTCATAAATACCAGCGCTCCTTTAATCACTTTCATGATCTTGTTTTGAATCTCAAATCTGAAATTGAGATCATCTAATTGTCCTACAGACAGCAAATTCTTCTTCAAGCCCTCCACATGTCGCATTTTTTCAATAGTCTGAGTTATCCTATCATACATTTTTAACTTAATGGTGCCGATACCAACGATCATTAGAGCTTGATCATTACAATTGTACACAAATCTCCCAAAGACAAATTCATACTAATGGAACCATTCTCTCCATGAGGTCATATAAAAAGTAACTGCTTAATTGAGAAGTCATACATTAACAAATCTTCTCTTGCCTCCAATAGTCGTTACTACTTCACAGACCATTACACCTCCATCATTTAAAGTATTTGCCGCATTTCCTTGAGGAATATAATCTTTCTTATTTAGATTCTAATAATTCTTCTTCAGGTGCCCTTTCTTGCTACAATTATAGCATTTGAAATTCTTCTTACTCCTAGATTTTGATCTACCATGACTATGATTCCTACTTGGGTCACTTTCCATTGATCTTCCTCTTGTCACAGCTAAGGCCTTCGCTTGTTGCAAATTTGCCAACTTGTCTTCCTTACTTTTGTGTCGACTCTCTTCTTCCAAAATAGCAACTGCAATATTGTCAAAAACTAGAGTGTCTGTATCGTTTGTTAAATTGATGATGAGTTGATCATACAAATCTGGTAGACTTTGGATTAGAAGTTTCGTACATTCACTTATCTCTATTGTGTGCCCCAATGATGTGAGTTAGCAAAATAGAGTATTTAAAGTATTTAAGTGCTCCATCACATAAGTGGATTCCACCATGCGTATAATTTCCTCTTTAAAATTTTTTTGTAGTGGAGTGATTTGGCTTCGTACAATTTTGTGAGATAATCCCAAATCTCTTTTGTCATTTGCTAGTGCTAGATAAAGATTTGCAATAGCATTCCCTTTCATCTCATTCCACTTATTATTATTTGTGAATGTTGTTGGCCTTTCGCTGATGGCTGCTAAATAATTATCTTTTCTCAAGATAACTTTCATCTTCAACTTTCACAATGAGAAATTACTCCCATTGAACTTTTCAATCTCAAATTTTGTTGCCATTGCTTCTATCACGAGCAGAATTTTGGCTCCCACTATTTTACGTGCATAATATCCGTACGTATGAATAGTTCTGTATATGTGATTAGTATTATATACGTATGTATGAATAGTACCTCACACGTGAATAGTATTGTATACTTGAATAACAGTAATTGTACAGTTTAATGCAAAAATAAATGCAAGAATAGTTGTCACCTTTTGTAGTTACTATTCACTAACTTTCACTATGTTCACCTGAACTCTGAATAGACTATGCCAAAAAATTCGTCATAATTTACTCACCTCACTTTGCTACCAATTGTTGTAAAATTGACCGAATTAGAGCATGTTCGCAGCTAAATAGGACTGAATGAATAGTAATGAGTAGATAAAATTTACATGAAAAACTCCTAAATTAGGGCAAAAATCACAAGCAAGAAAAAAAATTCACTATGAAATTTAGGAGTACAACCTCTCTCTATTTTACAAAGAGAAATACTAACTCTTTTACTAAATAGGAAAAACACTTTCTAAACTTTTGTGGGGATTTAATAGAAGAAGAAATTTCTAGAATATTAGAAAACTAATATGAGAAGGTCTATTTATTGGCCTACCATATGTATATACTTCCTACTATTCTTGATTTTGTGTAGTCAACTGCCTTCTTTCTTGACTTAGGTACAGTCGGCATCAAGATTTAGTCCATCTAGCATGGATTCTTGACTGATGATTCTGTCATGTAGTTTATAATAGTTTTGCAACATCCGGCAAAGAGTTATGATTTTATTGTTGGATGAATTTTTTGTACAGATTAACTGGGTTCTTAAAATTTTAATTTTCTAATAGAAGTAGTTAATATCTTTAATTCATTGAATCAATCAATGTGCTTAGGATGTCGTGTTGATTGAAGAACCAGTATCCTTAAGTTTATTCTTCTTCAGGATGAGCTGGTGGAATCACCTTCGAAGATAAATATGACTTCTACTCTGCCAAAGAGCATTGCTGGATATCCTCTTCTGTTACACCATATGGACCGGAGAGAGCCAATCTTATTTGAAGGTAATCAATTTAATATCTGGAACAATTCATTCAATGCCTCCATTATTAACTTCAGTCAGTTTCTCCATTGAATTAAGTAACTTATATTCAAGGTCTCTATTATTGAGTGTGTCTGTGTATTAAGTAGCTTTCATTCTGCTGTCAAAAAGTCACCTCTACCTCTCTCTTTGGCACTCTAATTTTGGACTCTCTAGGTGTACTTTCCTCGCTGCTGAATCAATGCTTTAGAAGAATGCAAATTTAGCGCAACATCCACACACACGGAGATAGAACATAAATGCATCATAAAATCAAATGCTTTTCCATCGTTTGCAGTTTTCATTTCTTCTCTGATTGGTATTAGTTTGGATTTGTTAAGTTCATTATCTAGAATCATTTAGACAGTCGTTATATCACAATTATCAATGACTAAGAACTAATTTTCTGTCCTCCAATCTCAAAGAAGTAGAATTTTTATCTGGGTTACTTTTGTTCTATCTGAGGATTGGCTGAGTTGTTTTGGTTGTCTTTCATTATGGGATACTATTGAATATCATTAGGACCGTTTTTCTAAAAAGGTTGTTTGGCGTAGAGTGCAAAGAGATTGGGATGAAGACATTTTAAACTAAAATATAAACTATTTGTGAGTTTTATTACCTTTTTACAACTATTTATTGTGTGCTCCATGTTGTGACTTAATCATTTACCCTTGTTCACTGACTACATCCATTTTTGGCTAATTACTAGCAAGACTTTAGAATTAGAAAAAGGTTTTGTGTAAAAGTTTGGAAGATATCTTGATAAAAGCCAAATGGAACTTGGTCCGTTCCAAAAGAAGAAGAAATAATAATATAGAAGTTATAGTCAAATTAGATTTTTTAAAAAATTTTAAATTACTTTACTAAATTTTTTTTAAAAATCTAATATGCAGAATAAACTTCCACATAATGGAGAGAAAAACAAAGAAAAGATTTCATCTGCACCTCAACCACTCATTGAGCATTTCGATCTAATCTTAGAAAAAAGTTAAGTTATTCACATGCTTTAAGTGTTAAAGAGAAAATATTTAAGTCCCAGAAAAAAGTCAAATTTTAACTAAAGTTGAGATTTAAAAAAACGTGCAAGTAATTTAGATGATGAAGTTACAAGACTTATTGAAATCCCAAAAATACAAAATGAAAAGATTCAAGCTCAAAATGAGATGATTCAAGCTCAAGATGCAACTATTGAGAAGCAAGCTACAGAAATGAAACAAAATTTAGCTATTTTTGCATATTTGGCAAATACTAGAGTACTTTCTAGTTTGTTACTCAATGCTTCTGCCTCAATTAGAGATCCATCAAGTATCACAACATCAAATCCCCCCAATTAGAATGTGAGTTTATAAATTTATAAAATCTAGAATAGTTAGTATTACTTCTTATCATTATCATTATATTATTATAAAATGTTAGTACTAAATTTATAGCTTAATATTTTATAAACTAATTATTTTATTCTATTTTTATTTATTTTTATAGGAAACAAATCAATGGTGAACTTCATTTGTAAGAATAGCTAGAAAAATTTACCTTTGAGAGTTTTAGCTTAAATTAGTACTTAAAATTTTGAGATAATTGTAATAAATATAATTGTCTTGGATATTAAATTTTTCAATTTTATATATTAGAAATTAGAATTTTGTACATTTTGGTAATTTATGTATATTTTATATATACTAATAATTTTTATTTGCTTGTGTGACAATATCTTAGCATTAAAAAATTGTATCATTTATGACAACTTCTATTTTATGGCCCTTAATGCAACATTTTTTTATTGATTAAGCAATTAAATTGTTAAATTTAATAATATATTTTTCGACAAATACAAACACATTAATGATAAATTTATTGTAAGATATAATCTTTATTTAGTGGCAATATTATGGTAACTTATAACTTTCATACTTGTGATGAAATCTGTCAGACAATATGAGTCATTAATGCGAATTTCTTTTACCAATAATACAATTATATTGTTGAATTGATAATTTTATTTGTGACAATAATAAACATATTAGTGACAATATTTTTTGTAAGAACAAATTTTCATTTTTGTGACAAAACGAGATTGACACTTTTTACTTAAAATATTAGTGATCAAGTAATGAACATTGATAAAAAAGAACACAAATGACAAATATTGTCACTATTTTACTTATTTTAATGATGATAATGTTGTCACAATAAAATGAAGTATTATTACGATTTTATTTGTTACTATTTTATATTATTTGTATCGACAAACTTATCATAAATATGTAAAAATTACTATAATCATATAGTATTTTTATATACTTCATAATTTTTAGTGTCAATACTTTTATCTCAATAAAATAAAGTACTATTATGACTTTATTCGTTATTATGTATTGTTTGTGTCATCGAAATTATTATAAATATGTAAAGTTACTATGACTGTATAATTTTATCACATATTTCATAGTTTTTAATATCTATTTTTTTTACAAAATTGTTCCATAATTATGAACATTTTTTAAAATTAGTCACTATTTCATTAGCAACGAAAATATTTACGACTTGAATTCTATTAATAATAACGACTAATATTACGGAATTTTCTTCTACTCCAGGCGAAAGTAAGGAGAGGGAGAAGCGTTCCCCAGCCAGAATAATCTAAAAAGAAAATAGGGTTGCAGAAGTTCCCGCCCAATAGTAGAGGATAATGCGAGACTCAGACTCCTGTTGCTTTCCTTGTTTCCTTCTGCATCATATGCATAGCATGCATGCACACAAGATCAAATTGCGCCTCATCCAGGGTCATGCAACCTCACCGAAGCTCTGGGATTGATAGCTTTCCTAGGTTTAGGTTATCATACCACTAAGGCCAAGACCATAACCTGCTCTTTTTTAAGTCATATCTACGATGTCTCTCTCGTCTCTCTCTCCACCTAAATATAATATCTCAAGTGAAACAAACTCTTCCCCAAGTTTTTTGGTTTCAGAAAGGAATAAGCTTTCCTTTCCTTTTGTTCTTCCTGTAAACTAGTTTATAGGCTCCAAATTCTACTGTCAAATTTTGCAGTTCGTTTATTTTTTTCAGTACTTACTAGTCACTGCCAATAGCTACTGAGAAAGTAGCTGTCAGTACTTGGTTTGTAACAGGAAAAAGATCTTGCATAGATAGACCTAATGGCAAAGCAAGTGTCCTTCAAGTAGTACAGTTTCAGTAAACCAGCAAGTGTCCTTCAAGTAGTACAGTTTCAGTAAACCATATACACGCATCACAAATCGTGGTTCCACCATGACTCAGATTTGAAGTTCTTAACAAAGGAGAAGGAAGATCAAACAAATTTCCTTATCATTCTAATAGGACTTATTTACCAGCGCATAGAGTAGCTTGTTATAGCACAAGATATCATGATATTGAAGAGGAGCATGAAGCACACCACTTGATATCTCATGTCTCTTACAGGTTAACTATATTTTTGATCCATATCCTCAAAAGCTAAAGAGCTTCTTAACTGCTTCAAGTCTCCATCAACCACTTCATGCAGCGAAACACCCTAGGTGACATGAGTGAATTGGCTCAAGAGTGAGGTCAAGGTCATTCCTTCTCATTACTGATGTTTCTTCCTCGTAAGTGCCACTGAATTATTGTGTTCCAAATATCAGGTTGGATGTTCCAAAAAGAGGATTTAACTTGAACACCGCCACCAATATTTCACCGAATTACTTGGTGATAAAGAACTTCACAGAAATATTACTATTAAACCAGATATAGTCATGATTTTTTTTTTACTTCAGTTTACAACCTGTCTCTAAATCCCATTTCTTCCCTTTAGACATTAGTCGTATTCTCAAGCAGATAAGGCCCATCTTATTTCTAAAATTGTATTTTCAAAGTAAAAGAGAGGCAAAGTCAACAAAGGAGATATAGTGTTATAAGACAACAGAAGCAGATGACTACCCATTGTTTAGGCATGGAAGAGTGGGCTCTGGTATAAGCAAGGGTGAAGCACTAGGGCCATGATTTTGTTGGTCCCAGAGAGCCTGCTCTGCCACTGCCTTTTCCTTCTCTTTGATCTACGTACAAAAAAGGCGAAGTGCCATTTATGTTATTGTGTTCCATCCAATGCATATGCTTATAGCCTTTAAGCTTTAGAAGTTATGAACTACCAAAAAACATGGATGATATGGATCAAAGCATGTCACCTGTTTTGCTAGGATGCTATTTTGCTCTTGTATTGCCTTCTCCTGTATAAGACACCAAGACATTATGTCATAAAAGCGAGACAATTAATCCAGCCACTAACAGAAGCTTGGATCAAATCAATCAAATGATTTCTTTATAAGATTAACCTCAAAATAAGACTGTCATATGTATCTCATCTGTTTGACAAACACGTTCATGCTTTCAAGTTTCCAACCATTAAAATTTACTTGGTTTATGGGAGTCGCCTGCTAGTTTTTATAGCACTGGCAAAATAGAAGTATTTTTGAACCTGACTTTGTCTGGCCAACAGACGGCACCCGGCCAGTTATGGAGTACGTGAACTGGATCATTCAAGCCAGAACAATGGAAAGTTGTGTGCTACCCTCTGTAGGTTTACCTATGGGGAGCCTCGTTGGATGGAAGAAACCGTCATTAGATTGGGTCAAGTTAAATACCAATGACGCAGTAAAACCAAGGACAGATACTGCTAGTGACGGGGGAATTCTTCGAGACTGCCACGGTTAGTGACGCGGGAGGTTCTTCCACCACATTGGACATGGCTCGCCATTAACAGCAGAGCTTTGGGGCGTTCACTTAGGACTCACCCTGGTCTAGACTATTGGTTATCGACGAATCATTGTAGAAGTGGATTCCCTTGAAGTTATAAACATCCCGTCCTCTTCTACTACTGTTTTTCCTAATGATAATTTTTTGGTATCAAGTATTCGTGGATTACTCTAACAAGAGTGGGAAGTGATTTTTCAACATGTTCATCACAAAAGTAACCAATGCGCAGATAAACTGGCCTCAATAGCAACTGTTGTCAGTCTTGGTCTACATTTTCTCCACGAGCCCCCCTGGACAGTTATGGAGCTCATGTATCGAGATCAACAGGGAACTTTGTATTACCGATCCCTGCATTAGTTAGCTTGTTTTGATTTCTGTTTTATTTCCCTTGTAAATAAAAAAAAAATTTACTTGGTTTACCATGGCAAGTCCAAATGTTTGATTTCAAGTTTTTTAATTACTTGACAATCTATGATTATGACTATTCTGGAGTAGTAATGAAAATGACGCTAATAGCTACTTAGTAATCCTAAAAACTTCTACCCAAAATGTTGAGATATGGAGCCTAGTAATCAGCTTTGGACTTTACACCATGCTCACGATTGCGGATCCAACTATGTTATGTTTTTTGTATTCTCTTGGGTATATAAATACGTTGTATTCTCCTAGTGCACTGATATTGAAAACAATGCACAATGAATAGAAAAACCTTAACCGCTCATAGATGTAGCCATATTTCGGTGAAACACATAAATTTATGTGTTAGTTTATTTTTTCGCATTGTTATTTGATTATTGTGATTGATCGTCCATAACATAAAACTTCTTAACTAGTCATATACATATACCATCCCTTGAATTAAGACAGGTAAAATAATGTTTCTACTCTTCTTTATTGAATTGAAATTTTAGTAAACCTTTGAACTAGGTGTTCAAAATTGTTTCTCTTCTAAAAGACTTTTTATCTTTTATCTTTACGTAAAAAATTAGATACTCGTTCAACGTCTGAAAATCGTTTGAAATATGATTGCCTTACCTTTCTCTGATGTTCCGAAATTGACTCGTGCATCAGTTGGTTCTGCACAAGAGAGAACGGGCATTTAATACTAAAAACAAAAGCAACTCAGATTTCAATAAGACACACTGCAGTCAGCCATACTTTTCTAGAGCGGATTTGTTTAAGAGCGACATCAAGCTGTTGGTCCAAGTTTTGAAGCTCTTTCAGACTAAGTGAGTCTAGATCTTCTCCCAAATAATGCCTACGGAAGTTTGATACAAACAACCCACTAATTTAAAAGTTGCACAATAATGTGGACTTGAAAAGCCTTTAAAACTATAGTATTATCCAGGACGGTACCTGCAGTTTCTTTGTAGGAGCTCAACCTTTGCCTTGAGCCTGTTATACTCCAGCATCCAATTTCCCTGCAAAATGAGATCAATGGTTGCTAATCACAGGTTAATTGTATGTAAATTATAAAATGAGATATTTTTGTTAATCAATCATAAGCGCAATGAAGTTGCAATGACATAAGTACCTGCGAATCCAGATCAGCAACAAGTTGCCTCTCAGCATATGAGTACCTCTCATACCTTTCAAGTATCATTTCCATGCTGTTGAACCATAAAATTATCGCTTACAATTGTTTCTACTAAATCCCTTCTAAGAAATGGAATCGAAAACATCAATTTTGATTCCAGGAAACACCTAAGCAAGACTCCAATTCCTCCATATCTGGGAAATGTGTTCTTTAACAAATGACGTCAACAATTTGGGTAAGACTCGAGTATTCATCTCACAAGAGAAGTAGATACTAAAACCGCCAACACTAGCGATATCCAACACTGTAAAGTTCCTGATAATCAATACTTGAAATTTTAAGCAAGGAACATTTCCTTGCATAGTAATATGCAGTCACTTAGACACACCGTGTAATTTAGGTGCAGCTATGTTTTGTTCACTGCCTCAGATTTTGAGAAAACTTAGAAACAACAACCAAAACTGCTTATTGCTTATAGTTTCCTTTCTATTGTTGCTAAATGGTACCAAGGCTTAAAAGGCCTAGGGTTGAGAGTTATAAATGTTGCCCTTGAGACTAAGTCTTCCCTTCGTTAATTTTCAGTTTATCAGGAATACTTTTATTTGAAATTGAAGCTTATTCTTGTTTTCTTCCTTAACTCTTTGATATAAATGTGTAATACTTTTCAAAGACACTTTAACTAATGCACATGCAATACATATACAATGATATCACCAATGTAGTCACAAGATTAAGGTCTTTTTTTTCCCTCAATCTCCTAAATGTTAAACTATGAGCTGGGATCCTGCGTCGCACATAATTTGGGTTTGTAGCATCTCTTAACTGTTAAACTTGAGTTATCATACTTGATTGTTCAAGAAAAATTATGGGATCAACCTCTTAATCTAACAGATAATAATAATATTTTCAGCTTGGAATAATATCACTAGCTAATTCTTTATTAATTGACACAATATAACTCCGTTAATAAATATGAACATTGATAATACGAATTGTTGATTCATGGTTAGTGAAATCTCTGGTCAAAATTTTGGAATTCGTGACGTTACTAATTTACTTGCACAAACTTGGACATACTAACTAACATGATGAATTATGTAGGAAATGAACGCAAAACAGTCTTCCGTAAATTTCATGGTGACAAACAGAATGTTTCATCTTGCCCAGATATAAATAAAAACGATTAGGGATGTCCAAGGATCATAAAAGAAAATAAATGAGTTAAAAGTATTATGAAGACATGAATGAGTGCAGAGTGCATACTTCCCCCAACTAGAATGCACCCATTAATGTGAAAAAGAAAAGAGCAAAAGGCGACAAAGCTTACTCTAGCTGAAAACAATCACACTCCATAATCTATTTCTGTGAAAAACAATTTCATAAGCCCTATGTCGAGTACAAGTGTATAACTAACTACAAGCAAACAACATTCGTTCTAATCAAAAGACTGCTCCATAAATCCTAAGCACCAGACGAGATAAAACAAATATCGACGGTCAAACGTGCAAGTCAATCTAGATTACCCTTTTGGTTCTTCTTCAAGAGGAGCTTTTCTAAATTCAGGTTCCTATATCAAGTGTGATCTACATTTTATAGGACCATAGGCAACTACTCCTCTGACGAAGAAATCAAGATGGGAAAATGCGGAGGAAAATAAAGCAGAAATAAGTGGATTTAAGCACTAGTAACCTCCATGACCAAAAGCCACGAACGTTTTGCAGCCACGTTTCTCCCTAATAAACAGCTAAGGCAAATTATCCTAGAAAGTTGCACCAACAAGGACCAGCGAGTGTACTGAAGGTCAAGAGATCGTCATTTAAGTCAGATTTTCGGCGGGGCCAACACTCTAATTACACAAATCTATACCCGCAGGAAGCAACGTCAGTCCAGATAAGACTACGAAACATGAACTTATACTTCTTTTTCCGCTGTTACCGCTGTTGATGTACGTTTGCAGCAGCTAACTCTGCATGAAATCGTTAAAAAGGGCAGATAAAAAAGCCCTCTGGGAAACCCCTTATTTAGGTCCTTGAGATCGTTGGTTTCGGTAAAATACAATGTCTTGTTGCACAAAGATCTATATCTGTACGGATCAGAAATAGGGTGTCGACGAAACATATGGACTATATCTTTCTGAGAAGGAACGGAAACAACAGAAAATTTGAGATTTAATAAGCTCTACATATGCCAAATTATGGATATCAATTAAAAGAAAGAAATATAAACCTATGAGATTAAAAAAAAAAAGGAATTCTAATATTACCATGAATCAGTGGAGTACTCGAAGAGCTTCCCTTTTTGAGAGAAGACAATCAAAGCAACCTCAGCATCACACAAGACAGAGATCTCTTGAGCTTTCTTCAACAACCCAGCTCTCCGTTTGGAGAATGTAACCTGACGGTTGATCTTGTTCTCTATCCTCTTCAACTGAACTCGACCTCTTCCCATACCTCTCTCTGTTTCTTGCACACGCACACGACACCCCACACACTTGCACACAATCTTTCTTTCCTCTAAAAAACCCAACAACCAAAACGCAATAGAAACCAAAAAAGAAACATCAAACCTGAACCCAAAAAAGAGGAGAGTATTATAGCATAAAAAAAAAAAGGGTTTTCCTGCTGCTTGCCAAACGTGAAGCTTTCCCAAGAAAGCATGCAGCATATAAAGGAAAAGGAAGTAAGGGGAGAGAAGATGGTGAATAGTGGGTTTAATAGGGTAGTGTCAGGTTTTGGCAAAACCAGGGTAGTTTTTGAGGATTTGCTGTCGAGGTCCTATTGGCCCAAGGTTGCACTGCTTCTCATTTGTGTCTACAGTTTCTGAGTGTAATGACCACAATTACTTCTTTCGCGTTTGCAGTTTATAATTTATATTATAATATCTCACTGAGGAAATTTTTGCACTTTAAAATTATATCCAATTTTCATTTAATTTCAAAAATTCAAACATAATTTAAATTATACATATTTTTAGATTTTAATTTTTATAATTATTCAAATTCGAATGCCGATTAGTAAAGACACTTTGACTAACTAATTCTTCAATAAGTTCTTTTTTATTTTCCTAATAAGTACTTTTTATTTCTTTTTCATGTTGATAGCATGTGTCGGGTGTGTACTGACCGATCACAAGCATTGGATGGTTTCTTCCACTTACATGTTGTTAGGTATTCAACCCTAATTGCTTGACAAGTGTCTTTTCGTGTCCATTCTATTTTTTTTGTTGGATAAAAGAAATAGATCTTCCAGTCTCTGTTGCTTACTTCGACAAATGAAAATCTGGGGAGGGGAGGTGAACCAAAGGTTACCCTGGGGAAAGGTTTTGAAATAGTAACAATTACGACTTATAAAGACGAGTACACACAGTTTATGTATTAATCTCGATAAAAACATAAAAATGCACATTAATTTAATAAAAATTATCAATAAGAGAAATAGAATTACGGCCTCGTATACCCTAGCTAGTTCAAATATTTCATAAATGTATGAAATAAGAAGTGTTTTGAGTATTTTTACTTAAAGATATAATATCAATCTTTTTTTTCAATTAAATGATGTCCAAATTATCTAGATATATTTCCATTAATTCACATTAGTTGTTTAACTTTAGTTAGATAACATATAAATAAGTGTTTATTCCTTATTCTAACCATTGTTTAGTGTTTTGTACCTATAGTCGGAAATGGTACGAAACTAGCTCTCTTAGTATCAGTCGTCGATACTGGTAATTTCAGTTGATACCAACGGTATTTAAAATATCGGTTAAATACTAACCGTTGTCGTAAATTTCAAAAAGTTGAAGGATCATTTTGCAAAAAAAAAAAAGAAAAAACCCTATCCCTGCAACTCTCTCGTCTCACATTTTTCATTTCTCTCTCACCCCTTCTCTTAGGTCTCCTCTCTGTTGACCCTCCACCACGCACTCGGTACTACCCCACATCCCCACCATCGTCTCTTCCTCACGGTCACGACTCACGCACGCATAGCACACATCATCTCTTCCTTAGTCATGTCTCTTGTGCGCACCACCGATCACCGGCCACCCACTTCCCATCCGCTCTCTAGCCACTACTTCAATTTCCAACCTTCCACTGCTAGTGTAGAATATTTAGATCTAGAATTTCAATTTTCTAAATCCTAACCTGACTGACCTGACCCAAACCAAACTGACTTGACTGTTAATTGCATTTTTTGAATTTTTTGGTGTGCCTTTTGCTTTGATTGCAATTGCATTATATTTGGTTGTGTATGTGCATTTTGTAATGGTTAGAATTGTTTGTGTGAGTTAGAAAATTTGGGTTTGTAAGTTGGAATTGTTTGTGTCAATTGGATCAATTTCAATGTAATTTAGACATTATCAATTTATGAAAAAATTAATGCATTGGAAAATTTGGGTAAGAAACTAATAATGTTGATTAAAATTGGTGAATGAAAGATTGTTAAATTAAAGTTGGAACCTAGGATTTTAGTAAAAATGTTGATTAAAATTAGTTGAAAAAAACAAAATAATTATAAGAATATAAATTGAACTATATAAGTAAACAAAATATATTAGTTTATACTTGAATTATGAGATTATATAAAATAAGTTGTTAATTTATAGTTGTGAGTTATTGTTGAAGTTGAATATGTTATAATTGTGAATGTATATCTTTAGTTTATGATTGAATGATGTAATCACATAAAATGAGTTATATTATATAAGATGTATACGTGTATTGTGTAATTGTGTATGTTGAATATTTGAATTGTTGGTTTTTAACTTATTTGTGAATTGTGTTGGATGAGATTGAATTGTATATGATATAATCATACAAATGAGTTATATTATATAAGATGTATAAATGTATTATATAAGTATATTAGTTTGAACTTTTGAGTTAACAATACATATTTTGTGATAGTAGTTGATAATGAAATTATGTGTTCTTTATTTTGCTATATGTCTTCATTTATTTTTACAGATAAATGGAAGGAAGTTTAAGTACTCCTGATAATTCAACCATTTTAGGAAGATACAATGATCCAACTTTGACTCATACTGCATTAGTCCTCGGTACGAAGAAACATATCATTTACTTGTTTTGTAATAAGCATTTGAAAGTGAAGGAATCACCAGATTAAAGAAACATTTAGATGAGGTTAAAAGAGATGTGGAACCTTGTAAAAAAATGAGCTATGATGTGAAATGACAAATGAAAACTTTGCTTGAAGAGTATTAGCACGAAAAAGATAGAAGGGAGAGATTAAATTATAAAATTGGTAGAGGAAGTTCATTTATTGGTATTTAGGATGTGATAGCGTGTTGTAACACTGGTCAAAATAAATTAGACCTACTACTATAGCAGTGGTGAGTCTAGGTCAATCCCATAAAGAGTTTCTGTAAAGTTATTCAAATGATAGTGCTATGGAATAATTTCATAATCAATTAAGCACTTATCAGGATGGTAGTGGAAATGTTGAAGGTGATATTATTCCTACCTAATAAGAAGTAAATGTTGAATTTGGATCTAATGTTAGGAAAAGAATAGTTGAATTTTTTGAATCACGAACAACTCATGGAGCTCATCCTTTAATTAGTAGTGTCCTACAATTAAGAGAAGTGTCTCACAATGTGGATATGAGAATGGCTATATGGTTTCAGGTATAGCATTCAATGCTTCCTAGTCTTACTATTATCAGCCTATGGTAAATGTTATAGCTTTTTACGATCTAAGACATAAAGCTCCTTTAATTAATGACTACAGAGGTAAACTTTTGAGTGGCTCTATTTATAAAATTAAAAGTTATTTGGATGAAAAAAGAATGGTTCAGGAAACATATGGATGTTTAATAATGTATGATGGTTGGACAAATGAGAGACATAAGCCTATTATTATTTTTTTGGTTTATTCTGTAAAGAACTCAATGTTTTTGAAGCCTAATGATACATCTACCCTTATTAAGAATGCTGATACTTTATTTAAAATATTTGATGAATTTGTGCTGGACCCCACTTCCGGAGCCCAACATTCGGAGTTATAAAACTGAAACAGTACTTGTCCTCAATCACATGGAATCTGTTTCAGGAAAAATTAGCATCACTTTCTCTATAGAAGTCAGATTAAGGTCATCTTAGGATGGTTTCGAAGAGCACTTCGAGATATACAACTTTTATGAAGACTTGAAGATAGATTCTGTCATCTAGAAGGTCAAAATTGGACTAGACAATGTAAGATGAACAGTGCCCAGAAAAAGTTTAAGTCTAAGACCTATTTTAGAACAATTAGTATAACTTTCTCTAGATATATCAGATCAAGGTCATTCTTACATGGTTTGAAAGAAGATTTCAAGATCTACAACTTTTATGAAGACCTTAAAGATATGATAGTCAAAATTAGACCAGACAATGTAAGATGAACATTACTCAGAAGAAGTTTCAGTCTAAGACCTATTTGGAACAATTGGCATAACTTAGAGATATCGGATCAAGGTCATTCTTAGATGGTTCAAAAGAGGACTTCAAGATCTACAATTTTATGAAGACCTTGAAGATAGATTCTATCATCTAGAGGGTCAAAATTGGATCAGACAATGTAAGATGAGCAGTGCCCAGAAGAAGTTTCAGTCTAAGACCTATTTTGGAATAATTGACATAACTTTCTCTAGAGATATTAGATCAAGATCATTCTCAGATGGTTCGAAAGAAGACTTCAAGATCTACAACTTTCATGAGACCTTGAAGATAGATTCTATCATCTAGAGGGTCAAAATTGTACCAAAAAATGTGAGATAAACAATACCTAGAAGAAGTTTCAATCTATAATGCACTAGAAGGTGTTTCAGTCTACAGTGCGCTAGAAGATGTTTCAGCCTACAGTGCGCTAGAAGATGTTTCGGTCTACAGTGGATAAGAAGGAAGGTTTTTCTACTGGGTCTTCCTCACATCCTCACAAGTTCTAAATCACTAACTACACTCTCCAGAGCATCTCCACTTATAAAGATCATAACTTTCGACTCCGATGTTCAAAAATTTGATACTATATACCATTGGAAAGCTAGAAAGATAAGTTACAACTTTCTTGAAGATAACTTTGTCTAATTTAGCCTAAATTAATCTAGTTTTTCTCCTGAAGTCAGAATATAAAATTTTTACCCCTATGGAAGACTTGAAATATGAAATGTATAACTACAAGAGAAATATGCACATACACATTTGAGACTTTGGAAACTTCTTAATCCATTTCTAAACCAAAAGAAATTCATACATAGCTTTAATTACATATGAACATTATAATTAAAGGCTTAACAGAAAATACAAAATGCATTAGATGCTCAATATTTGACATGTAACATCCCACCCCCGATGGGAAGGGTAGAATAGTAATTTGGCAAAGGATGAGAGTAATTGGGACTAATTAGGATTGTTCATGCATACTGGTAGTGATGAACAGTGAATTTCTGCACATGAAAAATACCTGTACATGCATTCATGACATTCCCGATATTTGTGCCTAATGACATTGTCTTGTGAATAATGTGGAAATTGTCTTTGAAAAAATTTATTGGACTGAGTTTTTGTGTGGTTTATATTTTATGAGAATTTTAGAAAATTTTCTGGAATTTTTCGGAGCAAATTCCCGGACCGAAAAAAAAATCGCCAAGTGGCGAACCGGTTGATTTTCGGTATCGAAAAATTTTGTTCAATGGCACTATAATATTGGGT
>JANIJH010000003.1:36859170-36869632 GCA_024520975.1 Erythroxylum areolatum
TCCAAATCAAAATTACTTTAATAATAATAAGTCAAGATTTTGATTTATATGTATTAAAAACCATAAAATTGAAATAATGAAAATCATAATGTCTAATACAAAGACAAGATACATTTTTCACAATTTAGAACTGGAATAAAAATTGAAATAACCAAAGCTTCAAATTGTCTTTGCGAGAGCTCCACAACATTCAAAACTCCATCTCCATATCATTTGCATTATGATCATCCTATAAGAAAATAAAATATGATGAAAAATGTGAGTACTGAAGAGTAAAGTGGAGATTTTAAAGATGTTTTTTCTCATAAAATATTAATATTTTATTATATTTAACCATAAATATTTAAGAAAAAATAGAAAAAATAGAGTTAATAAAAAACGGGTAGGATATGGGTATCCATGGTTCGGGTTATCACTAGACCCATATTCAAATCCATATCTACATCCATTTAAAATCTATTTTTTAGCCTCCATATCTATTTTTTCGGGTTGGGTAGTGCAGATGTTAATCGGATTGAAAACCTACTGTCATCCCTAGTTATAAATGTCATATCAGTACCAATGTCGGATTTGATTCTAGTACGGTAGTGTACCGATACCAGTCAATATCGAGGATCATTTCAAATAATTTTTTAAATTTATAAAGTAATCCCTAATTTTTTAAAATTGCAAAATAATCCCTAATATATTGTACTGTATAATTTATAATTTTACATTAACCATGTCTCAAAATATCATAATAATAAAAATTTTATTTATTTTTATTAATATTATTTTCACATATTTCACATATAAATAATAACCACAATTAATATAAAAAAGATCATTTAATCATCATAAAAAATCAAATTAAGAACAATACAAAGTATTTAAAATATTACAATTTTATCATATAATAAGTACATCAAAACATCAAATGAAAAGGATAATAAATATCCTTGACTCTCTAACAATTACAATTTACAACAAGAGTTTGTGCTAAGGAAAGTGAAACCTGAAATAAAAACATATATAATTATATTTATATTGCATATATAGAATTTAAATAATAAAGTAAGTGAAATTAAAAGAGGAGGAGAAATACAAACCTAAAACTTCATTCAATTGAATATTCGCTCAAATCATATTGACCTCAATTCTCATTTAGTACAAAATCCTTATTATGTAGAGATGTCTCGTTATCACCATCACTTAAATTCATTGCACCAAATAAAATGTCAATACTTTCACATCCAAGATTATCTTCTAAGTCGCTGTCATCTATCAAACCCAGTTCCTAAAAAACCCAATTGACTAAAAGATCAATATGATATAGGGAAATTGGATCTACAAAATTATTTATTCTATTAAGATTCCTACTAAACAATAAAATTAAATTATTAAAAAAATTCAAGATATTATATACAACTTAAAAATGATAATAACATATCATTTTTAAAGCGTATTAAACAAAGACTAAGTTGTTCGATCTTTTGTGTTCCAATCTATTCCTTTTCTTGGAATAGATGAACTCAAATGTAGTCTAATTCCTTTCACATCCTATTGTACTCATACAGTGAATTTGAATTATAAACCTTTACAATTTTGGAACACCACTTTTGAATTGGGGTTATCAAGCAACTGTAAGACAACAAAAGTAGCATTATAAACAAAATAAAGTGATGATTAATTTTTAATAAGTAATAAAAGTAAAAAAATATATACCTAGATTAAGTTTTTCTCTTTGATGGATAGTAATTGACATCTCAAAATCACTAGAAGCATCCCTATAAATCTCCATTTGTAAGCTTAGGAAATCTTGCATAATCTTATGAGCAACAATTATTGTAGTAGTTAATGGCAATCCCCTATTAACTTTAACTTTCTTTGTAAAACTTGGTTTGAAAGAGACACTAGGATTCGAAAATGCCCTAGCTACAAACAACAGCGAGTAAAATTGCCTTTCACATCTCTCATGATAAGGTGTGTACAAAGAAGGTCTATTTTTTATATTGACCTTGATTACTCCCTTTACCCTCTCCATAAAATTATAAAATAACCATTGTAGCCTTCTTATCACTATCAGCTAAACGAAATACCCTTACTAAAGGCTCATAAATTCGAATGAAAAATTGACTTTATCATTAAAATTCTTTAGCTTTAAGTATAATTATATAAACCTTTAATCTAGCATTAGATTTAGCATGCTAAAATAAAACTCACTTATCACTTATAAATATTTGTATTAACTCTTTTTCATCAAAATAAAACACTAAAGTGATGAGAATTTAGTTGCAAATCTTGTAATAGCAGGATGATACAAATTACTACCATTTTTGAAATCCTTTCTTATTAAATTCAAAACCCATGCACGATTATAAGTAGACTTAGTCACCTTGTTTACTTCTTATAAAGTCACATCAATAATAGGAAAATATCTAGTATCTCTTATTTTTTCAACATCAAGTCAATGCAATGTGCAGAATAAGGAGTCTGATAAAAAGAATTATACCTGCTTTATAATCTTCTTCTAGATGCTTTTTAAGTGGAATCATTGTCAGTAACGAACATAACAATATTTCTGGCCTAACTTCCCTTACAACTTCATCAAATATCTGAAATAGAGTATTAGCATTCCTAATAATGCCAGATGCGTCAATGGACTTATCAAATATTGTCCTCTTTGTATAATAAACTAAAAAATTAATAATAAGTTCTTGTTTTCTATTTTTCCAACCATCACACATGACTGAACATTCAAAAGTAGCCCAAGTTATTATTCTTTCATATAAATAATATTATTCTTTCATATAAATAACTTTTTATTTCATAAATAGAGCTACTTAGAAGTTTATCTATGGTCATTAATTGAAGAAACTTTGTATTTTAGAACGTAAGAGGCCATAGCATCTACCATAGACTGATAATAATAAGACTAGATAACATTGAATGTTATACCTAAATCATATCACTATCTAGTTGTTACCATATCCATATATGAGCTACTTTTTTAGATTGTAAGGCACTACGAATTGAAAGCTGAGCTCTATAAGTTGTCTACGGTGCAAAAAAATTAGACACTTTGTCTTCTTCTTTTCCTAACATTAGCTGCAACATTCCCTTCTTGTTAGGTAGGAATACTAGGACCTTTAATATTCCCACTATCATCTTGACCACCAACAAAAGAACTTTCACTTCCAATTTTATAATTCAATCTTTGCCTTCTATCTTTCTCATACTGATATTCTTCAAGCAAAGTCTTCATTTGACATTTCACATTATGGCTTAGTTTTTTACAAGAATCAACATCACCTTTGACCTTAGCTAAATACATTTTTAATATTGTAATTCCTCCTTCTTTTAAATGCTTGTTACAAAATAAACAAATGATATGGTTCTTCATTTTGGGAATCAATCTAATATAAGTCCAAGCTAGATCATTAAATCTTCTTGAAGTAGTTAAATTATCAAAAGTACTGGAACTTCTTTCCATTTATCTGTAAAAATAAATAAAGATATATATCAAAATTAACTTAATAACTGTATCTTAAAATAAATTTGTGTAAAAAATGAAGAAGTAGACCAATAATAGTTTCTCAATAACTTATGTTTCTTTTTAAACTCAAACATCAAATATATGCATTAATTGTTAAATTTTCATAATTATAACTCATTTTGTTTAATTACATAATTCAAACATAAGATCACAATTATAAACTATTTTATGTAATTATATAACTAAAAAATAAACTCACAACTATAACCTATTTTGTATGATTATATAATTCAATCATAAACTCAAAATTCGTAACTATAACTCATTTTTTACTATTACATGATTCAAATATAAACTCACATCTATAATTCAATTTGAGTAATCACATCATTCAACCATAAACTCGTAACTATTATATGATTCAACCATAAACTATTAACTTTAACTTAATTCGTATGATTATTGATTAATTGATTAAATAATCCAATAATAGGCATAAACTCACAACTATAATTCAATTTGTATAATTACTAGTCATATAATTCAACCACAAATTAAATAATCCATTTTGATTATTTAAATTTTCAATTTATAATATATAATCTAATTTATAATAAAGACTAACCTTTTATTTAAATTTCAATACATTTTAAGCTCAAATTTTAGACAAGAACAACCTTGAATTCACAATCAATTCCAAATTTCAAACAACAAATGAACAAACTCAAACCTAAATTTGTAATCCAATTCAAAATTCTAGTTCCCATTCATCACAAAAAGTTAGAAACACAACCAATTCTAATTTCTAAGTAACCAACGTGATAATTTTTATGAATAACACAAATTCAAACTTCCATTTCACTATTCCACAATTGCAAATTCACAATTCACAATCCATACCTGATAGATGATACACTACATCCACAAGTGAACAAGTCCACAAGCCTATAACATAAGCAATCACATATACGCACATGATTCTATAATCCATGCACACATACATGCAAAATACAACCTTGGCTTAAGCTCACAAGTGACTAGTCACAATTTAGAACACTGTAATTTTAGAACGCAACACAACATAAGAGAGTGATGACTGGCGAAAACTAGCGATAGGCAGAGGAGAGGAGTTGACATCTAGCTGGCAAGCTATGGGCTGTAGTTGTGGCGTGGAGGGGATGGGGCTGCTGAACTGCCGAGTGGGACTGTGTCCTCACTGATAATAGGTTGTATATGTGAATGGAGGAAGAGAGCAGTTATTTGGAAAGTGGTTAGCTACAGACTACAAGTGCAACGCGAGGGGGGCTACTAGATGTGGGATTCTACTAAATATTCCTCACGTCAATGAGAAAGTTTAATTTTTGTTAGGTTTTTTTTTTGCATTCCAGTCAATCAAGGTTTTGAATTTCACGATACCGATTGGTATTTGACTAATATTTCAAATACGAGCCAGTATCATCATCCGGTACGAAACCCTCCAATTTTGTAATATTTTTTGCCCAGTACAATACCACTGGTATAGTGCAAAATTCTTATCATTGGCTTTAAAGCCCTTAATGCAAAGAAAGGACTTAAGAAAGGAGATGCAATTGAGATAGCTAAGAAGGAGTGGGTTGATATTCAACTGAAACTTTCCAAATATCTTTCAGTTTGAAAAAGAAAAAATTTTATTAAAGAATTATCTCCAATAAATTAGGGAACAATCCTCTTTACTCAAATAAAGGGCTACAATTAATTGGTTAAAAGAACGTGATAAATGACTAAATTCTTTTTTAATACTATAATTGGCAAAAAGAATAAAAATTGGAAGCTATTACCTATCTTCACTATTTGTCAAGGTGATAAATGCACTAAATTCTTCTGCAAGGAAGCTGTTAGCTATTTTCACTATTGGCTAGGTTTAAAAAGTATGTGGGCTCATCCATTATTATTAGACTATAGAAGCTCATTCCTAATAGAGCTACTTTTGAAGAATTTTCTATGCTCACTAGACCTATTAAAAAAAAGGAAATTGAAGATATAGTCTTTCAACTGAATAGAATGAAGGTTTCAAGGCCTAATGGATTGAATGATTGCTTCTTCCAAAAATCTTGGACTATAATAGGCAAGTTTGTAAAGGAATCTATACAAAATTCTTCTTAAAGGGGGGACTTCTCAACGCGCTCAACAAAACTTATATTTATTTTGTTTCTCAATTAGCCAATCTAAAAGAGTTTGGGGACTTCAAACCCATAGCTTATTCTAAAACCAATAGCTTGTTCTAACTTCATTTATAAGGCTATTGCAAAATCTTGGCTAATAGATTAAAAGGTGTTGTTCAAGCTCTTATGAGTGACAATCAAGGTGCCTTCCTAAAAAAAAATATCTATTGGAGACAATTCCCTAATTGTTCAAGAACTGCTTAAAGGGTAGAATAAGTGCAATGATCTTCCTAATTTCTCGATTAAAATTGACTTTTGGAAGGCATTTGATACTATAGTTAGGAATTTCTTTTCCATATTCTAGAAGCATATGGATTTCCAAACACCTTTGTTGGTTGGGTAAAGGAACGCCTAAGTACCCCTTCCTTCAGGTGGTGAAATATTTCAACTCCATATATTTAGCACCTCTAGAGTACTTGTCATTCTTAGAGAAGAAAATTACTGTAGAAAAATTGATCACAATAAATTTTTAGCAACTTAGTAATGATGGTGACAACCATAAGTCCTGAAATAAAGTTTCGCAGCTATAAGTCATGAATTGTGGCCTCAAAATAAGTTACAAATTTTGCTTACATAGTGGATGAAGTAATGAAAGATTGCTTAGCACTTTTCCATAAAATTGCTTCTTCTGCTAGTAGAAACAGATAGCCAAATGTTGATTTTCTAATGTTAATGCATCCAAAAAATTCTTTGTCTAAATATCCAATTACTTCTAATGGATTTGATCTTCTATATATGAGCATATAGTCCTTTATTCCTTGAAGATACCTCAAGACTTTCTTTGTAGCTAGGATTACTTTGATATCTATGTAGCATTCTAACCGCAAATCTAATATCAAGTCTCATATATATTTGCAAATACATCATATTGACAATAATAAAAGCATATAGTATTGATTCCACTTGTTTACGTTCTACGTCATTTTTTAAACATTACATGAGACTAAATTTATTCCCTTTTGTATTAGGACAATCCCTGCTAAAATTTATTCATATTAAATCTCTAAAGAATTCTTTTGATATAGTTTTTCTAAGACAACCCTACCAATCCTTTTGATATATTTCAAAATATTGAAATTCTTATCATATAGGATGCCTCTCCCATTTCTTTCATTTCAAAATTCATAGAGAGAAAAATTTTAATCTTATTTAATATGTTTAAATCATTAGCAGAAAGTAAAATATCATCAACATACAGAACTAAAATTATAAATTTACTCCCACTCATCTTTCAATAGATATAGTGATCAATAATATTTTCTTGAAAACCAAAAAGATGTTATGGTATTGTTAAACTTAATATGCCATTATCATGAAGCTTATTTAAGTTCATATATTGATTTCTTAAGTTTATATACCAATATGACCCTTTTCTTCTATGGAAAAACTTTCATGTTGATCTATATAAACTTCCTCCTTGAGATCATTATTCAAAAAGACAATTTTCACATCCTTTTGATGTAGCTCTAAATCAAACTAAGCTAGCAATTCCACGACTATTCTCAATGGATCTTTCTTTAAGACATGTGAAAAATTCTCTTTATAATCAATGTCATCCTTTTGAGTATAACATTTAGCAACATGTCTAACTTTATAACATTCAATATTTCCATGCGAGTCATGTTTGGTATTAAAGACCAATTTGCATCCCACTGAATTAGATCCTTTATGTAAATAAACAAGGTCCTAGAGACTTGTTTTGTGCCATTGAATTTAACTCATCGTTCATAGCATCAATCCATTTATCAGACTTATCACTTTTTATGGCTTTTGAAAATTTAACAGGATCATTATTAATATCATAATCAAATTCTGAATCTCGCAAATAAACCATATATTCATCAGGAATAACTAGTCTTCTTATTTTCATAGGCTTATTAAGACCTATTTCATGTGGTTTAGTTAAATTAATTGTTGTAATTTAGTTTCTTCATAAGGTGCTATTTCATCTAAATATTATCTAGAATTATTTTATTCTTTCAATAATCGAACAATATTTAGTATAGATGTGGATACTGGAATGTTTATAGGTAATGGAACTTCAACCCTTATTTTACTAGTATCCACGACATGTTTTTTAGCACTTCCACTAACTTCACCATTTTTAATAAAATCAGCATTGGCTATTTCAACAACTCTTAGACTATTGTTTGGACAATAAAACCTCTACCTTTTAGATTTCTCTAGGTAACTAATAAAGTAACCTTTGACTATTCAAGAATATAATTTCTCCTCTTGTGGATGTTAAACATGTTCTTATGTTGGACAACCCTAAGTATACAGTTTCCTGAACCTATGTTTCCTACCAGTCCTTAACTCAAAAGGAGTTCTAGGTCCTACCTTATTAGGAATCCTATTTAGCAAATACATAGTAGTTTTAAGTGCATACATCTATAAGGTTTTGGGTAATGAAAAATTACTCATCATACTCCTAACCATAACCATTAATGTTCTATGACACCTTTCTACCACATCATTTTATTAAGGCGTGCTTGATATAGTATAATGTGCACATATGCCATGTTTCTAAAGAAACTCTCCAAATGGACCTGGAGATTGTCCTTATTTATCATATATTTTTTAATATTGACCACCTCTATTAAATCTTACAATTTTCACTTTTTTTTATCTAATTACCTTTTAACCTCTTTTACAAAGACCTTAAGGACATCTACAGCCTGAGATTTTTTATTAAGCAAATAAACATATCCATACCATGAAAAATCATCTATAAAGGTGATAATATATGTTTCTCCACTAAAAGATGGAGTATTAAAAGGTCCACGTATATCAGAGTGTATAATTTCAAGGAGCTGAGTACATCTTATAGCTCATTTTTTTACTATGTTTAGTTTGTTTTCCCTTAATGCAATCTACACATACATCGAGATTAGCAAATCTAAATTTAGAAGAATTTCATTCATTACTGATCTTTCTAATCTTTCTTTGGATATATAAACCAAACATTTATGCCACAAGTAGCTAAATTATTATTCATTATGCTATGCTTAGTTCTAACGGTATAATTAAAAAAATAAGGATTAAAAGAGTTAACATCAAGTTTCAATTTATATAAACTATCTATAAGAATTCTATAACTAATAATGGAATTATGTTTAAATAAACTAAAACAATCATCACCAAACTTTAAAGTAAAACCATTTTCATCAAGTTTAGAAAGAGAAATTAGGTTTTTAGAAATTTAAAGTAAATAAAGAGTTTGTATTAGATCAAGGCGATAATAAGTTCTAATATCAGACAATATATCCCTATGCCTTCAATTGGGACCTTTCTATAGTTTCTCATGAATATAAAGTTCTTAGTAGGGTTTATGGTTTGAATTATAAGGAATTCCTAAATAACATTAGAAATATGAGTAATAGCACCAGAATTAAAAAGGAACTTCAATTAAATTTTTTTTGGAACATATAAAAAGGTTAAATGTACCTTTGTTTTTAAATCAAGCCTTACAGTTTAGATAATATTTTTGATAGTGTCTCTCTTTCTTACCAAAATGACATTTATCTATCTCTTGTTCTTTCTTATAAACATTAGCAGTAAATTGTATCACTTTAGCAGGAACTTTCTTCTTAAATTTCTTTGCCTTTATCTTGTGAATCTTGTTAGGACCTTGAACCATAAGGTTAATTGAATGAACTCTTTGATTCTTTAGCCTTGTTTCCTCGTGAATGAGCATACTAGACAATTCATTAACATTCCACTTCTCATATATAGTGTTGTAGTCAATTTGAAAGGTCTATACTGAGGAGGCAATGAGTTTATAATGAATTACACTAAGAAGGAGTCATTAACTATCGTACCTAAAGTCTTTAATTTTGTTGCAATATTTGTCATCTCTAGGGCATATTGTTGCAAGCTTTATGATCCATCCAACTTTATGATCGTGAGTTCAACTATTAGAGTACCACCAAGAGACTTCTCAGTAGAACGGAAACGTTATTCCACAAATTTAATGTAGTCTTTAGAACTTTTAGTTTGTGAAATAGTGGTCTTCATATTGTTGGAAATAGTTATTCATATAAAATTAAGACAAAATATGTTAGACCTTTCTTATGCTTTATAATTTGTCTTCTTAACCACGCTGCTTGTATACATAATGGCAGTAGGTTTTTCTTCCAATAATGCTAAATAAAGATCTAGAACACCTAAATAAAAATTGACTTGTTCGCACGATTAAGAGAAATTCAAATCATTAAATACATTAACAAAAAAAGCAAGTGAATGAAGAGAAATAGCTGCAAATACATAAATATTCAATAAATTATCAGATCCAAAATAATTAAATATTTTAGATTATACTGTAAGTTTCCTTTGGGAAAACTTAATATCATATGTTTAATTTTATTCAAAATTTATCAGGTAATCAAACAAAAATAGATCATATTTTCATTTTAATTTTCAATAATAGTATGCATAAAGCTAACATGAAATCATTAATAAAATTAATACAACTCATGGCATCAAAATAAAATAAGGGGGTGCTTGGTTGATGGGTTTAGGAAGAAATTAATGGGTAAGGAATGAAAAATGAGTGGTTGGTTGTTGATTATGATTATAGGGGTAATGGTTTGATATCCCACTTTGGAGGAATCATCCATACCCATCATTTAGTAGAGAAATGAAATTCATTCCTTAATAGAGACTCATTTTTTAAAAATATTTTTAATACTAATTACTTAAATATAATCAATTAATTAAAATATAATTAATTACAATATAATTAATTAAAATAATAATATTAATTAATTAAGTACATTATAATTAA
>JANIJH010000003.1:36917566-36927806 GCA_024520975.1 Erythroxylum areolatum
ATGCATATGCAGTAAACCTGTTCCTCTATAATTAGAGGCCAGTAACATGCTCAATCAGTGAATGCAATGAAACCTATCAAACTGTCCCAATTATGAAAATACCCTTGCTAACAGTAACGGGATGTTACATTTTTGTTATTGAAAATGCAACCGTTACGCTGCCCAATTTTCGATAAGAAAATTGGTTATATGGCAAAGATAGATAAGAATAAGATATAGGATTTTGTTAATAAGTTTGGAAAATGATGAGTAAGAAAAATCAAGTAAGTTGAGATTAGCATGAGTTTAAGGACAATTTTCCAAAAAGGGAAAATAAGATCGCTTTGTATGAGTTTGATTAATGAATAAGAAAAAGAAAAAAATGTATACTGATTCGGGTAGGCAGTCTAAGGTATCCAACGCGACCAATTCGACGCTTCTTTAAGATAATTATTCACGGATGTCGAAAATTTGTGTTTCAGTTCGCTTAAATCGTTCATTTGAATTTGACTCCGAGCCAATTTGATTTGACTTCGTTTGTATGCTTTGATTTTCAAGTTGGCTTTCGATTTGACATTGGTTTGCTTCGATTCATTCACTTTTGCCTTTCGCTTTGACCCGCTTTGCGATTTTGATTTTCTTGGATTCGATCTTGATTCGTTTCCGTTTAGTTTCTTCGTTTTCCGGTTGGGGTCCGGTCTCAGGATCGGGTCTCAACAATCTTCCTACCATGTTTCTATAATTGATGATGATAATTGGCTATGGCATATGCGACTTCGGCATTTGAATTTTGGAAGTCTTAATTTTCTTTCTAAAAAGAAATGGGTATTTGGCCTACCAGCTACTAGTGTTATTGACAAAGTCTGTGCTGACTTGTGTTTTAGGGAAGAAGCACAGGGAAGCTTTTCCCAAATGCAAATCTTGTAAAGTAAGTAGACCACTTGAACTTGTTCAATCATATTTGTGCTTTGTGGAGGTTCCTTCCAATGGTGATAGTATGTATTTTATTATTTTTAATGATGAATATAGCAGAAAGACCTGTGTTAATTTTTTGAAATATAAATCTAAAGCATGTGATATTTTTAAGAGTTTCATGGCTTATGTTGAAAAACAAAGTGGGGATACTCTTAAAGTTTTGAGAACTAATAGGGATACTGAATATGCATCATTTAAATGTTAGATGCACTCCTCAACAAACGGGGTGGAAAAAAGAAAGAATAAAACTGTTATATATATGGTGAGATGAATGCCGCATGGTAAAAATTTGCCTAAAAGTTTTTGGATAGAAACAGTTTCTTTTGCTTTGTATGTTTTAAATCAATGTCCTACTAGGAGTGTTTGTGAAAAAACTCCACAAGCTTAGACTGATAGAAAGCCTAATATTGGGCATCCTAAGGTGTTTGGTTGTATTACTTATGCTCATATGCTTGATGAGTTGAGGAACAAATTGAATGACAGAGAAGAAAAATGTATTTTCATTGGCTACAATCATGAGATGAAAGGATACAAGTTGTACAATCCATAGACTAAGAAAGTTGTTGTTAATAAGGATGTCACTTTTGATGAAGATGCTATTTGGGATTTGTCAAGTGAAGAAAAAGTTCACTACCAAGTCCTTTAGATGTTGTTAAAAGAATTGATGATGATCCTGAGGTGGAGCCAATTCTTGTGGAGACTTCTAGTCATCCATAGAGACAACGACGCATGGCCTACTTATCTATAAGATTACATTATTGGCACTACATATGATTCTTTTGATGATAGTGTTGATATTGTTCACTAAGCCTTGTTTGCAGATTGTGATCGTTAGTCATTTGAGGATGTTGCTCATGATGATTGTTGGGTGAAAGCCATGGATGATGAGATTTATGCTATTGAACAAAATAGTACTTAGCAGCTCACTACACTTCCTGACAGTGCGTCGTAACGCTAGTTAAAATAAAATAACTAGACTACTATTATAACAGTGTTAACTCTAGGTCGATCCCACAAAGAGCGTGTGTAAAGTTGTTAAAATAAAATTAATTGGTGTTTAGGTTTAGGGGAAATAAAAGAATAAGATAAAACTAGACTAATAAAAACAAATTAAAGAAAACACAAAAAATGATAAAAGTGGGGAATTCGGTAGGTATCCAGTTCTTTGGTTCAATCTGGGCCTACACCTTAATTAAACATATTTCATTGATTTGTTGTTCTCAAACCTCTCTTAGTAACTATTAATTGTGGGTTAATAATTAACCCGAATTCTTCTTTAGGCAGTGTTTAACCAAGATGTGATCATTAAATAAGCTAACTACCAAATAACCTAAAATACAATCTCTTGATTTAATTAGGTAGTAACATTACGAATTAGGTAAATAGATTAATCAAGGAAACAATCACAAATGATGCATCATTTAATCTAGGTTATGTTATCCGTAACAATTACGAATCACTAGTTGCTACACACGAATTTCAACATAACAATTTCGGATTATATCAAAATTCTAGTGAGTTTGCAAATAAACGATTCAATGAACGCATTAAAATTATCTTTTCACAATACCCAATAGGTTTATATACAAATAACTGAACAATAATGAGAATACGATTATCCATACATAAAACTCTAATCAATTAACATAGGATAATATAATCAATTTCTAATGGGAGAAAGAAACAACAAAACAGTGAAATACACTTAACTTGGGTCGTCGGTGTCGATGTCACCTTCGAACCTAGTTGTTATGTTTTGCCCTTTATGGGCCTCTCCTAAAAAAATGCTCCCATTGAAGACTCCCTGTAGTGCCTCCCTCCTTTCTATCGTCCTCACGTTACTACCCTCTCTATGCTACTAATTTGTCCTTTCTCTGAATTAATTTTGGTCCACTGGTATTATTCACTTTTTATTCACACCTACTTGCCAATCCCTTATACTGTTGTTTCAGTGTTTTCCTTTTATTCTTCAGCCCAACGACTGTGATTTGGTGCCCTTCGCTATACATCTGTGTTTTGCTCCTTCACTTTCCGTTTTTCTCCTGACTATTTGTGTGAAACACAAATAACATTTATGTTATTCAGGTAAACAACATCTACATGAAATGTTGTTGGGTTTCTCCTACGCTGTGTTTTGTTTTGGCATTTCCTCCTTATGCTTCCACTTGCTGGCTTGTTTTACACATTTGTTATTACCGTATTGATGCTTTGGCTATCCACTTGCTGCATATTACGTGATTTAGCTTCAATTGTTCATGCCTTCTTTGTTTGACCAATTAATCCAAATGCTTTCCATTAAATTTGAACTCACGTTCTTGCATAGGACATGCATAGTCGATAACAACTTTAATTTATTATCTTTATGTTTTCATTTCTTGTCTTCTTCTTGTCTTTATTTGCTCTAATCTTCTTCTTTCTCCAAGAAAACAAGTGAATATAAATCTTTAAAAAATGACCCAAATATTGTGCTTTTGATTCACTTTAACTTCTTTACTTCCGAATTGTGCCTAAAATCACATATAAGTCAAAGTGAGTATCTTAAGTAATTTAATGTCATTAATTGCTAAGTGTTATGGAATAATTATACAATCAATTAAGCATATATCACTTCCTAAGGAAAAGAAACTAATTGTTGTTAAATGGGTGTATAAGACTAAGTACAAACCCAATGAAGAGGGGGATCACTTCAAAGCTGGCTTGGTAGCTTAAGGTTACAAACAAAAGCCAGGAATTGATTATTTTGAGGTGTTTGCTCCTATTGCTAGACTTGACATTATGAGAATGTTGCTATCACTTGCTATCCAAAATAGTTGGAAAATATTCCAAATGGATTTAAAGTCTACATTTTTTAATGGTGTCTTTAAGGATGAGGTGTATGTTGAACAATCTCTAGGTTATGTTAAGGAGGAGGAAGAAGACAAGGTTTATAGGTCGAATAAGGCCTTATATGGATTAAAAAAAGACCTATGGCATGGTATACTCACATTGATTCTTATTTTGTTAATCATGGCTTTCAGAGGTGTACTTATGAGCATACTTTGCATATTAAATCTAATCCGCAAGGTGATCTTATCATTGTATGCTTGTATATGGATGATTTAATTTTCAATGGAAATAATCCAACATTGATGGTGAGTTTCAGGGAGGCTATGGTTTATCAATTTAGGATGATCGATATGGGCTTGATGTCTTACTTCTTTAGTATTGAGGTGAATCAAATAGATGCATGGACTTTTATTTCCCATAAAAGTATGTAGGTGATATTTTGAAGAAATTCAGGATGAAGTTGTGCAACCCTATTTTGACTCTTGCTGAAGACAAGTTATAGCTTGTGAAAGATGGTAGTGATGAATTAGTTAATACAACTAATTATAAGAAAATAGTTGGGAGTTTGCAATACTTGACTGCTACGAGGTTAGATATCATGTATGGTGTTGGGATAATTAGCATATTTGTGGAGAGTCTTCGTCAATCTCGTTTGTGAGTTGCTAAGTGTATCTTGAGATACATTAAAGTTATACTTAGTGAAGGTATTTTTTTATTCCTATAGTAATGATGTAAAGTTTGTTGGATATACAAACAATAATTAGGTAGGCAATGTTGAGATGAGGAAGAGTACTGCTGGTTTTATTTTTCATCTTGGCACTAGAGTGTTTTTATGGTCGTCTAAAAAGCAATAGGTGGTTGCTCTCCGTACAGTAGAAGTAGAGTATATTATAGCAACAAGTTGTGTTACTTAAGCAGACTGATTGTAAAGAATGCTTAGTGAATTGAAATCAACAAGTCAAGTCTACAAAGATTTTTGTGACAACAATTGGACGATTGCAATGACAAAGAATCTTGTGTTCCATGGTCGTAGAACATATTGACATCAAGGATCACTACAATCAGGACTTGGTGAAAGATAATAAGACTGTGATCGAGTTTCGCTCATCTAAGGAGTAAGTTGCAGATATATTTACAAAGCCATTAAAGATAGATGTGTTTTGAAGCTCAAAAGAATGCTTGGAATGGCGAAGCGTGAAGACTTGGTTTAAGGGAGGCTATGTCAGGAATTAAACCAAGTAGGTTAGGTGCGATCAGTTTATTGGTGTGAGTATTATAGAGACAATTAACTCTTTATTTAACCTAGGTATATATATGTTAAGTTGTATGGACAAAAGAGAAGAGTGAATACAAAGAAAAAAAGAAAACAAAACAGAGAGAGATAAGTAGGGATCACAATTCTTAGCCTATGAGCCTAAGTTTAGTTGTTTTCAATGAGCCGATCCATGGGTCAGGCCTAGGCTCATACTGACTCGAGACTCAATTATTCTAAGCAAAACAATATCGTTTTATCTAAAAGAATTGAATCTCAAGTAAGTCTGAGCCAAGTAGCCCAGACTCGGACCCAGTTAAAAAAAATAAGTTATTTTTAAAAAGTTAATGGGCTGGGCCAGCCCATTGCCACCCCTACAGATAAGTGGGGTTGTGTTCTATATAGTCGAGATATGGTTTTGTTACTTTTAGTTTGATAAATCAAAACTGAGGTTACTGGTTATTTACTTTCTTTTCTACATGTTTTGTTGATTAAAATGTAGTCCTACATAAATATACAAAATTTTAAGCAAACAATGAAAAGAATAACTAATGTAAATCAGTTAAGCAACTCTTTGAGTATTGATTGCAGTAGTAGTTGAATCCATCATTTTCCCAAAGATTGAAATTTCAACAACGTTAATTCTACATAACTAAGATTCTCAAACATGTTCACCAAACAAGCTTAAATCACACGAAATAACAGACGAAACTTGGCAGCAAAGATAGTACAGTTTGAGATATGAAGCCAGATGCGGTTCCCTACTTCCCTCGATCGCTTAACTCCAGTGCTCTCACGAACTTTGCTCCAGCCCTGCAAACTGTAGCCCCTAAAAGAAAACCAGTTCCGACAACTTTAACCAGCAGGTAATAACATATAACATATAATGTCTTCCGTAATATCTCACTGTTCTTTGTTTTACCCATGGAAACATCACAGTTGACAGTTCCGTTCATTTTTCTTTTTAACTATACCTATAATAAGGCGTCTGAACAGTAAATCTTTTACAACTTTGGTAGATATCTTTAAACTCTCTCAGCTTTTTAGTTAGTGAACACACACACTCTCTCTCTTTCTCTCTCGCACACACACATATATATATATGAACGTGTGCACAGTGCACCTATTCTGCTTATCGAGAGTGCCTATGTCGTAAGACTTCTTACTAATATTGTAAAAGTTTTAAAATCTTTTTACTACTGAACTTCAAGGTTTACTAGTATGATACATTATTTCTTCAATATGCGTCAAACAAATTTAGTGTGTGATTGACTTAAAAATGTTTTCAGATAATTAGAGGACACAAAGGATAACGCTTAATTACATTGTTAGTGCTTCCAGAAACTGGTCCAGCAGTTGAGTTTGGAATGTACCTTGCCCACTGTACACCGCAAGTTAATATAGGAGAAGGAATCAAAAACCAGATTTAAGAAACAAAACTAAGCAAAAGCACTGTGAAGAGAAGTGATAAGTTACATTTTTAGCTGCTGTACTAAAGGCTTCCCTATGGGGTATCTCAGGATTGGCTGCTTTGATGCGCTGAATCTCCTCCCTAACCACCATGGAAAAACATGTTATAATAGAAGTACAAGTCCTACAAGTTAATCAGGAATAGCAGTGAAGGAGGGATATAAATGCATATATATATATATATATATCTTCCTCTTACTTCATGAATCGATTGTACGCAGATGGAAGTCGGTGCTTTTTCTCAGGTGCTGCATAGCAGATTCTAGTATATTATATAACTCGGGAAGCCTGCTAGTAATTAAAAAGTGAAATATAAACGGAATAATAGAGTTTCATACGCTTGACCACAAAGGGTGCTTTGGGTGATAATGGCTCAGAAGTTGTGGCTGAGCATGTTGAAGAAGATTGTCCACGCTTAAAATCACCGCAATGCTCTTGCTTCTCCTTTTAAGACATTCACCTTTCGTTAGTAATACATATCCTTTTGATCGTGACAGAATAATATATTTTCTCTAATTAGAAAGAGTGGATTTTATATTATTTCATCTATATGCATGCCTTTTCATTTGCATAATGAGTGCCAGCATAATACATAACTAAGATTTTGGATTTAAAAAAAAAAAGAACCAATCTACAGGGTCTCTTCGTGTTCGTGTGTGCATGCTGTGTGAGATAGTGTCTTATGGGTGTGTTTTTAGGCATGGAGACAAACCTGAACCAGCTGGTGATCAAGACATTGACCTTGGAGTGGAGGTCTTGTACTAAGAAAAGACAGGTTACTGCAATGGCCACATTTCACGGTCACAGTGTCCAACAGCCGCTTGTATGGAATCCCAACCTAGAACCATCCAAGTCAATGCACATGAAAATGACAAAGAATGACCACAACAACATATTATGGCTGAAGATAATGCGCCAAAATGTCATTCTTCTGCATCACACACAGAAAGCAATGTTTCGAACATTCAATATAGCTATATATGCGAAATAGAAAGAAATCTTTCACAGCCCTTTGTCCGCAATAGGGTTTGACATGTGCCATATGATAGCTAGGGCTACATAACAGACAAACAACAAGTTGAATTATATGCTGTTGTTCCCTACCACTTGGATTTTGACCTACACAGTTCAGAAATATGAGTGTGTCTGTAATGGTTAAGATCACAGTTTTAGCATAAATCAAAGGAAACGAAAATGTTACTAAGCTAATATGTGTGTTCTTGCTTAATATCCAAAGCGAATATTTTATTGTTTTCAGTCATTTATTCTATGTGAGAATTAAGAAACAAAAGCTCATGAAAGTTAGAAAAGAAAAGACATAAGATTCTTAAGGGGTGAATAATAACATTTAAATTACCGCAAGAACAGTGTTGCAGAAGTTGCAGCGAACATAGCACAGATGTTCAGAAGGTGGGATCAAGTCCATGGTGACTTTCTCTTCTAAGTTCATTTCTGGAAGAAGAAGAAGAAGAAGAAGAAGGAAAAAGAACAGACGAGCAAGAGAAGGATAGGACGCCAGAGAAATTGTAGCTTAAGATTTGTAATTGAAAAATGGGACGTTGATTAACAATATAGAGGAGGCTAAGCTTCAAAAAGGGGATCTGAGGTTACTGATAGTAGACGTAGCTACTAGCCAGCATTGCGCTGCATTTAACAGGACCTGAACTTTCCATGGGTACTTTGAGGTTTGAAGAAATAATTATTGTTGGAAACTCCCAAAAAACTTATAATGTGTTGATTTTTGAGCTGTACTGATGATTTTGCCAGTTAGTAAAGGTACTTTACATCTTTATCATTTTGCTATGGTTGTATTCTATCATTTTGCGACAAAACAAAGAATATGAAGCATTAAATAAGATCTTAGAAGAGACGAAACATTTTGATAATCTGGAGATTTTGGCTTTTTTTGCAACGCCCTTTCAAAAAACTTATTTTATACAAATTCTATACGATAAGAATTTAAAAAGGCGTTTACTTAAGCTTAAACACAAATAAAATGATTTTGTTTTGAGAATTTCAATTCCTATCAAAACCTGAGACAAGAAATGAATTAACACGACAAAGGTCATTAAAAAGTAGCAGCAGCAATTATATATCCCACACCAACAATTACTATTATGATCTTATGCTAAGAAATTAGAAGAGAGATTTTGAGATGCATATATGCTTATTATCCGAAAAAATGGAGACTCTTAAATGGTAAGTTTATGGTTGGAGTAAAATTTAGGATACCCGTGTGACAAGATAGTTGGAGAGAAGCGTGGAGTTGGGCAGGCATGAAAAGATAGTGAAGGGAGAAGAAGCTCAGCATGCATTCCATCTTTTGTGGGTGCAATGCTAAACGAGGAAAGTTGAAATAGACAGGAGCTACAATAGCAAGTCACTGTCACAATACGCTGGTGAATACAGGATTTCATTTTTATCAAGGAAGTGGTCGGGTGAGAAATCTGTCTCGTCGTGATGGGACGATTCGTCAGTTTCCATACTTGGTAACAATGTCATAGAAGTGCTTGCTTTTCTCACCTTTCTCTGCTCGTATAAACTTCTTCTTTCCCTAGGCCTTTCTACTGCTCTCCTTGATCCATTGTCCGATACTCTTTATAGTTGTTGCTTAATATATCTCCGTTATGTACTTCTGTCTGATACGTGTCTAGTATTTTTATTTTCTCCAAGTGATGTTAGGAAAAATTTAGGTATATATTTGGATCTTTCGTCTTTGGCATCTTGGTTAACAGGCTCAAGATTCATAATGAATTAAAGTAAAAATCTAAAAAGAACAAGTTGCCAACAGCGTTAAACTTCTTAACTACCAAGGTATGAAAATCTATGACTTGAATCATGCGACCTTTTCTTCTATTAACCATCTGATTACAGGTTTACTTTGCTAGGCTTGAACTTTAGCTTGGAGTAGTCACAGTAGCTATATATGGTGAGTCGTGATGGATCGATCTTAGCCCAAGTCGGATCTAACCGCTGTGTTTCTTGATTCTTCTTGTTCAAACTCAGTTTCCTTGTGCCAATCTAGACTTAATACTGACTTCTAGCTATAGATTATAGGATTTAGTGGTGAGAACATTGACTACACTAATCCTCGGCCTTCGGTTAACTCTTTAGGTAAATTCTCTCTCTTTTAAATTTTGTGCTGAACTTCCTTAAGATTGATTTGTTAATCTTCATCTTATTGGTTTGCATGCATGTATCTCCTATGCCATATCTGCTTTTTGTTGATTGTCAAATTAAGTAGGGCTTATTGGGCACCGTTTCCGGAGCCCAACGTCGGATCATGAAACGTGAGCTTAATCCAATAAAATTTCCTTAATCATCATTGGTTCATCTTCTTTCTCTGATACCAAACATGTTGGACCCCGCTTCTGGAGCCCAACATTCGGAGTCAAAAATGTGATCTTCGTAATGAGCGTGTGTATTATCTTGGAGGGTTATTTCCATGAACCAGTGTTAGCCATATCCCACAAGAGTGATGTGTGCCCACACCAATCAAATACCAAAATCATAATTGACTTCTTCAACACAATTGTAGCTCCAAGTCTCTAGTTTAATTTGAAGCAAAAACTATCTCAATTGGAACCCTATAGAAGAAGTTTTGCTTAAAAAGTCAAAGTATACCCCAGTCATGCTCTCCCAACCAACCCCTCACTTTCTTTCCATCAAACTTTCTCAAATCAACTCTAAAAGATCCCAATTTTTATGAAGAGATAGATACATGTGTTAGGAAGCTAT
>JANIJH010000003.1:36992156-37011781 GCA_024520975.1 Erythroxylum areolatum
CTATCCTGAGACCAGGCACCAGACACCACCTCTAGAAAACCATTATCAAGCAACCATGAATTCTCAAACTTAAACCGATGGACCCTTTTAACCAGAAACACAACACTTGCGAAGAGTTTAATTGGAGTATGATCGGAATAGGAGCTTACCAAATTAAAGAGCTTGTGGAAAGGAAAATAATTAAGCCAGTCCGTAGTGACAAAAGCCCTATCCAATCGTTCCAAAACCAGGGAATCTAAACCCCTACCCCGTTCCTAGGTGAAGCCAAAGCCCACAAGAGGGACGTCAATTAACTAACAATCGGCAATACATGAGCTAAACCCCTCCATGAGCGAAGCAGGATAATCCCGACCACCAATTTTGTCATTAACAGAGAGAAGATTATTAAAATCGCCCATGCATACCCATGGTAACTTATAACAATGAGAGAGAGCCTTAAGAAGTTCCCAACTACTCCACTTCCTATGGGATTCCGGGAAGCCATAGAAGCCTGTGAATCTCCATCTGAATGCACTAAAGTGAATAATTTCCATATCAATATGATTGCTCGAATAACCCAAAACAGTAGCATTACTAGTATTATTCTAGAGGAGTGCAAGACCCCCACTACGACCATTTCGGTCAACAGAAAAACAACAATCAAACTTCAATAAAATACGTAATTCCTCCATCCTACGCGAACTAACAAGAGTTTCACTAAGAAAAAGAAAACTAGGCTTATTGACGATAACAATGTCCTTCAGAGCATTCACTACACGCGGGTTGCCCAAACCCCGGCAGTTCCAAGCTATACAATTCATGGTGATCGGTGGGTCTCCTGGACAAGACCGGCCGTTGATAACTCAGTAGCACTATAGGTTGCATTCGAAGAAGTTGAGTAGCTACCACCTTTCAACTCAACGAGATTGGGACCAATGTAGGAACATTCGCGGGGACGTTTTTTAACTTCATCAATAATCATGACATTATCTTCCTTGCCCTTACAGACAGCATCAAGCTCCGCATTAGTGCCAGTCTTTGCCAGTTCAGCAATCCGGGTTACAGGTGTGTATAAAGCGACAGCTGGCGCAAATTGAAATTTCCTATAATGAGAGCCATAATTATCCATAACTTTGTTATGCTTCGATTTTGCCATGATCGAATCTTGATTCCCTTTATTTAGGGACATACTTTCAAACTGTGCGTGAAAAGCGGGATCACAGTGCCACTGATTTGGGCGGAATCTAAGCTGATCACGTACCTCGGATCGGATCTTCTCCGGCCACTCCCTTGTGATTTCCTCCTCCGGTAGCTTCGTAAGCTTAACACAACTGGACTCACTGTGCCCGACAATGCCGCACAAATAGCATATGAGAGGGATCCGTTCATAACTAAGCGAAACGTCAAAGAAATCACCCCCCTCCTTACAAATACGCTTGGTCCTCATAAGCGGTTCAGCTATGTTTATTCGAGCTCGGAAGCGCAGATACTGAACAATAGAATTTCGCTTGTTTCCCATATCATACTCCAGAAATGAACCCATAATATTGACCAGGTTGATCGCTAAAGATTCCGAAGCAAAGCCCGGCGGGAGATCATGCACTCGAACCCAAAAGTCAGCAAACCGAAACTCTACTTCATCCGAATTCTCGCCCTCTCTCATCTGATGAGCCAACAGAATACAATTGTTAAAACTCCATGATCCTCCGGCCAGCATTCTTCGAAGATCAACCACATGAAAAAACTAGAACAGGTATAGACCCTCTCCCCCGAAAGGTTTGATCGATCAGCCTTTAATAGGGCGCCATATATTGAGAAGAGTCCTTTCCATGGCCTCAAAGTTAACATTACGTTCGCCCAAAAAACGACCTAGCAAACTCAGATTGTAATCTATACAAACCCCTTCAATATCTGAAACCTTAACCACGAGTTCAGTGTCTTCTTTCTCGCGAATAGACAGCCTTTGAAATTAAGGTTCCATGACTAAACAAGAGAAACACCCAACGACAAACGAGACAGAAAGAATAAACCTAACAAGACAAAAACATGCACGAAGACATGACAAAACTTGCACCCTTAGAGAGAGGAAACGGGCAAGATGGTTTGGATATGATCCAGTCGTACATGTTTTCTTCAAGACAAAATCATTTTATTCCTTAATGATGGGTAAAAATTATAAATAAATAAAAGCAAATGTTGCCATCTCCACCTCTACTTAGGCATTTTGTTTCCCTAAACTCATTTGTCATCTCTCCACCACTCACCTAACCCCTGATTTTCACTAGCCTACTCGTCAGTTCTTCCCTGTTTCTCTTCTTAATTAGGCTCCAACCTCCAGGTAATCGCCTCCAAGTTATCATCCTCATCTTTTCTTAACTAGAATTTCTATTTCTAAGCCAACTTAGATGGTGCATATGAATGTTGTTATCTTTTTTATATGCTAATTAAGAATAAAATGTTAGTCCACTGGTTTGATATTTGCTATTTTATTTTTACATCAACTGTCGCTTATAGTTTCTTAGCTTTTATAAGTAAATAGCAATTCTACAAATACATCTTTTTGCTTATGTATATATACATTTATGTAATTGTTCTCTATCTATATGTATCTATCTTGTGAGAAAAAATCAAATAATTTCTAAAATTTTGACTCATTTCTTGATAATTATGCATCTTTAAATTTTATGTTTACTCAGATTATTAACATGTGTAAATGGGACAAATTTCACAAGTATAAATATTAGCCTTTTCGAGTTTGGCCTTGCTCAGTCTGATCAAGGTTTAAATTATCAAAACTTAATTATGCATTAGATTATATCAGACTTAAGCTCGGGCCGAAAAGCTCAACCCATAAGGAGCCTAGGCTTGATCCAATCTTTTAGCATCTCTACCTTAAGCAATTGTTAGTGTTAAATCTGACAAGTTAGCTTTCTCGTAATATGATCTTTGTGTTTCATTTAAATGGTGTGCTTTATTTTCTTTCAAGGCCTAGCATAATTAGGATCATACTTTTCAAAATAAAACCTCATTTGGACTTCAAATTCTCAAAAGGCCAAACCAAATGAGTTTTGAAATAATTAAGTCCTCCGTTTAATTCATAGTTGCTTAAAATAATCATTTTCTTATTTCACTTGTTACTTTGTCAATTGTCAAGTGATTGTATGATGTAAGACCTGGAAAATTATTAACAGGAAGACAAGATTAAAAGAAAATTGAAGTCCCGGAAAATCTCAAAGCTTAAGTCAAGTTCTATGTGCCAGAGCACTAACTCATATTCTTTTCCCACTTCTAAATCAAACTCACATTTTGTTTGGAGCATAGGTACTAGTCACAAACCGTAAGCACGTTCTTTAGTCCCATATCAATTTTAACTTCCCAGCTTTAAAACTCAACACTGGGTATTTCTTTTTAATTCTAAGCCCTAAGATTTATTGTAGACATATCAATTTCTAAGCATTTTCTTTATTTTAAAGTTTTAAGATTTAGCTCTAATCATTTATTTTTTATTTCCATGTCAATTTCATGTCAAGTCATAAGACACATCTCCTTTTATTATCCCTATTTTAAAGTCTTAATATTTATTTTAAGCATCAAAGTCAGTTCTAACATTTCTTTTTAATGCTAATCCTTAATAGACATATCAATTTAATTTTAAGCCATAAGACTTAAATCTAGGCATTTCTTTTTTATGTCAACACGATTATGGATGTTGGTTGATGCTGGCGTTTTCACTGGGTATCAGCCAGTGGTATATTATATTATCAAGGTAGATTTGAAATTTTTTTATAAAAAAAAATCCATCTTATTCTTACCAACCCTAGCTTCATCCCTTACCCTATTACACTCACAGGAAAACCGACCATAAAAGAGAGGAGAGTGAAGAGAGAAGACTGCCACCTGCAGCCTCGACAAAAAAAAAGATCCAGCCACCAACGTCTCTCGTTTGCAACAGTTCCAACCTCCAACTCCTCTGATCTACTCTCAGCTCCTCTAATCTACCCTTCCCTGAATTGCTAGTTGCTGCTATTGTGCAACGCTGCATCGCCAGCCCTCACTGTCGCCATCAACTATTACTTGACCCACTTCACTTTAGCTTTGTATATTATACATTTATCCGCATCTCGCCAGCTCCAAATCTCGAATCACTGGAGAGTTGATAAGAGGTTATTCTTATTTAAATAAAGTTACAGGTTTGAACTTTTCTTATATACGTAACAATTTAAAATTTAAGATCAGAATTTTACCTTCTGTAAAAGACCTACTCAGTTTAAACAGGGATTAATTTAAATATGAATGACTTTAAAATACTTTCTATAATTAGAACTCTTCTAAGAGACTTCGTAAAAAAAAAACCTGATGCCTCTAACTAAACTGATCTATTGGACCTTGGGCCTAACATATCCGCTGGGATGTTCCAAGGTTTCTTTTTTCTAGCTATTTAATCGGTTTACGCCCACGCATACTCTCCAAACACAATATCTATTTTATATAATCAAATTTTTATGATATTTCTTATACGAAGTATAATATATTATACTTATTATTTGAAATATAAAAACTGATACTAAAATAAATATATTATACTTATTTATTTTTATCGGCATAAATATTTAAGATAATATTAAATATTAATAAATAATAAGTAATTGATATTTAAATATTAATTAAATAAGTTTTGATAAAAATTTTAATGAGATCTATTCAAAAAATTAGATGATTTACATGTTTTGTTTACTAGAGATTTAAATTTTAATATTAAAAATAAAAACTAAATACTAAAAATTCTAAAATATCAATCTGTGATGAAAATGCACCTAGTCTACTGAGTTTAATATTTTTTAAAAAAAGTTAAAAAGAATTGATAAATGGATATCAAAAGGATTGTAAAGACTAACAAGTCAAGTAATATCAATTCTATATTGAATCTAAGTAAGATACACATCCTTAACGATGTAAAGGCTAAGTAAATAATTTGATATTTGTTCAATATAATTTAAAGCTTTACGAATGTATAATATTAATAAAATAAGAAGTTTTATAAATCTAAATTGTTTTGATCATGTAAATCTTTTAGTAGATTGATTTTAAGAGAAACCAAATTTGATAAATAAGAGTGACTTAAACGAATTGACATATCATTTGGTACAATAAATTTAAATAATGATAGTAATGAAAATTTTGTACAAAATAAAAATTAAGATTAATGCAATTTGAGCAAATACTTGGTTGAATAAAATTTCAGATTTTCATTTCTTCTCTTTTCTTTTAATTTCACTTGTATTTAATACATATGTTTAATTTTGTATACGCAATCTAAACATAAATTTTTTAACTGTAAATACTTTTATTTTAAGTTTCACTTTCTATGTCGAATACGAACTTTTGTTATAATACTTATAAAGTCATAAAGTTTTATTATTCTTACTATTTGATATTTTGACGTAATTATTCTTTATTATATGATATAAATTATAATATTTTAAGCACTTTGCGTTATTTATAGTTTTATATACATATGATGAATAAATAATATTTTCTTATATTAATTATGATTATTATTTAAATGTAAAAATATAAAATTAATATTAATATAAATAAAGAGATAGTTGTTATTTCAAATTTATATTATTATAATTTTTGAAGACAAAATTGATATAAAATTTAAAAATCATATAACTAAATATATTAAGAGATTATTTTATAATTTTAAAAAATTTAGAAACTATTTTATAATTATAAAAAATTATTCAAAATAATACTTAATATTGAGCTAATATCGGTATCGCATTGTACTAAACTAGAACCAAATTCAATACCCATATGAGTACGGTATTTGTAACATGGAGTTAAATACTCCGTTGAAAAACTTTATGAGAGTCTCACACCTTCAAACAAACGTTGTACAATCCTGTGCACCTTGTAACTTTTTATTATTCAATGCATTTATTTAACTTTTCAAAAATAGAAGAAAGCAAATGTTATTGCTTTAACTGTTATAAGCCACGGAAACATCACCCTATACAATTAGCAGTCTGCAGCATGTGATACTGCAATTTAAACCCCATTCGTTAAATGCCCTTGTGCGCTTAAGCTCGAGCTACTGAAAGGTAAACTGTGGCATTATTAAAAGTTTAGAGCCAATAAAACAAAAAACAAAAAAACTAATTAATGAGTAGACATTCTTCATGTTTGTATTAAGAACACAACGTAACAAACAACAGTTCCTTAGTTCACTGGTCCAACATGACGGTGGTTTCAATTGATAAGGTCGGTATCTTTCCCCCATCGACTATTTTCTTTAAATCATGCTATTGTTATGTTCCGACCAACATATCATGACAATTGTAAGTTGTCATGATATGATTTTGTTCCGACCAAGAACATCATGAAAAAGAGAGACGTAACGAAATTCACAGTGAAACTGGACCGGGGCCAGCGCAGCTGACAAAACTGCGAGACCCCATTTTCCAGTGAATGTCGTCATTAGTAGCCTAGTGGGTCCTGGAACCCACGAGATTTCAAATTCATGTTTCATGTTTTTTCACTTTTTAACCAAAATATTACATATATCCAAGAATTTTAAAAATTAAAGATAAAAACCAAATGCTTTATTCACCCCAAGCTTCAAATTCATGTTTGATTGCGAGAAATAGCAACAAGTTTTGATGACTTCCCAATCACACAGCTTCAATTCGTCAAAATGGTTCAGAATTGGGGATTTGACCCTTCTGGATCCTTTAGAATTTAGAACAGAATATAAATCATTTAGATGTGATACCAGACCATGAAATGAAATGGTTACATGAATGCCAAATCTGATACTTCGACTCTCTAAGCTCATAAGCCGTACAGATCCAAAACATCAAACATATAAGCACTAGAATATTGTCCGGCTCAACAGTATTAGGCTAATAAGAATAACGGTAAAGGAAGGAAATAGTACAAGATATGATTAAATAACTACCCAAATGTAGAGCTAGAAAGGCATCTACTTGGCGTTGCCATTGGCTAACTTTGCTTGTTGTGCCGCGGCAGGTTTTCCCTGAGAAGAGTTGAGTTCATCCCAAGCTTCAATCCAAGTGACCATAGCATCCGCTAATTTGTTGAAGTAAGGGTCTACCTTGCCAAGTTTTTCCTTCACTTGCTTAGACAGTTCCAAGTAGCATTGCTGAACGGTGGTGCATTCCTTGGGAAAGACTGCTGACTGGAAAAATGGGATTATCTCTTCCTGCCAGAAGATCCCCTTATACTCCTTTTTCAGGTTGACAAAAGGGTTGCTTGCTTTGCTATGCCAGATGTACGGCAACCCTGTCTTAACACCCCATCCCATATGATCACAAATGACCTAAAAGTCATGAACATTCGAAGTTCCATCATTTAAGCACGACAAATGTCAGGTTTCAATCCTACCAATTACTAGAAGCATTATCTATCCCATGAAAGGGAAAATCATGTGATTCATAATACTGATTAAACATAATGGAGAGTTGTCCTTTGCATGAACTTTGTGATTATTAAACAGTTGAGGTAAACACGAGGATTATTGAAGAAAATGTACCTTCATGCACCACCCAGCCCACATATCGTCGTAGCGTCCAATTGGCTGGCCATCACCCATAAGACCAAAGTACATTGCAGGTCCAATCAACTCACGGTCAAATGCCAGATTCATGCCACACATAGGGAACAAGGTTCCCTTGGGAATTGTCAGAACAGCATCAACATACCTGGGAAAAGTAAAATAAGGTGAAACTAATGAGCAAAGTGCCATGGAATCCTTCATGATTATGAATTTTCCCGTTTCTAGATCCCAATACCTTGTATTTCTCTCCTTAGGCTTCACAAGTTGGGTGGGAGCATCATAATCTGGGATGTTGAGCCAGAGACCATGAGAAACAGCAGTAGTGACACCCTCTCGGAGGCTGAAAGGATATCCACGTACAAAGTCCGCACCTTCTCTGAATGGATCGTAAAGAGTATTGAAGAAATATGGAGTTGACGGACTTAGCAGGTTCCTTATATGCTGTTCCAATGCATTGATCTCTTTGCCTGACGGATCTTTGGCGACCTGCAGTGAACAGAGATTTCTGAGGATAAACAAAAAGTGGAGCTAAATTTACTAAAGAACAAGTTTTGACCATTATCCAACACTTATTCTTTGAACTTTCTTATCAGTTAGCTGATCTCCATTAAGAACTATGATTTAAACAAGTGGTACCATCAGATCTGGCATCACGCTTTCGTCAAAAGAAGAAAAGAAGAGTAAAATACTGTCCAAGTGACGAACTCATTGGTTTTGTGAGCAGCCGTTCGGTCATTAGTTTCTCTACCATGTTAATGAGACACTATCAGAGGCTCTCCGTTAGGTTCTTAAAGACTCGACAATTTCATAAATATCTTGAATGATGCTATTGTTTGAAATCCGTATTGACAGTTCGTAACTTGTTTCAGTTTGCAGAACAAAGTCAAAAACATGATAAGTTTGAAACAAGAGAATCATTATCAATGTGGCAAAGAAACAATTCCAGACTTGCCTCAAGCAACATCTACAACTTTAATGATATAAAAAGTACAACTCTCGGAACTTCAAAAGTACGAGCCATGCGCATAAACACAAACTTTTAAGGATCACAGGGACTCCCAAAAAGCGGTCGAACGAATCCCCTCAATCTTCTCATTTGAATGAAGCATAAAAAAACAAAACATCAAGTTAGAAGAGAGAAAAGTTAAATGATCAAAGTTCAAATTTTCCGGCGGGGGACGGGTTCTTTGACTTCATTCCAGAATCAAACACAATTAGATCCAAAAACCTCTTAAAAGAAGAGAATTCATGAAAAGAGGAGTCATGAATCGGGTGATTCGAAAAGAGGGAGTGGGAGAATAAGATCTTACAAAGCAATCGTCATCAATGGTGAAGACATACTTCTTCTTAGAGACCATGTAGCCAAAGCAGCGACAAGCAGAGTCCTTGAAGGAAATGCAAGAGGCCTTAGGACCCAAAATCCTGTTGATATCATTCCTGTTGTAGAGTTCATAATCAAAGCCCTCAGGGACTTTGATGGTCTTTGATGGGTCACCATCTTGTACTATGATCAAGTGATATGGCTCAAAAAATGGTCTCCACATATCCAGAAAATCGAGGTTTCGAATCGTGGGTATCACTATATCGAGCTCATCTCTCAACAGGGGAATAGGTTTGGTCGACGATCCTGCCATTGTTGGAATATTGAGCAACAAATTGGCGGGATCTGATATACAAAGGAGAGTTTGTTCGTGACTCTGGCCTGTTGTGTGTGAGTCTAATATATAGAAGGTTTGAGGGGTAAATTGGAATAAAAAGTAGCTTGTTATTAACTTTTTAGGTCTTTCCGATTACGAAAGGAGTGAAAGAAACAGAAAGATGAGACCGCCAGAGTGCTTGATCAGTTCTTTTTTTGAATTTGAACCTAAAAAGGGACATAACAGTTTCCACCGTCATTTACGGATTCTACTAAAGTGAACTGAAGGTCAATTTGCTGGCCTTGGATTTTTCTTGAGTTAAGATATTGCATGTTGAATCAAATTGCCTCGTTGATATATATTGTTCGCTGTTAAAATGAATTCATAGTATGTATAAGTTTTTGCTTGTACAATAAATATGATAAAAAAATTAATTCTATATTAAATAGTTATACTTTGTAGCTTGAGTATTTTTATTGATTTATATATTACAAATGACAGTTATCTTAATCATAACTAAATATTAAAACTTATTTATTTTTATTTAAATTTGAAATAACTTCAAATAAAACTAACAATTTTCAGATTAAAATTTTCTCACTATATCACATTTTAAATTTCTTCTTAACTTATGGTATAGCATGAGGATCCCTACTGAATAACTGTAAGAGGTTTTCAATTATTTTTTAACTCTATGTAATCTACATATAAATACCAATAACAAGTAACAATAAATAGGATATAAAAATATTATGTCATTCATTTAAACTTTCTAGTTTTTTTTATTCTTTCTTCATTTGTAGAGTTGCCAACGGCATTTATAAATTTAAGATAGTAAAAAAAATTACTAAAACAGAAAATAAAAAATTTCTAAATAAATTGTGTATATAAGTGTATGTAAGTGTATATATATATGAGTTTGATAAGTGAGAAATCCAAAAGTAACTAGTTCTAGTTTTTCTAGCTATTAATATTAACAATAATATAGAAATATTTAGATATTAAATGAATTATTTTTCAATAAAAACTTTAAAATACTGATATTTGGAAGTAGTACTTTTATTTTGTCAAACACGTTTTATTTCCTAAAGAACATTAAGGAAAAATCAAATTAAAACTTGGGATTTTTGTTTTTGTTTTTATTTTTAGTTTTCTATTTTTGTTTTCAAATTTAGTAAAAATTTTGACTTGTTTGAGTTTTTAGTTTCTGGTTTTGGTTTCTTCCAGTTTTTAAAAATTATGAAAATCATAAAAAGTGGTTTTTATTTCCTTTTTTCATGTTCTTTCATAATCTGATTTACTATTATTTAAACATACTTTATTTAATTATTTATTTTCAATAAAAATTATGAATAATTTAATTCAACATTATATTTATTTATTTAATAAATTTAAATTTATTATCAATAAAATTATGAATAATTTAATTTTATATTTAAATTATATATAATTAAATTTAAAATATATAAATATTCAAATAATTTTTGATTTAATAATTAAAATATATTTCAAATAAATATTAATTTTATAAATAAATTTTAATTTATAAATTATTTATTTTATTAAAATAAAATAATTTTTAATAATTTGTTAATAAATATTATATAAGAGATTAAATAAATTTATTTAATTAAAAGTAATTTATCTTTAAATTTTATCTAAAATGTAATTATTATCAATGATAAAAATATAACTACATCAATATTAATAACCAAATAAGTTTTTGTTTTTATTTGAAAGAAAAACATAAATAAAAAACTGAAAACTGCAATAAAAATAGAAGTCAAACTAAACGACGTAAAACTTAAAATTATGATATAATTTTAGTAATGATATCAAAAGATTTTAAAGCATCGTGGTCAGTTTTGGAAATAGAAATTCAAACCTTTCATTTGTTTCATTAACGGTAAAATTTGTATTTTTAGCATAAATATTTTCTTAATTTGAACCCCATCTTTTTTTTAAAAAAATATGTCTTTAAATAAATGTAAAATTTGAAGAAATTAACTATTTGTTAATTAAATGACATATCAATAGTATTATGTATTATTTTTTACACTTACATATTATACAATATGACTATTTTTATATTTTAAAAGTAAAAAATAGTTTTATTTTAAAACATGTTACTTCCTTAAAATCTCACTTGCCTGTTTTTTGTATCGAGTTTGTGTCTATCAAATAAATGACGTAGAACTTTCGAGTTCACGTAAGATATTTACCTTCACAGCTCATCAATGGAGATGGCGTTTATCATTGGGTAAAGCAACAAAGAATAGGCGATTATTATAGACCTAGAGCTCGCCGATGCTCATTGACATTTCACGTCGAGAAATTGGTTATATGAGAGATTAATAAACTGGTGCTAGGATAATTTGGTAATACTTTCTGGGATTGAACAGAAAATGCACTTCTTGACGAGCCAAGATACTAGAGAATCGAAGGAATGCCACCGAAGATTTCTCCAACTAGGTGGTTTTGGGCTACGGTTAGAATTTGAAGGTTGGTAAGGATACCCATCACTGGGAAGAACGTGATTTATAATACAATCAAATGTAAATTGATGTAAAAGAAAAAAAAAAGATTGATAATATTAGATAGTGAAATATTACTTGAAAGAAGAGTTTATAATGTTATATAGTGAAATATTGTTTATCATTTTATATTTCATTTTAAACCAACTAAATTAGAAGTAACTTCTTTTTACTGTTTATGATGAAATGAAATGTAACGTAAAACTTTCCACCTTTATCTTATTTTATTATAAATTTTATTTTCAAACAATAAAATAATATTAAATTTCATTCCATTATGTTAATAACTACTCAATCAAACATATCCTAAGCATTTGTTATAATAGAAGTGTATACAAAGTTCAGTCATCAAAGTTGATTTTTTTGTACAAATACAATAGAAAATCTCTGGTCTCATATGTTTCGTAGCTTTTGAATAATAATTAGTTGAAGCATTCATGCCTCCTTGTTTCTTGTACTTTCCTAATTAGTATATAGATTTATGATAGATGTAAATTCTAAAATATGAAATTTTAACATTTTCAAAATATTTCATATCAGAAATTTATTTTTATATTTAAATAAAAGATAATTTTTAAGTCACGCATATCTTTTTTTTCTGTCTAATTTTCCGGGCCTCTTGTCTACTTGTTATGCTCATATCTACTAACTAATAATATTGTTCTTGTACTTATTCAAGCTTAAGTTAATTATTAATTGGAAATAGAGATTATTTTGCATAAATGCACATACAATCTTTCTAACTTTCTCTCTGCTTTTGTGTTAAATCTACACATTTTTATACAGGAAAACTAACAGTATACTTGCCGAAACAAGTGGATACCTCGTTTAAGATTAAAACACCAGACGCTTGAGTTTCGTTTGAGGTTTTTTTTTTTTTTTTATGCGTTAAGGTTGAGATAAAAGAAGTTTTATTCCTTTATGTAATGGAAGCTTTGTTCAGTGAGTCCTTTGTAAGCAGAAAAGGTGAAATAAAAAACAAAATTTTCCTAGACGGTTGCAGATTCAATCCTGAAAATGTATTTACTAAGAAAGTGAAAGAATAAGGATATGAACTGTAGAGACGAGAGATTGTCGGCAGGCTGCCAGCCAGATCCTTTGTCACCGACACTCTTGAATGTTTTTAGCAATGAGGGTAGGGAAATGAGACCCACCACTAGTTCTTACTCTTATCGCAATTTGCTCTAGAATTCAGACAACGTTATTTTCTTTTTCCCAATTTTGTCGGAAATGGAAAGTACGGATATTAAACAAGAGTTAATTTCCAAAAACAAATTTTGATCTACTGCAGTAAATTTCATGGGCAGAAAATATTACATTCCTAAACTGTTGGGTAAAACGAGTGTCGGAAATGTGTTACAGGAATTATGTTATCATCTTGTTCCAAATAAGGATGACAGTTTCTCACAACAAATTTCGGCTTTTTGTACTATATTGCCATTCGTTTAGACATTATTTTGAATAAATTATTTTTTTCTCTTTAACCTTTTTCGTGTGTAACTCAGTAAGTTCTTAAATATAAATTATAACTTTAAATTGTACTTAAGATTAGATAAATTAGGCTTTTTAATTTATTTTTAATCTTTAATTAAATAATTTATATACATAGATCAAGATTGACATTTAGTAACACATCATCATTACTCAAATACTAGGAATGTCAAAATAATTTTGACTAATCTTTTTATACATTATTTTTCATAAATTCAATCATTTCATCATATAAAATTCTGATTAGACATAAAGTATAAATTAATATATACTCTAATTGAATTCAATCATAATACTTCTCTGGCATTAGTAATTGATTTTATTAATAATCTTAAAAAACTATTTTCAAAGTGTCATTTCATCATGACTAAAGATTTCTTAAATCAATATTAATTGAAAATAATAGAGCATTCTCTTTAATCACCTTAGCATAATGAATCTTATATTGATCATTCAATTATCTCTATATAGTTCATACTATATCTAAGGCCATTCATGACATTTTATAGGCCCTGGATAAAGTAAAAAAATGACCCCAAAATGGGGCCCCTTTTGTTGTTCTCCACTCTTGACCCTCATCAAAAACAAAATGAAGCAAAATAGGAACCCTTTTTGTTGATTATTTTGTTCTTCATGAGAGTTAGCCTTGAGCAGGTACCCTTCTTGCTTTTGCCCAAGGGCAGGCCTAACTATATCTAATGACTAACAATTAAGTAAACCTTGACTAGGGTATGTTATAACTAGTATTGAAAATTATAAATTCTTATATGAAATACTTTGAAAATCTCAAACTAAAGGATTACTTATACAATCATCATCCATAAGAATACAAGTAATATTACAAATGAAATTCTTATGTTGGGTTAGTTCAATGAATTGTTTTTTAATAAGCATCTATATGTTTGTTTGAATATCCTCCTACAAAATTAGGAACAATTTGAGGATAATATATAAATATAATATGAATATCATAATTATGATCTCATTATAATTTTATTTAGATTAAATTTATCTCATAGACTTTATCTTATACGTAGGTTAAATAAACGAATATATATAAGATTAAAAATATCTTTAAATAATCATGTCATGAAATTATAATCAATCGATTGGCAGTAGGATATAGACCAATAATATACTCTAGGTAGAGGAAAACAAGTTTTTAAACAAAAAAGAAAAAACAAGCAATAGAAGATTTAAATATATAAGTACATACAAAATGAAGTTTGGTCATAGAAGAATGTGGAAAGCCAACATAGTAGAATTATGTTATATAAACAATAATAAGTGAAGTAAATTTAATATTTATATGTAAAGGGTCTAACTAATTAATAACATAAGTTTACTATTTATTGTAATTGCATAATTTCCTAATTTGTTTGAGAGTAAGAGATGATAAATAATATCTTTGTTGAGAAAATATATAGCATAATAGAAATAATAGGATAAAATAAACAAAAATACAAGAAGTTTTTAATGAGATTCGACGATTTGGATGTCCTTACAACCTAAAGAGTTAAGAGCAATTAATTCATTATTGAATAATTATGATAATAGTTACTTATATTAGGTTTATAATACATACGTACATACATACATACATATATACATACTTAATATAAGTAACTATCATCATAATTATTCAATAATACATATATGTATATATGTAAATATTAAGTATGTATATATTTATGTATGTATGTAGACCCTAACTAGTACAATTATATTTAAATAGTCTCTTATCAAACCATTCTTACTTTAAACAGAACTCTAATAGATTTAAAATTCTTTTATGAGTTTAAAATCCACTAAATAAGGTTGTTCATCATAAGTACGAGCTAAGATATTAGTTTTCCTCATACATAGGCATGAGCTTAGTCATGCTTGTGTCCCAAAATATGCATCCTTCTATTTCTTTGTACCTAAACTGTGATCATGTTTCAATTAATGAATCTCTTCATTTTTCTACACTTTTGGATACGACATATGGCACGACTATTTCCTAAACTGTATCCACCACAAATAAACCTCCATCATACCAACATACCAATTTCTTCAACCCTACATTCACATTTGATTTCTAAATAGGAATATGCCCTAGGACATGCCCATGTTCTAGGTCCTATTCACTCAAAGACTTTCAAGAAATGCCCATTTTCTTTTTCAAAACACTCCAAACTACACATATGTATATGAGCCATACACAATAATCTTCATCTTGGTGAATATACTCTATATATGTTGGGTTGATTCTATGTCTAATATCAGGGACATTAATTAAGTCTAAGAAAATTTTGAACTTATTTATAGTAACTAGTTTTATCAACAAGTCAGTTGCATTTTTCATAGTGTGAACCTTTCCCTATAAGACATGTCTAGATGCAATTGGCTCTCTAATGAAACTTCACTTTTACCTGCTTAATCCTTCAATGATGCAATTGATTATTTACCAAATAAATGGAACCTTAACTATCACAATGTATTCAAATTCCACCTTAATCGATTCCCACCTCCTTCGTTAACCCTTAGTCATAATGCTTCTTTAGTAATCTCATCCACTATCATATACTCTACTTCAATTGTTGACAATGCTACCATATATCGTAAAATTTATTTCCAATAGATAAACCCTCTTACACGAGTAAAAACATGCTCTATGGAAGGCTCATGTTATCTAAATCTCCAGCATAGTCTGAATTCATATATTTGAAAACCAAAAGATCACCTTGTTAACTGATAAACATAATTCCATGGTTTGACAACATACCTCTCAAATACCTAAATATCTATTTGGCTATTCTCTAGTAATGTTTTCAAGTTTTGATATGTACCTACTGACCTGATTAACAGCATGCCCTAAATTTTTCTTGGTACAAACCATTACATACGTTAAACCTCCAACTAGTTTATCATATGGTACCTAGATATATCATCAACTTTTATGTCTATTTTCTAGCACTAATCTAGGACAATCCAAAAGTAATTTGCTAATGGAGTAATCACGTGTTTAGTCTTGCTCATTCCAAATATGCCCATTACCATCTCAATGTAGTTGGATTAAGATAACCACAATTTCCAAAAGCTTTTATCTATTTAGATCTCCACTTATAGCAGCAACCATTTCCTAAAGCTTTTATCAAATTAGTTCTCCACTCATGATATGTTTTTAGCAGAACCTAATTCCTTTATCTCAAATTCCTTTTGTAACAAGGTCTTTAGTTAGTCATATCATGAATACTCTTTACAATAATCAATATATCATCCACATATAATAGTAAAAAATAAATAATCCATCATCAAGTCTCTTAACATATTCATAACAATCTTCATATTCCTCGTAGCTAATTTGAATTATATAGGAATTAAACCTTTTATACCAATATCATAGAGTTAAACCTTTTATGTCAGCCAAACATTTTAAAATATAATATATGATTTACAATATGATTAAGTTAATATAAATTTTTGGCAATGTTTAAAATTATAGAGTACTTTAGTTAGGGAACGTGAGGTTTGGGAGGGAAAGATCGACTTGATTCATAATTGCACGTAGTTTTCATGTACACCCCTTACTATTAATGAATTATAGCATTTGAATGATGTCTTTGACAACTCTTAAACGTGAAAAGCTTCACATGTCAGACGCACTGCTTCACTTCGTATTTCCATCTTATGATATGATTTGTGCCCTTTAAAATATGTGTCGTCCCTTCTACATGAGTTTGGACGCTAAACATCACTTTCTTACATGAAAAATGTGACTTCAGCATGCATCTGATGTTGAACCGCATTCAAATGTCAGGTCTTGAATTTAGTATGTTGTCATTATAATTTCGCTTTTGGTTTATAAAGTAGAGAGTGAACTGCACAACATTCCTGCTGGTTTATGAACGCACGTTAATTTCTCTAATTGCTTAAAAGTGTCATTAAATATTGATGATTTTGACGTTTTATCTAGTTATTTATTTGCTCAACCTAAATCTTTATACTAAAGGTCACTTTGATAGTAATGAAATTTTCAACACGTTTTTGACCATATTGGCTAAAATTGTGAAATACAAACAGCTAGTAACTGTGGATGCCGTCAGGCTAAAGTCTTGTAAAATATATTCCCATACATATTTAACTGTGGCTAGTCTAAGTTGTTTAAATTTGTTTGCCTAATGCTTTTCTTCCAAACCTGTAAATGGATTCATTTCATTAAAAGAGATGATTTTGAACATATAATAAAACTTTTAGCTGGTGGGTTTATTTAATGCAAGCTTTTCCCATTTGAAGATACCAGGCATATCGAAACAAAAAATAAATAATAAAAAGGATAACTTGTAGGAATTTCAGATATGACATCTGCTAGGATATATTTTATTTAATTTTGACATTTTAAATTAGACATATAAGATAATTGGAATTATTATATGGATTGAAGATTGCATCTACGATAATAATTCAAAAGGTGTGTGTTGCCACATATCCTTATAACTGAAGAAATCTATTTATAATATGCATCCTATTTACGGTGGAACCTTTAAAGTCTATCTATATAAGTTTATATCTCCTTGTTATGAATGAAGTCTACGTGATTACGTATTTTGAAAAAAACCTAGAAGGGGTTTGCGGCAAAAAATCTGCAGTGTATATTGTTGAAGTTGAGTTGGTCACGTGTGGTAGTTGCGGGGCTGCACAACTTTCTTTTGGTGCTAAATATTTGTGTCCTTGAAAAATTCTAAGTATACTGCGCACTTGGTATTTTTGTATGAGCTAAATATTTGTGTCCTTTAAGAAGCACTATGTGTGAGTTATGTGGAAAAGGTGAAGATCACGTGGGTCTTGAAAATAGGTTGGCTTGGTGCGCATTTGATGTTTTTAATTCCGCGCACATTGTTCTTTTGAGGGGCTGAAACATATTTATGAGGGGACTGCAGAATATGGCGACTGATTTTTGAGAAGAAAGTTTTCTGCTGGGTTATTTTGAGAAGACAAATTCATAGAGAAGTCTTCTTAGTCTCAAGTATTTTTGTTATTTAATTTTCAGTTAATTAAATACTTAAGCTATTTTATTTATTATGTTTTTGAGTGAAAGTAGTTAGACAAATCCTCTGACGAGATTAATATGAGTCGGTCGTGTTATCGGGTGTGAAAATCTTTCATGGGTAGTTAGATTGTGAGATAGTTACATAGATTGAGTGGCACTGTGTTAGATCAATCTTGTGTAATTTTATTGAATTATTGTGAAAGTTATTAATATGGGTGAGGACCCCGTAGATGTAGACAAAGTGTGTCGAACTGTGTTACCAAATTTTGGTGTCTTTACTATTTTGCTTTTGCTTAATTTTATTTTGTTTGTGCAAAGGATAATTTGAAAAGTCTGTGACTTAATTAACCACTTTGGTTTTTCAATTGGTATCATAGCACGGTCACCGATTCAAAACTTGGTAGCAAGTTGGTGTAGATCTTAGATTCGCAGACATGGCTACAAGGGAAAGTGCATCAATTACCAAACCACCACTATTGAATGGATCTAATTACCCAATATGGAAATCCCAGATGAAAGTCTTCATTTAAGCTCAGGGCATGAGAGCCTAGCATTCGGTAGTATACGGTTGGATTTATCCAATGATCACTGATGATAAATGAGAGGCAATTCAGAAAGATCCATCTAAATGGACAAGAGTGGAAGAAGAAAGTGCACTAGGAAGTTCACAAGCAATGCATGCAATATTCAATGCTGTTAATGAAGGACGTTTCTTAATGATTTCAGCATGTGAAACGGAAAAAGAAACGTGGGATGTATTGCAAACCATTCATGAAGGATCAAAGTCTGTGATAGCATCAAAACTACTAATGTTAGCTGTGCGGTTTGAAGAGTTGAAGATGGATGAGCATGAGATTATTGGAGACTTTCTTGAAAAATTGAGAGATATTGCAAATCAAGCTCATCAATTAGGAAAGAAGTAATCAAATGTGAAATTAGTCAAGAAAACGCTGAGATCGCTGTCACTAAGATTTATTCCAAAAATTGCAGCAATAGAGGAGGCTCGTGACATTGATAATCTGTCATTGGACAAAGTCATTAGGATTCTCACAAATTTTGAGATGAATCTCTTAAGAGGTAAGCAAGAAAGAAGCAAAGGATTGACACTACAGGTATAAACTGGAAAAAGTGTGAACAATGCAGAAGATGAATCAAATGAAAATGAAGACATGATTTTACTCACTCGAATTTTCGATAAATGACTGAAAAGAAAGAAAAAGGACAGACCCGACTTTAGACAATGTGGTAGAAGTTCATCAAGTAACAATCCAAGACAACAAGTCAAGACACACCCAAGACAACAAGTGAAGACACAAAAAGGAGAACAGAAGGCAAGAAGAATTTAGTTTCATAAATGTTAGGGGTTCGGA
>JANIJH010000003.1:37017831-37030590 GCA_024520975.1 Erythroxylum areolatum
TCAATGTTTTGATATATGATGCATCCTTGGTGAGTTGTCATGTGGTTGAAGAGAAAAATAGCAACCAACCATCTAAATCAACTCAAACAAGCAATGAAACAAAAGTGAAGAATTGCCCAGATTTGCAGTTAGTTACTGCAGATGAAGTAACTGTAGAAAGTGGTTTACGATTAGTTACTGCAGATGAAGTAGCTGCAGAAAGTAATTTACAATTAGTTACTGCTGAGGAAGTAACTACAGAAACTGAAGAATTTTCAGTTACTTCAAATAATGAAACAACCAAATCACTGGAAGATGATTTAAACCAAGGCTCTTAATCTCGAATCCAAAAAAACCATCCAGCAAAAAATCTTATTGGGGATATGCGTGAAAAAAGAAAAATAAGAGAGATAAAAAGGGTTAATTATAGAGAACTTGCAGAATATTTGTGCTATACTTCCTTACTTGAACCAAAGAACGTCAAAGAAGCACTACAAGATGAATTCTGGACAGCAGCTATGCAGGAATAATTAATTTAGTTTGCACGGAATGATGTATGGGAATTATTGCCAAGACCACCAGCTACTAATGTAATTGGTACAAAGTGGGTGTTTCGAAATAAAACAGATAAAAAGGGTAATGTTATCAGGAATAAAGCAAGGCTAGTAGCTCAGGGATATTCTCAGGTGGAAAGAATAGATTTCGGTTTGCACCTGTGGCACGACTTGAATAGATCAGATTACTATTGGGCATAGCTTGTATAAAAGGTTTCAAACTTTACCAGATGGCTATAAAGAGCGCTTTTTTGAATGAGTTTATACAGGAAGAAGTCTTTGTGGAGCAACTGAAAGGTTTCATTGATTCAGCATATGTAGATTATGTCTACAAACTGAAGAAAGCACTTTATGGACTCTAACAAGCACCGAGAGCATGGTATGAAAGACTCACTCAATATCTTGTCAAGCAGGGATATAAATGAGGTAATGTTGACAAAACCTTGTTTATTAAAAAGTTTAAATCTAATTTTGTGATAGCTCAGATTTATGTTGATGATATTGTGTTTGGTACTACATGTTCAAAAATGGTCAAAGAATTTGTTAAGTTAATGACATCTGAATTTGAAATGAGTATGGTGGGTGAGTCAAACTTCTTTTTGCAGGTGAACTAAATGAAAGATGGAATCTTCATATCGCAAACAAAATATGTTTGCAACATAATAAAGAAGTTCGATCTTGAGAAAGCTAGACATGCAAGAACACCCATGAGTGTCTCAATGAAATTAAACAGAGATGAAAATGAGAAAAGTGTTGATGAAAGTTTATATCGCAGCATGATTGACAACTTATTATACTTGACTGCAAGTAGGCCAAATATCTGCTATAGTGTTGGTGTATGTGTCCGCTATCAAGCGAATCCAAAAGAAACACAACTGACAGCCGTCAAGAGGATTTTCAGATATGTAAGCGGAACATTAGATTTTGAAATATGGTATACATTAGATTCAACATCTTATCTAGCTGGATACAGTGATGCGGATCGGGTCGAAAATTTAGATGATCGCAAAAGTACTTCAGGGGGTTGTTTCATTATGGGAAACAATATGATCTCTTGGTATAACAAGAAGCAAAATTCAATCTCACTTTTGACTGCTGAGACTGAATACATAGCTGCAGGCAGTTGTTGTTCACAGCTACTTTGGATAAAACAAATGTTAGAGGATTATGGGATTGATTAGAACGAGTTAACAATTTTATATGATAATAAAAGTGCAATAGATATTTCAAAGAATCCTATTCAGCGTTCACGGACAAAACATATTGATCTTTGATATCCCTTTATTCGAGAACTCGTGGAAAGCAAGGCAGTCATCCTATCTCATGTGTCTACTGAAAAGCAGTTGGTGGATATTTTCACGAAATCTCTTGATGCGGTAAGGTTTGAACTGCTTAGAGAAGTTTTGGGACTTTGTGCTCTTCCCTATTAGAATTTTTTTATTCTATTTTTATTTAAAAAAGAAAAAAGAAAAAAGAAAAAAGAAAAAAATAAATTCTAAAAAAAAAAGGGAATGCAGCGTTTTTGGGTAAGGGATTTAAATCCCTAACTTTGTTCCTCTTCTTCTATTTCCCACTGCTGCCGCATGCCAAACACTCCAGCACTCCACACACTCCACACAAACTCTCCTCCAGCAGCCAAGCACTCCACGTAAGATCTCCAAGCTAGTCTTCTCTCCACGCTAGTCCCTCCAACACGCAAGTCTTCTCTCCAAAGCAAGCTACATCTTCTTGGTCTCTTCATCTCCACAATCCTATGGTATTGGTGCCACGCATATTTTCCCAGCCTTGTTCCCTCGATGGTGTTTAGCATCGGGTATTGTTTTTCTCTTCACATTATTCACTACTTGGGTTGTATTTGAAGCTGAAGAAGTAGTTAACTCTCTTTTGTTGTGATTGAGTTTGTGAATTTTGGTGGATTATTTGACTGATTGCGTGGGTTACTACTGTTTTGGTATCTACCGTGTTGAATTTGAGTTGAATTGATATTGAAGCTTCCTAGTTTATTGACTGCGTTTTTGGCTGATTGTGGGTTGTGTATTTGTGGTGAATTCTTCAATTTGAGTCTCACTACTTGTTGGTATTTGAGCTGATTGGGTTGGTATCTGAACTTTGTATTTATTGTATTGCTAATTTCTAATCAATTGACATTGAAGAATGGGCAAAAACAAAGAAAAGATTTTATACCCAGTTTTAGAGAAAAAGACAGCAGCTCCTACGCGATGTTCAAGTCGCTTGCAATTTTATCTTGGATCTGGCAGAAGTTTCACAGGCGCTGGGCCCTCTTCAATAGTGCCTATTGACATCCCCGATGTTCAGGATCAAAATGATCCTATTGATGATGTTACTCGAGTGATCGAGTCCATGGTGGAAGACTCATCTTCAGATTCCGAAGCACCTCCTCCAGCTCAGTCTAATCCACTGCCGGTACCTCCTTCGGCTCCAAGAAGGCGTACTAAGATCAAATGTCACAAGTCTGTACGACCACCTCTATATCCTCCCTCAGCTAGACTGCCAGTAGACAAAGCGCTTTCTTTCACTTTTCATACTTCAACTGCCGAGCAAAAATGGAATATAGTGTCAGATATCGGGGATGTGATGGAACGGTCAATTAATTTGGATGAATTTCAGAGTCATGGTCTGCATACTTTACTTTCAAAGCGTTCCTTGTTACAAGCCTTCCTCATTCCTCAACATTATGACTCCGTGTTGGTAAAAAAGTTTTACTCAAATTTGACATATGATATTCTAAATGTGGATGCTATCTCTTTTAGGGTTGTTTATATGAGGGGGTGGGTAGTTAATTTCGATGCTACTTAGTTGAATGTGTTTTTGGGCTTTGATAATATGATTGGTGACTTATTATGTGATGATGAGTGGGATGTCCCGACCAATCTGATTGTTACAGTTTTAACTGGTGACAAACTCACTACATGGCCATCCACTTCTGTTATGCATCCTATTTACGATGGAACCTTTGAAGTCTATACATATACGTGTATATCTCCTTGTTATGAATGAAGTCTATGTGATTATGTATTTTGAAAAAAAACCTAGAAGGGGTTTGTAGCAAAAAATCTGTAGTGTATATTGTTGAAGTTGAGTTGGTCATGTATGGTGGTTATGGGGCTGCGCACTTTTCTTTTGGTGCTGAATATTTGTGTCCTTGAAAAATTCTGGGTATACTACGCACTTGGTATTTTTATATGAGCTGAATATTTGTGTCCTTGAAGAAGCAGTCTGCGTGATTTATGTAGAAAAGGTGAAGATCACGTGGGTCTTGAAAATAGGTTGGTTGGGTGCGCATATGGTGTTTTTAATTCTGCGCACATTGTTCTTTTGAGGGGTTGAAACATATTTATGAGGGAACTGTAGAATATAGCGACTGACTTTTGTGGAGAAAGTTTTCTGCTGACTTATTTTGAGAAGACAAATTCATAGGGAAGTCTTCTTAGTTTCAAGTATTTTTATTATTTAATTTTCAGTTGATTAATACTTGAGCTATTTTATTTATTATTGTTTTTGAATGAAAGTAGTTAGACAAATCCTCTGACGAGATTAACATGAGTCGGTTGTGTTATCGGATGCGAAAATCTTTCACGAATAGTTAAGTTGTGAGACAGTTATAAAGATTGAGTGGTACTGTGTTAGATCAATCTTGTGTAATTTTATTGAATTACTGTGAAAGTGATTAATCTGAGTGAGGGCCTCGCAGACGTAGGCAAAATGTGCTGAACTGTGTTACCAAATTTTGGTGTCTTTACTATTTTGCTTTTGCATAATTTTTTTCTGTTTGTGCAAATGATAATTCAGAAAGTCTGTGCCTTAATTAACTACTTTAGATTTTCACCATCATACCAAACTGAGTCTTAAATTGAACAATGTATTGTAGTAGCAATGATTGAGTAGATTTTAAGTTTCGTACCTTGTATACTGTTGATAAATAAAGTTTGCGTATGAGAAAACATCAAGAATATGGAAGGCCTCAACAAAGGTTTTCCAAAGAGCCGAATGGAAGTTTAGAAGAATTAAACGTAGCACTTGAGGCTATACTGGGTCCATAGCGAGTTCATGGGCTTTGATCTTGATTACATGGAAAGGATGCCCAAAAAAACAGGTATTTTGGAGAATGAGACCCAAAAGTTTTCTTTGTCTCGGGTCCAATAGATAGGAAAAGGTTGCAAGAAACCAAAGTTATGCTCCTTGTGGCTTAAAGCAGTTCCTATTGTAGCATAATCATTAATCGGACATACTTCTATGAAGACACTCCAGCAATTGAGTTATCTGGGAGATGAAATCAATAGCAATTGGTTGCCCAATCGTCTGTTTATTCATAAATTGGTAATTTCTTAAAGATCAATGGCGGCATGAAACCAAAATGTGGACATTGGTCAAAGAAGAAGATGACATAGCTCTTAAAGTTATCACTGATGGCATTAATTCAGGAATTTAGACACTTTTATGTGCAGTCCTTTTGGAGCTTCAACTCTAGGGAACTTCAGAATTTCTTCTCCTCCAACTTCCTCCCAACTGCCAATTTTGAAAAAGTATGATTCACAAATAATACAAAAGAGAAGAATACTAACGAGAATTAAAAATCTTGTGTAGCTAACCTGTATTTCGTCAGAAAATAATGAAGAAAAATGGCAATCTTGACAATGCCCAATTCCTTTCCAGGACACAGCCTGGTTCCTCCCCCGAACAGGAAGCAATAGTCGTGAGACTCCAATTTTTTATCCTGTCGTGATACCATATTTCAGCTTTAAGTCTGATAAGCATGTACAAGAGAACTAACCATTCGACCTAGTGGCTCAGGATGAGAGCATATCAAAAATATGTTTTTATTGTTGATAGTCCTTTCGATTAACCCGACAAAAAAAAAAACCCCGAAAACTAGATCTACAAGTCACGTACCTCCAACCATCTCCATGGATTAAAGGTGAAAGGGTCTGGATAGAGGAAGAGGTCATAGTTAATCTCCCTTGTATAAACATATATTCTCCATCCTTTTGGAATGAAAAATCCTGAAAAAATCAATCCAAGTCTCCTACAACGCTCAAACTTGATTTGTTAATAGCAGCAAGAAATATGTAAACGTACCGTCCAAATCAATATCTTCCATTGTTTTCCTCAGTACTCCATTAACAACTGTAGCCAATCTTGAAGTTTCAAAGATCACCTGCACCATTGCAATCATTAACATGTTTAGATATTACCAATATTCTTAAACGGAAATGCTTCAAAACCTTGTGCTGATCCTATTTAAACTTACAGCGCGCGTAATCCTCATGGACTTGTAGTCATCCCAGTCAATCGGGTCATATTCATTTTTTCTTTTTCGGATGGCATGATGCTCTTTCTGGTTGTATTCAGAAAAGTCGTTAGCGTTCTCGAGCAGGTACGATGACGATACAGTTTGTGAAACTTGAAGGTCAGTAAATATGACTCACTCTGATTTCTAAAAGTGCTCTAGGATGGTCATATAGATACTTCAGGGCCATCATTGTTGTAGTTGACACTGTTTCATATCCTGAGTACAGGATTGTAACGACTTGCTCGTATATTTGGATATCGGTCAACCGGTATTTACCATCCTGATTCATGAGATCGCCAAGAATGTCACTTTGAACTTTTGGAGAAGCTCTTCTTGAATCAACAAGTTGTTTCAAGAACTTCATTACTTCTTTTCTTCCCTGTAAAGGAAGTCAGCTCCACATGAAGCTTTCTGAAATTTGTTTTATTTAAACGAAAAGATGGCGAATGTTCTGTCAGGATTAGAGATTAAGTTTTCAATGAAAAACCTGTAAGCCCTTGCGGTAGATTGTGCCTGGAATGTTGATTGGCAGAGACAATACACCTGCCACCAGTTTATCAAACGACCTTTTGAAGTTCTTTTTAACCAAATTTGATTGATCTTGTCCGAGAATCTGGTCGAGAGCCACTACAAATGCCATCTGGGAGTGAACATAAAATAGAAGAAAATGGAAGGGTTCAAAATAAAAAGATTGAAAAACCCTGTAAATTTAGAGCATATGTTTTCTTTTTGCACTTGTTCATCTTTATTTGTTTAAACGTCACTGTCATTGGGCCATTGATGAAATCTAGTGCACATCAAATGTGTGACCTAGAGCTACCTATCATCTCTTTGGATCGTTGCACTTCTTACACGGTAGGTGATTCTTGCTGGCATTGGCCATGAAAACTAGTTGTGACTCATACTAGAGACAACAGAGATCCACAAGGCATATTTTTATGTATTCTTTTCCTTTCAAATTGTTTTCTGCTCTTTTGTCCTGATTGCAGCTATGAAGATAGAACATATGATAGAGACATCAAAACAGTAAAATAGATTGTTTTGCATTCCCATGAGGACTAGGACTTGTAAACTACAGGAGACAGGAACACAGACTGAGACATCTAAACTTGAGTTTTGGAATCAATACCTCTTCAGTTTTTTCCTGGATATCAATGGTTTTCTCTTCCCAGTTTGCAGTAAATGATCTCATAGACTTGTCTACCTTCATCAACAGATCGTCTTTGATTACTGAAGGGCCAACAAGAGATAAGAGTGACCCTCGAAGGTACTTGTGCGCAGAACCATGAACTGCTGCAATGTTGGTTGCGCCTAGTACATCCAAGGTAGACTGTGGATAGCCAGGAACAAGTCCCTTCGATTCATTCATAAGAATAAATCTGTTGAGCTTCGGATCCATGGAAATAACTGTAGGAGAGCCCAATATGTGTGTCTGGAAGAAACTTCCATACCTGTCAGGAACAGGCAATCTTATAACAATTATCACGTACTCTCTACCATTTAAGTTTTACCTATAATTAGAACTATACCGCTTAAAACAAACACGCAAGCGAGATGAATGTTAAGACTAAGAGATAGGCATGGTGCATTTTTAAGTTGTCTCATAGGAGACTTCTATTACTGTCGAACCTGATAGAATTGTCATCTCCCTGTAAAATGTGTAGTCTGCTTTTCCAATGGAACTGCTGTTTTTTTCCAAATGTAATAAGTACTTGGTAGGCTCCAAAAAGAATTTCCTTTGCTACAGAGTCAACTTTTCTGTTTATAAAAGAAAATTCATTTTATACCTCAACTAGTCATCATACAGTATAAAGAACTGACAGAAGCTGAAGTGCTCTCTTCTTCTTTTCTAGGCTACTTTAATTTAATAGCGATGGTAATTCAAAAGCACTTGTTTTAGTGAGCAAGAAACCATTTTTGCATGTCAATCAACTCTAATGTAAAGAGTTGGGAAGTACCAAACGCTAAATAGAGAAACCATATCCACCATGAAAGAGCTGGAAACTTGAAGGGTGAAAGTAAGAAGATAACGTTCTAACAAGAGAGAACAAGTAAAACGAAAACAATACACCAAAGAAAAGTATCCATACCTCGCTCTCCGTCTCTTCATGAAATCGGGTCCATACTTGAGAAATTCTATTGTCTCGCCAAAAACTGGCCACCCCATTGTTCCTGGAGGCAGCCCTTTTCTTCTATACCTCATGTCGTTCCATTTCAAGATCAGAGCAAAGAAGATACAGAGACCTGAAACCAGGCCACAAGCCAACAACCCGAACGCGGTCATTGAGGAGCTGGCTCACTTTCAGTGAATTGCAGTGGTTTCTTCAGTGCTTTGTTAGACTTTATAGGCCTGCTAGGGGTTGTCATGTATTGAGGAAGTGGAGAGGCAGACAAATGCTAATTAAATAGGCGAGACCATGCGCCAAACTGGAGAGCTATTGCTGTCAAATTTTAGCAACAAATAATCTGAATGATATTTCATTTTGTTTTTTCGATATTGTTTAATTTGACTGAAGAACTGAGAGTCTAATTAATGTCTTCTTTTTGTAAGCTGTTGTGCAATTTCAGGTGATGAAATGTAATTTATGATTGTGGTCAAGTCTCTGGATACTTATCCTTGGTAAAATGTGATTCGAGTTACTAAACATGTCAGAATTGTAGATTTTATGACAATTATCAATTAGATGAATTCTGTTAGGAAGCTTATTTCCTTCAATGGTTATCTAGACATTACCCATTCTCCTTGAACCGGTTAAAACATCAGGTTTCTAGATAAATATAAGGCATTATCCTTAAAACACTAATTTTGGGTATGATCAATAGCATACCAATTTACCCCTGATTAATGAAAACAGCAATTTATTCTCTTTTATATACGCTAACATATTTTCCAAGCTTTGATGGTGGAATAGTATTAATACTGAAAAAAGCTAATTTCATGTTCCAATTTTTTTGTCAATCAAGATTTACATGTTGCTGATGAGGATAAGAGGTAAGAGCCTATAATACTCTCATAATGCTTTCCAATAAACTTAACTAATTAATACTATTCTAGTAAACAACTTATTTTTACTTCAGTATAATTTGATTTATGAGGATAATCCCTAATTAGTACTATTCTGGTAAGCAACTTGTTTTACTTAATTTAACTTACTGAAGTTTATGTTTTGTTCTCACATTATAAAAGTTGTTTTTGTAGGTTAATTAGTGAGAATTCATAACTATATATTATGCTATCCAAAAATATAAATGCGTATGTAAATAGGAAAAGGACTCTCGTCTAAGTCAATTATGGGAACGGTTAAGTTGACAGTATTATTTTAGAAATTCAAGATATTTTCCCTTTCTTGACAAAAGACTTTAGTATCGACCGATAATCTCAACTCAAGCAAACAATTCTCTTTTAAGTATTAATTTAAAATAGATAATTTTTGTTTAAAATCTTTACTTGCGTTATTAACTTAATTACTAACATTAATTAATGAATTGCATTCTTGCTTTTTTTAAAACTCTCTATAACTTATGGTCACCACATTCCTTTATTTATATAAATAATTGATATTAACTATATATGAATTAAATTAGTCATTAATGATAAGATGTATTAATTTATAATTATTTTTAACTAAATAAATATACATTATAAATTAATGATAATGTGTACTAATCTTCTAATTATTTGGAATACTAATAATACCGATTTTAAAAACTGTTATATATGCATATTACTCATATAGTGGATGGAGACAAATTTTAATAAAATAGAATTTTTTGTTGGTAGCAAGTACGTCGAAAGAAATTGATCACATTTTGCTTGAATAATATCTTGTTGTTGACAATCATAACTTTTTTCATTCAAATATTTAGCATATAAAAGTTAATATTTGATTTATAGTTTCTTAATATCTGTCTCTCTTGTGCTTTTACTCTCTTATTCTCCTCTAGATTCTCCTTTTACGGCTCTCCTGTGTTTTAACTTCTTCACCTTTAGTTGGTTTTGTTATTTTTGATTATCTTTGTGTTTCTTTCTGCTTCACCTCCTTACCTTTCAATTCCTTTCTCCTTTGATGATTTAATGCTTACTCTGTTCTCTCTTCTTTCTATACTAATTGCTAGAGTTCTTAGTATATCGATTCTCGTGTCTTTCTCCCATTTTCCTTGCTTCTCTTCTCATTTTTCTTCTCTTGTTTCTCTTTCTGTTATCTTTCTATTGAATTAAAGGAGGTTCTAATTGAAGTTTTGATAATAACAAAATATAAGTACTACTAACAAGTTTTTAATGATGTTGATGAGAAGGAATATGAGAACAAGATAGTATTTTGCAATCTTCGAGATCAAGATCAAGATCAAGTCAAGAAATAGATTAAGAAACATCAAAGATTATTTCATGTAATACTTATTGTAGGCTCATCTTGATTTGATAATCTAAGAGGCTCACCATGCATAAACATTTCATCTTTTTTCATTACATAGGTTTTTACATTCATCAAGAGAAATTGAAGCTATTGATTTTAATATAAAGCCTTTTAATCTTTCAAACAATCTTTGGGGAATATTTGGGAAGTGCTTTAATCATATTTGGATTAAACAAATTGGTTTTGAGAATTTGAGAATGTTAAAAAATCATGTTTTAGGGTGATTGGTTAACCTATGTAGCTTAACGATTGACTAATATAGGTTAAAGTTATTAAAATTGATGTGTTGAGAGTTTGTAGCAATATTGGTTTATGTATTGATCAACCAATGTACCATATTAGTCGATCAATATGTGTAACAGACAACCAATGTTCCAACGACTATTGAGTATAGAGCCTTTAAAGCATAGTAGTTGACTAGTATACTACATTGGTCAATTAATGCATCGAATATTACCATTGTAACGACTAGTTCTTGGCTCCAAAGACTGTTTTATGTCTAAAAAAACTATAAATTGGTCTTTTCTAATTGGTTTTAGCGTTAAGAATCTTTTCAAATGTTCTACAGACACATTTTTAAGTTTTTCTCAATCATTTGAGCATTTATTGTCTCATTTTAACTGTGTGAGCCTTTTGTGATTACCATAACATTAGAGTTAGCAATTTTTGAGATGTAAGTTAGTTGTTGGGTTTGAGATCATTGTATTAGGATTATCAAAAGTGATTTAGGGTTCCTCTTTACCTTAAAAAAAGATTGAAACAAAGTTCTTTTTTGCCAAAATAAAAGATTTTACAAAGGGTAATCTTTACTTTAAAAGTATATATATAGTGGAAATCCAAGATAAGTCTTGAGAGTAGACGTAAGCAAGGATTGTTTGTCGAACCACTATAAATCGATTTGTGTTTCTCTTCCCTTATTATTTATTTTATACTTTATTTCATTTGTTTTTATTTTAAATTTGCATTTGTGATAATTTGTGGCACTTTTCATAAAAGTATCAAACATAAGGCAAAATCTTTTATATGTTATTAAGGAATAACAAATGGTATAAGATCAGGTCTATTAGGCTAGTACTTCTAACAAAATCCTATATAAAATATCATAATGGCATGCTTAGGAGCATCTTCATCATCTTTTAACCAAAAGGATCAAAATATTAGTAGAGCCCTTTTCTTTTATGGACTATTTTTATTGGAAAATAAGAATGAAAATATTCTTAATGGTCGGAAATCTCGATTTGTGGGAAATTGTTTCCAGTAATCTATTAATTTCCACTAAAATTATAGATGATAGAAAAGCTCCCAAGTTAAATGAGGAATTGAATCCCCAAGACAAAAGATTAATCTCTTTAAAGGGTGAAACTATCCACATTTTGTTTTGTGCATTAGGGAGAAATGAATTCAATAGAGTATCTATGTATGAAACAACTCAAAATTCATGAATGAACAAATCAAGTTAAGAAAGCAAAGTTAGTATGCTAACTTACCAATATAAACTGTTCCAAATAAAATATGATGAAATCATCTCTAACATGTACATTAGATTTATTGATATTATCAATGCACTCAAAGGTCTTGATAAGACTTATATTAATGTTAAAACGGTGAGAAATTCGGTTAGTTAATTGCCTAAAATATGGGAAGCTAAAGTGACAACCATATAAGAAGCTAAGGACCTAATAACTCTATGTTGGACCCTGCTTGCTTCCGGAGTCCAACATTAGGAGACACAAATCTTGAGCTTATTTTCCTGAAGGGTCATTTGCTGTCATTCCACAATAGTGGTGAGCGTTCACTAAACAATCATTAAAATCATAAGTTTACTTCTTCAAGGGAATTGTAGCTTTAAGTCTCTAATTTGCTTTGAAGTAAGAATCACCTCAATCGGAGTTCTACAACTCAAGATATGCTTAAAAAGCCTAAGTGTGCTCATGCCCCAAACATGCCCTCCTAACCTACCTCTCACTTACTTTCATGAACACTCTCTCAAATCAACTCCAAATGATACCAATTTTTATGGAGTGAAAGATATATGTCTTAGGAATCCATTGGTCCAATAATCACTTCAATTGGAGGTCAAATGAGGGAATTATTCTCAAAAGAGTAAACTATGTTTACACCCAAAATCAATTTAAACCTCTCTTGGCGTGATCGCCATAACTTCCAATATAGAAATCGGATTGAGTTCATTTTTGACCATTAGAAAGAAGACATCCAGACCTACAACTTCTATGAAGACTACAAAATGAGATTAGGACTCTAACAGCATAAAAAATCATCATCTTTCCTGTGGCTGTCTGTTAAACGGACATCCATGTTCGTTTAACGGACACGTATCGGGTGAAGGAGGCCAAAATGACCCGAGACAGTCCGTTAAACAGACATTGACTGGCCAAAGGGTGTTTTTACACCCGAGAATGTCTGTTAAACGGACACCCATGTCCGTTTAACGGACATTGGGGCTCCCCAAAGCCTCCAATGCCTCTCCAAAGCCTCCAAT
>JANIJH010000003.1:37042066-37054830 GCA_024520975.1 Erythroxylum areolatum
GAATCACAATTATACTTCTGAGACAATTTGTAGGCCTATATCTCTAGTTCACTCCAAAACAACAATCATCTCATTTGGAATCCTACAGGTTTAGATATACTCAAAATACTGAAGTGTTGCTCAGTGGAATAACCCCAGTTCATAAAATTTGAGAGCACACTCACTGTACCCATTCCACGTTTCTCACTCAATCTTTCTCAATTCATTTCAGATGACTATGATTTTTAGGTGGAGATGTAGGGTAATGTCTTACGAGTCCAATGGTTCAAGAAGTAATTCATTTGGACTCCTATAGAAGAAGTTATGGCCAGGTGAAGAAAAGATAGAAGAAGCCAAAACCCAGAAGGAACAAAACCCAGAAGGAAGAAAACTCAGAAGAAGCGAAACTAAAAAAAAGACACGTCAGCAAAACACAGAAGAAGACACGTCAGCAAAACACAGCAGAAGACACGTCAGCAAAATACAGAAGAAGACATGTGAGTGAAATACAGAAGAAGACGTGTTAGCAAAACACAGAAGAAGATGCGTCAGCAAAACACAGAAGAAGACGCGTCAACAAAACTCATAAGGAACAAAACTATGAAGAAACGAAACACAGAAGGAGTTCATGAACAGTAACACAGAAGGAGTTCATGAACAGTAACACAGAAGGAGTTCATGAACAATAACATAGAAGGAGTCCATGAATATAGACGATACAAAACACAGAAGAAGATGACGTCATTAATGACATCATCATAAAAGAAGCAAAATATAGAAGAAACATCTTCGCTCTCAAGGACCCTAACTTTCAACTCAGACGTCTAAAATTTCTACACTATATGTCGTTGGAAAGATAAAAGAAATTCCGACAACTTCTGAGAAGAAAAATTTCTCTAATCAAGTCTAGATTAATCCAGATATTCCCTCGAATATAGAACATGAATTTTCTACATTCATTCAATTTACTGCAGCCATAGGTTCCTAGTTTAATCCCAATCTAGAATCATCACGTTTGCATAACTAGAGAACAATTTATGGCTAACAAATCGAAGCACACTCAGTGAACATTTCTAGATCACTCTTTCAACTCCCTTTACTTCTCGTTTTCAATAAAATCACATTCAAGAAAAATCATACCTGGAAGTTGTCAATGACTGCATGTACAATTATTTTTATGTGCAAGAATATTTACTATTCAATATGTATGTGTATGCCATATTATGCAAGAGCATGGAATGTGTTTCCTACTTCCTTAGCACTTTCTCTCATCTATTAATTTTGCCTTTACTAGGGTAACAGGATGTTACATTACCAATCTACATTTTAATGTAGGGATAATTTTTTCTCTCATTCTTATCATTTTTGGGAGAGGCAAAGAAAGTTCAACTTTTTCCTTGATATTCTAGAAGATGTTATTATTGAGGTAATATACAAATACCCATCTAACCCAGGTAGTTTCCTTATTAGAAATTAGCCTCTGAACCCAGTTATTTAGGATCATTCTTTTTTTGTTTTCTAATGAAACTAGCCTTAAACCCCCTTTTTGTTTTGGTGAACATAGTTTAGTCCTTTTAAGTTTTGCTTCGTAAGGCTTGTTAATATCACTTGTCTATAAGAACCTCTTAATTATTCTTTCCATTTCGTTAATAACACATTTAAGCAGTATTATATAGGAACTCCAATTTGTATGGAGGTTGGCAAGTACATTTTTAGTGAGCTAAATACATCCTAACAAAGATAGAAATTTGTTTTTGCAATACAGAGACTCTCTTTCTTGTCAGATCAATTAGTTGTTTGCAATTCAAAATCTTGATTTTTTAGTGAAGATTCTTAAGCTAAGATAAGCAAAAGGCAAATCTTGGATTTGCCTACCTATTAAACTTTATAGAGAGTTAAACATAGTGGCTCCAACAGAAATCATTAGCTAGCCTCAGAAAAATTAACCTTTAGGCCATACAAGGTGGAGAATTGGTTTAATGAGTTGATAATGATCTTAAAGGACTAAGAATGTTAGCAAAAAAAATATAGTAAATCATCATCATATCCCAAGTAAAAGATCCCTAGCTCTGTGCACTTGTAATGATAATTGAAGTTACCTAAATTCTTAATGTTAGCCTCATTGATCATGTAAAGCACCTCTATGGCAATGGTGAATAACTATAGGAAAAAGGGGTCTCCATACCTAACATCCTTAGACCCTTTAATAAGATGAGTTGATTCACTATTGATTATTGCACTATAAAACATAGTAGACAAGTAAGCCTTAATCCATAAGGAGAAGGTGTTAAGGAAATTGAAAGCCTGAAGACAATCTAGTATGAAATTCCATTCAATTCGATTAAAGGCTTTATAAAGATCAATGTTTAAAGACCAAATTTTAATAGATGTGTTTGGGGTGTTAATATCTAACTCTCTTATTTCTGACCTCTTACGTCCATCGGTAGCGACTTCTTAGAAAAACCCATCCAACAAGAGCTTTTATTAATTCCTTTATATCTCTGTTTCTCTACTAACTAGATCTAGGTGATCTAGTCAATGTTTGATGGAATTCTTAGTTTGGATTTGAAGATTTTAAAGTTATAATGGAGGTGTCGTATTGCCTAGATATATAGTACCATATTCATCACGATAAGTGAGCTTTATTTTCCTTATTTGTCTTTGGAAAGTGACTAGAAGAAGCTTTTTAGAGGGTTTGATGTCCAGTGTTGCTTTGGTCAACAGTTACTTAAGTTAAATTTGAGATTTTTGACTCATAATCACTTCTTCTTTGTTAACTTGGTTTTCTCTTCCCATTTTTCTTAAAAGTTGTTCACACAAAAAACCCTAAAACTAGAGAATCATCTGTGTGAACTCTGATTTTTAGAGTGTTTCATCTAAAGGTGTTAATATGTTTTATGACTCTTGGTTTAGATTTTTCTCAGTTGCTCAAAGTTTTCATCTTTTTCAATTTTGATGTATTGGGTTGATGACAAATTTTTGTTTTTGTCTATTGTTGGCATTGTAATTCACTTATTTTTGTCTGCTAACAAGCTCGTGCTCATATTCAAATTTTCCTTTAGAAATTACAAACTAGAGTTAATAAATTTAGTCACTAGTTCATATCCCTCTTTTTATTCAAAATTTCCTTTAGAAATTACAATCTAGAGTTGATAAATTTAGTTACTAGTTCATATCCCTCCTTTTTTGAGTAGTATCCTTTATTAATATTTTGCATCTGAAGCTTTTTTTTGGTTAAAATTTGTTTTTTGTTCTATACTCTTCAAATCTGACAAGTGTTTGGTGTCATCATTTCTTGTCTAGATAATTTCTACTTCTACATGTTTTCTCTTATAGCTTTTGGAAAAAATAGGGGTTTTCCTTATTTCTTTTATAGATTTGGAGTGAGCCCCATAACGAGGAAATTTTGGTGAACAATGTTAATTATGACAAGAATATATGGAGCTATTTTGTGTGGCATCTTAGACATATCAAATCGGTTTGATTCTTTTGCTTATTTGGTTGATTGGTATTGCAAAATTATTTTCCTTTATTGAATGCACTCGTGATTGGTTTTTGACTATAGTTTTTCATGGTTGATTCATTGTTCTTTGAATATTGGAATTTCAATTTTTAGTCTTCACCGAGCCACTAAAAGTTTTAAGTTATTTTTTGTTTATAGTGTTCAAATTTTTGTTTTTTCTTTTTAACTATCTAGTATTATATCTTAGCATTCTACAAAAAATTAGTTGCTATTATTGGTTCAGATTTTGGACCATCTAATTTTTTATTTGCTTGTGATCACATGTAATTGTAATTTTCATATTTGTTTATTAGGGGCCCATTTTGGGATTTAATATCAATCCTTGTTTCCTTTCTCAAGTAATATTAGATTGTTTAGGAACTTGTTGGGCTTGTCTTCTATGACCTGTGTTGGGAAATATGATAAGAGTAGTCCTTTTGACTTCTAAGGATAGAATAAGGGCTAGTCTTTTGATGAGTTTTGGGTCTAAGAGAAAAGAAGATGTTGACATATTACAAATAGGTTGTTGCAACATCGGGACCATCACAGGAAAATCTTTGGAATTAGTAAGGATTTTAGACAAATATAAAATTCATATAGTGTACATCCAATGGGCAAAATGCAAAGGGGCCAAAGTGAATGAGATTAATAGGTTCAAAATTTGGTATTCAGGGTGTTTGAGACAATGGAATGGGGTAGGTATCATAGGTGTCAAGTAACTTATACATCAAATTATGGGGGTAAAGAGGACTAATGACAGGATTATATCCTTAAATATTATGGTGAAAGGTGTTACTTTCAATATGGTGTGTGTTTATGCACCTCAAGTAGGGTTGGACAAACAACTTAAGTGCTAATTTTGGGAAGAGCTAGATGAGGTGACTCAATAAATCCTAAAAAGGCAGTTATTCTAGAAGGAGACTGTAATGGTTATATAAGGGAAATCTCAGAGCATTATTCATAGACTCTTAGGAGTTTCAGGTACGTGATAGGAATAAGAGTGGGACTATTTTATTGAATCTTATTGTAGCATTTAATTTGGTGATAACTAACTCTTTTTTTTAAGAAAAACAAGGAGCACTAGTGACTTTTAAGAGCACCTGATGACTTTTAAGAGCATAACCACAAAAACTCAAGTTAATACCTTTCTTGTAAAGTGGAGTGATTTACCTAGTTGCAAAGATTGCAAGGTGATACCTAATGCTTGCTTGTCAACTCAGCATAGATTTTTGGTTTTAAATCTTATAATTAATGGTTAGAGGAAGAAGAGAAGTCCTAAGAGTTGTACCAGGGTTACATGGTGGAATATAAAAAAGGATACGTTAAAATAACTTAGCAATAAAGTAATTTATGGAGAAAAAATAGAAATTGAAAGTAGACGATAACCAGATATGGGAGAGAGTAGCAACTCTTTTAAGGAATACAAATAAAAAAGATCTTGGGTATTTTTTAAGATAGAGTCTTATTATAACCAATCTTAATCTTTGTGAGCCATTTCCCTTTCAGCCTTTGCTTTGGTACTACAAACTTGTTTTTTTTCCTTACCAATAGGACCCAACTACTAGAACTTGGTGGTATAATAAAGATGTATAAGAAAAGGTTAAGATTAAGAAGGGTGCTTATAAAGCTCCATTGAATAGCACCACAGATGTAGATAGAGCAATTAATAAAGTTACAAATTGGTAAAGAAAGATGTGAAGAAGTTGATCTCAAAAACTAAAAGTAGAGCTTACGAGACATTATACCAATGATTGGAATCCAAACATAAAGAAAATGACATATTTAAGTTGGTAAGAGCCAGGGAATAGAAAGTGAGAGACTTAGATCAAGTTTGTTGTATAAAAGATGAAGCAAGGTAGGCGCTCGTGGCTAAATTAGACATTAAGAGAAGATGCCAGAGATATTTTTATAACCTTTTTAAAGAAGGCATTGAGGAAAACATCTCTTTTTGTGATCTTAACATGTCCGAGAGGTATTGTAACTTTACTTGGGCATATTACAAGGGAAGAAATTAAAAGAGCTTTGAAGGAGATGAAGAGTGGAAAGGCAATAGGGCCTAAAAAGATACCTATAAAGATATGGAAGAGCCTATGCAAAGAGGGTCTTATTTGGCTGCCTATGCTTTTTAATATGATCTTTAAGTTTGCTAGAATTCCAAATGAGTGGAGATAGTATTCTAATTACTCTATACAAGAATGTGGCATCCAAAGTTATAACAACTATAGAGGCATCAAACTACTTAGTTACACAATGAAGTTATGGGAGAAAGTAACTGCGAAGAGAGTTAGAAAGGATGAACTTATCTTGTAGAACCAATTTGGGTTCATTCCAGGAAGGTCCATGATAGAAGATTTTCATCTCCTTAGGAGATTAATGAAATATTATAGGGAAAGACAATATAACCGATACATGGTTTTTATGGACTTAGAGAAGGCGTATGATAGAGTACCTAGGGAAATTATATGGAGGTGTTCAGAAGTTAAAGGAGTTTCTATGACCTATATATAGGTTATTAAGGATATGAATGAACGTGTAAAGATTAGAAAGAGAATGATAGGTAGAGATATAGAGTATTTTTCTATCAATATAGGACTACACCAAGGCTCCTTATTGAGCCCCTTTTTTATTATAGTAGTGATTGATGAGCTCACCAAGAATATCTAAAAGGATATGCCTTAGTGTATGTTGTTTGCTAATGATATTGTTTTAGTGGATGAGACAATAGAGGGTGTCAATGTTAAGCTAGAACTTTGGAGGGATACATTAGAGTCGAAGGGTTTTAAATTAAGCAAGAATAAAATTGAGTACTTAGAGTGTGACCTTTCAGGACAAAGTGTGGCTTCCAATATGGAGATAAAGATTAGTTCAGAATTTATACCAAAGAAATTTTTTTTTAAGAATCTAAGATCTATCATCCAAAGTAATGGAGAAATTGATAACATAGTTCACCATATCAGATCAGGGTGGCTTAAATAGAGAAGTGATTCACAAGTTTTATGTGACAAGAACATACTACTCAAGCTCAAAGATAAATTCTATCATTTAGAGATTAGGCCAGCCATACCCTATGGAGCAGAGTGTTAGCCTATCAAATAGGTACATAGTTATAAGCTAATGGTAGCAGAGATAAGGATGCTCTATTGGATGAGCAGCCTTACTAGAAGATATAAGGTCAAGAATGTAATGGTAAGAGACAAATTAAAGGTGGCTAATATTAATGAAAAATTAAGAGAGATAAGGTTTAGGTCGTTGAGACATGTTACGAGGAGACACCCTGATGCTTTAGTAAGAAGATATGAGAAGATTGTATATAGAGACTGTAAGGGGAAAAATGAAAGTCTTAAGAAGAATTGAGGGGAGTTGATAAAAAATGATATGACTCTTTGGGCACCAACCAAGGACATGGACCTTAGTAAAAAAATTTGTGTTCTAGGATAAAGGTAAAGGATCTCATATAGAGAGATCTTTTTGTTTCTTATAGGTCTATTACATTTTTCCTTCAAGGCTTCATGGCTTATGTCTTGTATTTAACCTAAACATTTTCATATTTAGCCTAAACAAATTCTTATAATAGATTGTTTGATTTATTTATTTACTTATCTCCTTCTTTGTTTGTGTATTTATTTACCTATTTTATCTTTTATTCTTATTCTTAATCTTGTTTTATATTTATTATTTTATTAATTTTATTATTAATTTTATATTTTTATTTATATGTATTTATTTATATTTATTATTACTATTATTATGATGATGATCATTGTCATCTTTTATCTCTATTTTGATATCTATTTTATTTTAACTGTTTTTTTTATTATTTTACTGTATATATGTATATATATATTTTTATGTGGGTTTATCGAAGTCTCTCAACCAATTAGGGTAAAGATATGTACTTTTAGACCTCTCTAGACCCTGCAATCAGCGGGACTTTCAATGAGTTGCTGCTATTGTTAAGTGGTAATATTTGAATGTCTTTTGTTGATACATTCTTATTTGACAATAATTATACCCCTATATTTGATGTATTTTGTTTGATATTTTATAGTTTTACTGTATATTTGGTACTTAATTCACTCTAAGCACGTTTTTAGGTCATAATTACCTTCATAGACTAAAAGGAGAAGAATTAAGATGAAATCATAACATGGAACAAAGATTTGAAAAAACTTGGGACCTACACAACCATATATCGTGATTGTGTTAGTTTTTGTAAATGTGTGAAGATTGAAGAATTTTAGTTTTGGTCGTGTGGAGTTACATGACCATGTATGTTGATATATATGGCCATTCTGTGCCTACGTGAAATTGCGAATTCTAGTGTTTTTTATTATACACTGTTGTAAGTGACTGTGTGTATCCTAAAATCTTAAATTTTACTATAAAAGGATGTGAGTGAAGGCAAAATGAGATAGCTGATAGATGCATATTTGACTATACTTATACACCTATATTTGATGTATTTTGCTTGATATTTTGTAATTTTATTGGATATTTGGTACTTAATTTGCTTCAAGTGCATTTATAGATAATAATTGCCTTCATGGAACAAAAGGAGAATAAATTAGATGAAAATGTGGCATAAGACAAAGTTTTGAGCAAAGTAAAGATACATGATCATATCTAAATCTTTGTACGTCTCACAGCCTATGTTGATTCATGAATTCTATAGATTTTGGAATATACACGGTCTAGTACACGCTCGTGTATCAAAGAAACCCGAAAATTTACTATAAAAAGAGGTAAACAGAGCAAACAAAAAGGAGAAGACTTTTTGGGAAAAATCCAGATGTGGAGAATGTTCAGAAGGGAGAATATTGATATAGAGATGTGGGAACAAGAAGAAATCATAAAAAAATCTGATAGATTATAACATCAAACCTTAAACTTACATGAACATTTGATAAAAAAGAAGGAAGAATTAAAATTATGAACATTTTGTTTTCTATTCATTTTTCTTCCAGTTTATCTTTGATTTTGTTTTTATTATTATGCATAACTAAACACCTTTTAGTTACTAGGTGTGATGAACCCCAGCTTATGTCACAATATGTTTTGGTTCTTTTATTTAATGCAATTGTTTTGGATTGATCTATTTTGATTCAATTATATATTTTTATATATGTTCCAATAATTCTAAAATATTAGTACATAATCTGATTTTATAACATAGAGATCAGAAATATTATGCATGAATAGATCTACTATAATTGAAAGGAGTTGATTGCAAACCTAGAGATAGGTAGAATAAATCCTCTAGATTAAGGTCAAACCTCATAGCAAAATTCACAAATCGATAAAGCAATCCTAGAAACTTTAAACTAAATAATTTTGGTTAATAAACCTGTGGATTAGTTGTTAGTAGTCTTAAGAGAGTTATTAACATGATATAGGAATTTTCACAGTTCAATAGTCAATTAAAAAATTGCATGATAAAAGGTTCATTATGTAGTAGTTTTAGGGAGATTCTTTAACTAGACACTAATTCTTGATAGTGATTGATTTCTAAGCGTTTTTTCCTTTGTCTTCTACAACCGTTATTATTTTCTATTTATTTTAATTGTTTAATTTTTATTTTCTTTATTAAAACCAAAATCAAGTTTACAGGTTAGATAACAAAAGAGAGATAATTACTTGTAATCATTATCTTTGTAAGATCTACCTATACTTACTTGTGCTAGCTAAAACTACACCGTGTATCTGCGGTTAATTCAATATTGACAATTTTAAAATTAATCAATAAGGTTTTGGTGTCATTGTCAAAAACAGTAATATTAGGATGCTATTACTTTATCCATTATTTTTTATATTTAGTTTAGTTTACTTTATTTTTATTGTATCTTGTTGTATTTTCGACATATTCATTAATTATCTTTTGAACTTCTCTACATTAATAGTGAGTTTATGATTTATTTTAGGGATTAAGGTTTAATGTCATAACCATAACTCATAATGGAAGGATGGAGTAGACAATACTTTTATGGGAGCTACGATGTTTCTTCGCAATATGTAACATCATCATATAAGAAAGAGAGGTATCCTTACATGTTTTTGGAGCCTCAATCGACATCCATGCTATGTTTTGACATTTTTTGGAGTAACCATTACAATCGTGAATGTCAAGCACCAACCTATATGTGGGAGCAATTGGGTATGAATAACCAACCTAAAGGTGCACCATATGGATGGAATGATTATACTCTAGCTTAATATTTATAGTACCAAGAACATTAAGTTAAGGGGCCAACTATGAAAGATATTAAGGACAAATTTATTTAAGAATCACTCATGAATCATCAGGAAACAAAGTCTTGTATACAAAATATGGTGAATTAGATTGACCAGTTGGCAAAGATAATATTTGACGAGATGTAAGGGAGTTTTCCTAATCCTATTAAAACAGATCCTAAAGAATTTAGAATGACAATCACCCGTAGGAGTGGAAATAAGCTTCCAAAGCAAGACGAAGAAGAAAAAGAAGAAGAAGAAGAAGAAGAAGCTTTTTTTTAAAAAAAGAGGATGTTTAGAAATGGCGGGAGATAAGTGAAGAAGATGAGTTAGAAACGTTTGTCCAAGAAGAAGAAAAAGAAGAATAAACAAAGTTGGTTGAGGAAGAACTAGGGGAGTAACCAAATACGGAAACTACTAATAAGGCATTGACAATCATCTTAAAAATGGAGGGTTCTTACTTCCTTTAAGACAAATTGCTTACGTCAACTGATGATTTAGGAAGTATTGTTATTCCATATTTAACAGTTTGTCATTAAAAAGGACATTAATGGAGTCCATTGGTGTTATTAATTTAATCAATTACTCCCTTATTATTATTTTGCAATAGTGTCTTATTTGCAAGCTACAAAAACCTTATGTGGAGAAACGAGTGAAAGCAAGCCACTCATTATAGACCTAGTATGACAAGTAAATTTGTAGGGTACGTCAACCAATTGCATGCATGAGAGGCAACCTATATATTATGATAGATTTTATTTTATTTTATTTTTATATTTCTTAGTTATTTTTATGATTTTTATTTTCTTTTATGTTTTTATTCCTTTTTTTATATCTTGCAAGGAAGTTAGTCTAATATTGGAGAGATAGTCGCAAAATCAAAATTGAAAAGTCATATTACTCACGAAAGTACCAACTCAACCTTTTCACTTATTTTTATATATGCTTATATTATGTACATTGAGAACAATGTACAATTAAGTGTGGGGAAGGGGTTAATGATTTTATTGATTTTGTTAAGCTTATTATAATCTTAGTGATTAAATTTTATTAACTGATATTCTTAATTAATGAAATTTGTCCATAAATACTATATTTCATTATTGAATATTACTTTGAATTAGTATGCAAAAGGATGATATTTAGAATAAAATTGCTTTTGTAAGTCTTATTTTTAATAATCATTGAGAACATCAAGTTGAATGAAATTTGATATTATTTACACACATAAATCTATATTTTTCGTGAGTTTTTGAGCTTAAGAACAAAATTTCAAAAAAATTTCAGCTCTTTTTTATTCTTTCATAGGTGTTATCATGTGTAATTGAATGATTCTAGAATTTGCTTTTATTATGCATATTGAGATCACAGTTGTTAAATTAGAAGCATTGAAATGATGAAGGCACTGAAATGATTTTTTTAGCCTATTTCATTGATAATTACCTTACTTTAATTTATGTTTTAGGAGTAACCAAGTTTGAGCCTTATCCTTTTTCATTGTTTATAACCCCAATTATTAGCCTTTATCCTATTTTTCTTTAAAGCCTTGTTATTGTTTTGAATCTTGAAGGTTATTTACATTACTAAATGTGTGAAACTTGAAATTTTGATAGGTTCAATATCTCTTCAATAGAAGTACATAATGAATGCTCAAAATTATTTTGAAAAAAAGAGCATAGACCAAGAAAAGAAGAAAAATATATAATACCATTAGTTTTATAATGAAAGGACCAGTATATTTTGTGAAAAAGTTTCATATAATGTTTTCTTTAGTAAATTTCCTCCCAATCAACCTTTTATCATCCTAATCATACCTTACTTAAGCCTTATTACAAATATTATGAAGACCTTTTAATTTTAGTTTCTAGTTTACATACGTGGTGGAGATGTGATAATATTACAAGCCAATGGTAAAAGTTCTACTATATATTGATTTGAGACTTCGATACCTTTCACCCTAAACACTTGAGTGCATTGAGTGAAATCTTAATAAGGGGTGTAAAGGTTTATACTTTTGATTTCAATAAGGTTATTGGTATGATTACTATTAATGTTAAACTAGGAAGTTAGTTTTAGGATAACTTGATTTAAATAGTATATTAATTTGATGAATATGATATGATTATTTATGGTATGAGTGGACAGGTTAAGATTAATAAGGATAGATATGGTAAGATTTATAATTTTGATTATGATTTACTTGAGGACAAGCAAAAGCTTAAGTGTGGGGGTGTTTGATATATGTATATTTGACTATATTTATACACCCATATGTGATGTATTTTGCTTGATGTTTTGTAATTTTATTGTATATTTGGTAATTCACTACAAGTGCATTTATAGGCAATAATTGCATTCATGGATCAAAAAGAGAATAATTTGAATGAAAACATGACATAAAATGAAAACATACACGACTATGTTTGAGCCCATGTACATCTTACAACTTGTGCAGAATCACAAATTTTGGAGATTTTGGAATATACATGATCTAGTACACGCCTGTGTATTAAACCATGTATCTCTCATAAACCTTAAAATTTACTATAAAAAGACATTAGTAGAGGCAAAAAAAGGAGTAGATGTTTTGAGCCAAATCCAAACATACAGAATATTTAGAAGGGACGATATTGATCTAAAGACATGGTGAACTTGAAGAAATCATCAAAAAATCCAATAGATTACAACATCAAACATTAAACTTGCAAGAACATTTGATAAAAAAGAAGGGAGATTTGGAATTATGAACTCTTTGTTTTCGATACATTTTTCTTCCATTTTATCTTTGACTTTGTTTTATATTATGTGTAACTAAACACCTTTTAATGTCTAGGTGCAATGAACCCTAGTTTGTGTTACAATATTTTTAGATTTTTTTATTTCATGCAATTGATTTGGATTGATCAATTGTGATTTAATTATATGTTTTAGAGCCTTATCTAATAAATCTGGAATATTAGTGCATAATCTGATTTCATTGAAGTGAATCACACGTTAATACAATGATTAAAGTACGATATAGAATGCACGAGAAGGGGGGTTGAATTGTGTATTC
>JANIJH010000003.1:37162643-37179228 GCA_024520975.1 Erythroxylum areolatum
GTTATAACTAACTAGCCACCTCAGCTGATACCTAAATCCTTCCTCTGGACTCTCTCTCTCTCCCGAAGATCCTAACAGTTTGGGATTCTGACCACCAAGGCCCTATCGGACGCAGGCAACATGAGTCAGACCTTTATCGGGTCTCTGTTCAGGCTTGAGCCACCTATAAGGGACTTCGGGCAAGTCCGAGTAGCCTAAGACCTGGATCGGCCCGGCCCATTGCCAGCACTAGTACTCATAGATAACATTAAGTGTATCATGCATATGCAAATTTCTCTAACAGTTCTACAAGTTTTCTGGTCCATAACCTTCTGGATATTGACTTGGTTCTGATAATTAATCTTATCAAATTTATCAATACAGACTAGACCTTTATTAGCTAGAGAAATTGCTCTAACTTGCTCAGAAATCTTATTACTTGTTGGTTGATCTCTTCTGCTTCTTGTTTTGTTGTTTCAGTATGCTAGTCAAGTGTTCCTGTTTGTTGTTTAGTTGTTTCAATTTTCTTTAAACAACACCAATCTTTAGTCGTTGGTTGTTTTGATATTTATCTACTTCACAATAAGAAGTCTGTTGTTGCTTTGCTGTATGTCTTAGAGAAGTTGTGACACATTCATCGATGTCTAACCTCTTCAAAACTGTTATAATCAACTCGTCTCTCTTTTGGTTTTGGTTGTTGAATAATCTTTTGTATGCCCTTTTGTTTTGTATAGTCATCGTCAAACCAAAGATTTGATACCAAACTGATGAAGGATGAATAGATGAATATCGCATATAAAATGAAAAATATGAGTTGTTGGAACTTTGAATTTAGAGTTGATAATTTTCAAACGTAAGGAATTGAAGCAAAGGATAGGTCTAAGAATCACTCTAAAGATTTGTTTCAAAAACTAAGAATCACACTTAAGAATTGAGACAAACAAAACTATTGGAATCACAGTCACTTTTAGGATTTAGTAATAGCTTGTAATTATTTAAAATTTTGAAACCCTAATCCTAAGGAATAGGAATTCCAACTAAACTTCCAAAATAAAAACAGGATCCAATTTAATAAAGATTCGTATTATTTCTTAGTAGACTTAAACTTTAAACTAATAAGGAAATTAAAATTAAAATTAAAATTTTTTATTAAGGCAAATTTTTTTTTTATTCTGCATCCATGTTAGTTAGTTTTAATTGGTAAACTAAATTTTGCTTTTCAAAATTCCATCCTAAAAATGAGAAATTATTGTTAACATTGGGTAAAAGGTTTATCATTTAGAGAGCCATAAGCTATGAGACCTAAGTCGAGAAACTTTTTGTTATGGTCCCGACTATAAGATCGAGTTATGTGTCTCTGGAGTGTAAATTCAGAATTAAATTGTTGGAAAGAATCTTTTTTGGAGTTTCTTCCGTTTCTATTTTTCGGCATGAATGTGAGAGCTCATTGGATTGAGAGAACTCTCCGATCTCAGACTTAAATTTCCTGAAGAGAAGGCTTAACTCCTTCCCATGCATGCATTCAATTAAATAGGAAATAATAACCGGTTACATCAGACAACTGTCGTTATATTATAATAAAATATAAAATATTGACTGCTTCAGTGGGATGGGGAAGTTACTGGTTCCTCGGCTTTGAATTTGCCATGTGTGAACCGTTTATAAACTTACGGTCCTGTAACATTACTAGCCTCCTTGACAATGAGCTTGTCCTCAAGTAGAAAGGAGGGATAAGTGGACTGGAAGTGTTGAAGATCTTCCCAGGAAGCATCGGCTAGGGAACGTCCCTGCCAATGGACCAAGACTTGGGAGACGCCCTAAACTTGGCGATGATCCAGAAGTGCTTGTGGAAGGGGACGAGGTTCATCTGGAAGAAAAGGAGGCAGCACAGGTTCCTGGATGGCTGATCGATCACTATGAAATGACTTCAACAAAGAGACATGAAAAACAGGATGGAGTTTGGAATCCGTGGGAAGTTGCAGACGGTATGCGACTTGCCCAATTCGGGACTGCACACAGAATGGACCATAATATTTAGGAGAAAGCTTCTTATTAGCATACCCCATGAGGAGACTTGGCGGTAAGGTTGCAGCTTAAGTAAAACCATGTCACCCACAGAGAACTCCGAAGGACGATGCTTAGTATCATAATTATGTTTCATATGGAATTGTGCTTGTAAAAGCCAATCACGAAGAAGCTGAAGCATGTGATCCCGATCCCAGAGAGCTATATCCACTGCCGCGGAGTTTGGAAGTGGATGGAGTATAAGAGAGGAGACGTGGGGGAGGTCGGCCATAAACAACCTCGAAGGGTGTACTCTTCAAGGAGGAGTGGAAGCTAGCATTATAGCAATATTTGGCCCATGCCAACAAATCTAGCCATTTTTTTGGGTTGTCACCAGTAAAACAACGGAGATACATCTCTACTGTACGATTGACAACTTCCGTTTGACCATCCGATTGGGGATGATAAGAGGAACTGAAACAAAGTTTAGTCCCATATAAGGCAAAGAGCTCTTTCCAGAAAGTACTAAGGAAAATAGCATCCCTGCCAGAAACCATAATCTCTGGTAAACCATGTAAGCGAACTATGTAATCAAAGAATGTATGGGCCACAGACACTACTGTATAAGGATCAGAAAGTGCCTGAAAATGGGCATATTTAGAAAAATGATCAACCACCACAAGGATAACAGATTTGCCATGAGAAAGGGGCAATCCTTCAATAAAGTCAAGAGAAATGTCTGCCCATATTTGAGTAGGAATAAAGGACACCGGCTAGATGGAGGTGGTCCGCATTGTTACGTTGACAAGTGTGACAAGTACGGACAAAATCCTTCACAGATTTTTTCATGCCTTTCCAATAAAAGACTGCAACAACTCTTTGTAATGTCTTCTGATATCCCTCATGACCCATGTTATGGAGAGAGGCAATAATGGTTTCGCATAAAGGGGACCTTAGTAGTAAATAAACTCGATTTTTAAAGAAAATTAAACCATAAGAATACCTCTATGATCCTACTGCTTCATCTTTTTCAATTTGAATTATAAAATGTTGCAATTCCGGTGTTACAGCCACCTCCTGCCTAATATGATTAAAAATTTGCAGCAGTGCCATTGAGATGCTCAATAAAGTGGAATCAAATGCCTCAAATTGACGGGATAAGGCATCCGCCACATTGTTCTCGCAACCAGCCTTATACTCAATAGAGAAATCATACCCCAAAAGTTATAGCCAACATTGTTGTGGGATGGTCGAAATCCGCTGTTCTAGGAGTTATTTAAGACTGTAGTGATCTGTGCGGACAACAAATTTACTTCCACAAAGATACGGGCGCCAATGAGACACTGCCTTCGTCAAGGCAATCAACTCTTTCTCATAAGCTGGAATACTGCAGTGCCGATCTACAAAGCTACGACTGAAATAAGCAATTGGTCTGCCATTTGTTGCAGAACTGCGCCAACACCAATACCTAAATCGTCACACTCTATGTCAAATGGTATTGAGAAATTGGGTAAAGCAAGAACTGGTGTGGTTGTCATGGTCTCCTTTAATTGATCAAAAGCCTCAACTATTGCAGCAAACCATTGGAAGGAGTTTTTCTTAAGCATGGAGGTCAAAGGAGCAGTAATTTTCCCATTATCCTTAACAAATTTTCGATAATAACCTGTCAAACCTAGAAATCCACGTAAACATTTATTACTTGTTGGTTGAGGCCACTGGATCATTGCTTGAATTTTCTTTGGTTCAGTTGAGACTCGACTGCGGAAATTTGATGTCCCAAATATGAAACTGATTGCTGAGCAAAGAAACACTTAGTAAGTTTCAGGAAAAGCTGGTGACATTGTAAGAGAGAAAAAACCTCTCGTAAATAGGAAATATGCTCTCCCAAAGATTGACTATAAACCAAATTGTCATAAAAAAAGACCAACACAAATTTTCGAAGAAGTGGATGGAAGATATCATTCATGAGAGCTTGAAATGTTGATGGAGCATTAGTAAGGCTAAATGGCATGACTAAAAATTCAAAATGACCATGATGAGTGCGGTAAGCAGTCTTGGGTATGTCATCCGGATACACGCGAATTTGATGATAACCGGAAAACAAATCCAACTTTGAAAAAAATTGAGCACCATGTAATTCTTCCAGTAATTTGTCAATCACCGGAATAAGAAATTTGTCCTTAATGGTTTTGGCATTGAGGCTGCAATAATCTACACAAAATCGCTAGGTGCCATCTTCCTTTTCAACTAAAAGAACTAGAGAAGAGTAGGGAGATTGACGTGGCTGAATTAATCCTTTATTCAACATCTCCTCAAATTGTTGTTCAATTTCAGCCTTTTGTGCATGTGGATATCTATATGGTCTAATCACAATTGGATCAGTTCCTTTCTCCAACGTAATTCTGTGATCACACCAACAGGAAGGTGGTAACCCTTTCGGCTCTTGGAAAAGATCTTCAAACTTGAATAGCAGATGTTGAAGTAGTAAACTCATGTTGTCCTCTGAAGATATGGCATGGTCAATGGAAGGAAACTTCGGATGTTTTAGTCCATGTAGTTGCATAGCAACCCCGTCAACCATAAATTGCATGGACAAATTTGCGAGATCCCATACAATAGGTCCCACTGTTTGAAGCCAATTAACACCCATCACTACATCGCAAAAGCCAAGGGGCAGCAAATAAAAATCGGAATAGAAAACATGAGTACCCAATTGAAATGGAATGTTCTTGCAAAGGCTTGGACTATTTAATTTCTCCCCATTTGCCACCGTAACTACGAACTGATGTTTCTTATCAACAAGTAAGTGAAGAACAGTAGACAAAGAGGAAGCAATAAAGCTATGAGTGCTCCCAGTATCAATCAAAATTCGTACTGATCTCTGGGAAATTTGCCCCATAATTTGTATTGTGTGAGGATGTGAAATACCAGCAATTGTGTGAATGGAAATCTGGGGATCATCATCTTTCTCGGCAGAAGGCTCCTCATCGGAAGAGTCCTCCAGTCCTACAATGAAAAAACATTGGCGACATCTATGTCCCGGAGAATATATCTCATCACAATCATAGCAAAGATTCTTCGCTCTACGCTCAGCCATTTCTGTTCTTGTCAGACGCTTGATTAATGGGCGAGGCTTGGAGGTATTACTGGCGGATGACTCCAAACGTCGGCCTCCCCAACGATGTTCATACTGTCGGGCAAGATGCATAGCAGTAGTGAGATCATGTGGACGATGAAGTTCGACTTCCACAGCAATGGAATCTTGTAATCCACTAATAAAAAATTCAATTTCTTGTTCATGATGAAGGTAGGAAGTTCGGGCTGATAATTTTTCAAATTGGCATTGGTAATCTTCTACCGAGCCGGTTTGTCGGAGCTTTGAAAGTTTGCCAAAGTGACTACGACTGTTGGACGGACCAAATCGTCGAAGGCAATGATCCTTAAACTCATCCCAAGGCAAATTGGGTCTATCTTTGTCCAATTTCAAGTACCAATACTAAGCGTCTTCCTCAAGGTGTGGGGCTATGATACTCAACTTGTCCTGCTCAAGGATTCCCTAGTGTTGGAAGTAATAATTGCAGCGACTTAACCATGGTAAGGGATCCACTGTTCCATCGAAGCGAGGGAAATCCAATTTTGAAGGATGGTTGGAATTACCACCACAGACAACTCCTTCAGGTTGTCGGTTGACACTAGTGTCACCTAGATCCCGCTGAGAAGAATGGCCATGAGAATCCCCAGCCATCATCACCTGGAATTCATTCCTCATTTCTTGGTACTGATCTTCAATAGATTTTCGATCTCGCTCCCGATCTTCCCTGTAGCGTTGCTGATCAGTTTGGTAATGCACAAGGAAAGCCTCAAACTGCTGTTAGAGAGCACGGTTGGAATCCCCAATAATGATAGGCTCTGATGATACCAATTTGTTATGGTACCGACTATAAGATTGAGTTATGGGTCTCTGGAGTGTAAATTCAGAATTAAATTGTTGGAAAGAATCTTTTTGGAGTTTCTTCCATTTCTATTTTTTGACATGAATGTGAGAGCTCATTGGATTGAGAGAACTCTCCGATCTCAGACTTAAATTTCCTGAAGAGAAGGCTTAATCCCTTCCCATGCATGCGTTCAATTAAATAGGAAATAATAACCGTTTACATCAAACAACTGTCATTACATTATAATAAAATATAAAATATTGACTGCTTCAGTGGGATGGGGAAGTTACTGGTTCCTTGGCTTTGAATTTGCCATTTGTAAACCGTTTATAAACTTGCGGTCCTGCAACTCTTATCTTTCAAAGAATTATACCTTTCAAGTTATTCAGAAATTTTATCTTCGATATGTTTTTGGAATGTTATGGGTTATAGGTAGCTGGCAAGTTAGTTTTTGAGAAGATCAATGTTAAATCTGTATTTTGAATGTTATAAGTAGTTTACTAGCGATATTTGCATAAGTTTCTGGATGTCTGATCAGATTGATAGCCCTTTCTCGTAAAAAATATAATCTTTTTTGGGCACATGTTTATGCAGGCAAAGATGTTCTATTTCAACACACATTCCCTTCTTGAGCGAGGAATGCGATCAGTTGCACTGCGGGCAATCAAAATCTCAAAAAAGCTGGGAGGAAAAATTTTCTATGACGTGAACCTTCCACTACCACTGTGGCAGTCTAGTGATGAAGCCAAGTCATTTGTAAGACTGGTTTGGAGTCTAGCAAATATTGTTGAGGTTACCAAGCAAGAGCTTGAATTTTTATGTGGGATCAAGCCCACTGAGGAATTTGACTCTAAAAACAATTCCAGTTCAAAGTTTTTTCATTATGGACCAGAGTTGGTTCAACCACTTTGGCATGAAAATCTTGAAGTTCTCTTTGTGACAAATGGGACTTCTAAGATACATTACTACACCAAGGAGCATAATGGTGCAGTGCATGGCATGGAGGATCCACCCATAACCCCTTTCACCAGTGATATGTCAGCATCTGGAGATGGCATTGTCGCTGGTACCATGTCATACCTCTAATATCTGTGATCTGTTCTTATATCATTCATACAGCTACATATGTTTTCTATTTTACTTTGTTGCTACGCATGTTCTTTGTCGGACTTTTGAATATGTTGAGCTTTGAATTGGTGTAGAAACTTCACCTTAATACTGCCAATCTTGACAATCAAGAGAATGTTGGGGCTGCCAATCCTGACAATGTTACGGTTTGAAGCAATGAGAAAATCTTGTTATCAAAAACAATTCGCGGGTTGTTCGATGAGCGTCAGTCCTAGGGAACCCAAGTTTCTATGTCCTAGCTTGTTTTTCAAAACTGTGAAATGATTTGCTTAAGAACTTGAATTGCAGATAAGGCAGTGTGAGTTAAATCATAAATGTGTATGGCATGCTCTGAGAAAAAGCTCCTTTCTTTTCTTCTCTCTTTCTCCTGAGGTCCCTCATATTATGAAAGGATTTGCTAAGGAAAAAGGGAAGTTTTCTTAGAAATGTAGTTCTTTTGAGTGTTTTAATACCTACAGTAGATTGTTAAATTTTTCTTCTTGGAAAACTGCTCTTGCTGAATTTTGTGGTCTTTTTTGCTCTCAGCTCTCATGAGAATGTTGACAGTTCAGTCGCACCTTATTACTGATAAATGGTACCTGGAACGCACCATCAAGTATGCCATTGATTGTGGTGTCATAGACCAATGGCTGCTTGGTCGGGAACGTGGCTATCCCCCTAGGGATGACATGGAAGAAGTGGAACCTGATCATAATGGCATAAGATCAATAACCGAGAAGGAATACCGCACAATAGCGCCTTCAAGTTGATTTGTCAGTCGGGCAGATTCACATAGCTTGTGTCATGTGCCCCCAATTTATCTGATACAATTGTTCCTTGTAAAGTAAAATAGTGTATTTTTTTAAGTGAAAGGGGCTCCACATGCAGCGCCAAATTCATGACAACAATTTCGTGTTATTCCGATAGCATTTGATGATCATTAAGTTAGCCAGCATCCTTATACTTTTTGGTCTTGTTTTATTTCTTAATTCTGGATTTGCCAAATTCAATCTGTCCTTTCTTAAGCATGGCAACAACTGGATACTTTCACTTTGTCCGCTTTGGCCCTTCCATCAATTTTTCGCTTGTCTTTTTCCTGGCTCAGGGAGGTTTCGTTCGGTTGTTCAATAGTTTAAAAAACAGGCGTACTGATTGCGAAGATTCCGAAGTCTGAGCTAATGCATCAGAATATATCCCGTTTATTCTGCACGAATGGCTTATGTTGCAACAGTACGTGATTCCACAGGAAATAGAAGATTATTAGGCTTATGTTGGCAGCATCTAGTCTTTTAACATTTTCGAGGGCAGCAGTCACATCCTTCAAAGCATGGTTTTGATTCGACCAATGACCGATCGGCTATCTAGTCTGGGTGATCTCTAAAAATTAGTTTTTAATTAAATCAGTTCAAATAGGTAAAAATCGGTCAATTGACCGGTTAAACCGGTATTGGTCTAACCGGTTAGCCACCGGTTTAGTGAATATAAAGGCACAGTTTTATATCCTCATTCGGTCATTCCTATTTTCTCTATTCGTCGTCTTCGTTTCCACGCAGTCCCTTGCTTATTCTTTTTTCCAAGTCTTTGTTAAGCTTTCTCCTTCGGCTATTTCACGCTTATTTCCTCTTGAGAATTTATCCCTGCCTTTTTCTCTTTTTCAAGTCTTTGTTAAGCTTTTCCCTCTGGGTTTCAAAACCATGGGAGGGACTGTCGACTGACATGTCAGTAAAATTGGAAAAACACCCCGAGAGCCCTCATTTAATTTTTGGTTGTTGTAGTTCATCAGCATAGTGGTTGTTGAATGTTCCTCCAATGTTGTTCCAGTGAAAGCTCAAATCTTGTACCATGGAACTGTTGAAAGGGCGGATGATTCTAGCGTTTTTGCATGCAGAGTTTTGACAGGAAAAAACTTGCAAGTGAAATTTCTACAAAATTTCTGCCATCGTTTTTCTTCTTTTTTTCTGTTGTGGATTAAAGACGCAACAGAGACTATAAGGTAATCTCGCTTCTCAAATTTGGTTTATTATTAATAGTTGATTATTTGGAGATGATTGTGGTTTGGTGATACGGATTTAGCTAATTTGTGAGCTTTGTATGCTTAATAATGGGAATATGAAAGAATGCATGTATATTGTTTGATGAAATGCCTTACCCTTTTAATGCATGTATAGTATGTGTTTAAAGAAAATGTTTGGGTGGCATCTGAAGGTTTTAATGAAATGTTTGGACTTTCTAATTTTTCGGCTAAGTAGCTAACTATTAATATTAAAAGAGAACTTTTGCACCAGATACCCTATTATTGATAACAGGGGGAACTACTACTCTGTTTTATTACTAGATCATATCCCTGGTGATCAGCTACAAAAAAGAGATGATGATGATGATTGACGATGCATAATGCCATCGCCCTTGGATAAAATGGTCCGGTTAAGACTAAAAATAACTTTTAACAATTTATCGTCACCAGTAGGCTAGGATAGAAAGCTAATATGCATTATTCCTGAAGAATATTTCCTGGATATTACGAAGAAATCTTCCGACCATAGACGCTTGGTAAACTTGAGCATTGTTTTGAAGAATCGAAAGAACTCATTACCATCCTTAGGGAAAAAAACGAAGGTCAAGCATTACAACCAAGTGCACTGATTTAGGAACATACTTATAATTTTGATTTTTCTTACTTGCATGTTATATAAATTCTTAAATGCTATTCGAATTATGTGAGGAATTATCAATTTAAAAATAAATCAATTTAAAAATTTTGGTATATTTTTCTTTTTTTAATATTACTAATATTATATATAATTAAATATAATTATTACGTAATTATGACGTCACACCGGTTCGACCAGATCAAACCAGTCGAACCGGTGACTAATAAGACTTCTGGTATGACGTCCGGTCTGGGTTTCAAAACCTTGCTTCAAAGTGATATAATTACTTTTACAATAATTGGAGTCAGGTAAAGAAGCTGTGTTGATTTTGTCAAGATTGGCAGGATGCTAGGATAAGGATTTTTGTGAACTTTAAAATAATTTTAGCATTTTCCTGTGAGTAATAGTGATAATAATATTAATAGTAGTATTTATTGACGATTTGATTATTAGCAGTAATAGTTACCTCTTGTGGATTATATCTTGAAAATCAAATTCGAGAATGATTTCTCTAAAGCCACCCGACTCTATCCAACATCTCAACTTGATGATTGACCATATACCTATTAAATACTTCTATACAAATTTTTAATATACCGCCGACTACTGCATTACTTCACCTAAACTCAGTCACACAGCACCATCAATATCAGTTTGCTCTTAAAGATGCAGTTGTTGTAGTCTAGACAACCTTCAAGGCGAGACATGCAGGGGCTCCAACCTCACAGCTTCCAAGGCATAACAACAAAACATGGAGAAAGCATGTTGTTTAAGACCCAATTTAGGGTCTGTAGAGCATAGAGTGGCATGGAGACTTAATTGAAACATAAAGGTGGAGTTGTCGCAGTTCAAACATCCTTCAAGCTAGTCTGTTGGTGTTGTTCCAAAACATTGATATCATTATGCAACGTCCATCATTTCTTTTTTCATTACCCTGTAATAAACATTAATAGAGTTCCTTACATTCATGCTTTTAATTTGTAATGCATAATATAGACCTTATTACGTACCCCAGATCTACATGAAAGGATAGAAAACGAAGGTAATGCGGAATTTCTGATTTTGGATCCATCTTTAGCTCTGATGCTGATTTCGAGCTCCAAATGATCACGAATCTCTCGGGACCTTTACAAAAAATGTTCACCGAGACACGGGCTAGATCTTTCTACAAATTTCTCAATGCGTAAGCACCCCTAATGGGTTAGGAATTCTTTATGCTTACAATTGATATGAACAACTCCAGGAGACCTTAGCCTTTATATAGCTTCCATATCGGGCTTCCTCATTACAAGGCCGATATGAGTCTGGTCCACACTAATTGGGATCCATTTCTACCGAAACTTTGACCTATTAATCTAGATCATTTATTGGGTCACTTTGTTATCTTTGTTTGGATCAAATTATGTAACTTAACCGATAATATATTTAAAAACCAAAAAATACAATTAATAGTTGTCCTACTAATAGGAATGACAAAATTGTCTAACAATCTCCCCTTTGGACAAGCATTAATTGCAGTTTTGACTCTAGTTTAAAAACAGTTTATAAACTCGGTTAAGCCATGCTGTTGTATTAGTCGACTAAGTTTTAAAAATAAAACATTTCATCCAAAGATAATGAAAGTCTATCATTCTGTCCTGCTCATTCTGTCTCGATTTCTCCAACTTTATGCTAAACTACATTAAAGAAATCTTGTTTTCTCTCACCGAATGCTAAACAGCATTAGAGAAAACTTGTTTTTTCTCAACAAATGCTAAATAGCATTAGAGAAAACTTTTATGTTCTCCAACTAAATGCTAAACTACGTCAGAGAATCTTAATGGGATTAAAAACTTATATCCCTTTATGTCATGTCAAACTTCATAGACATCTATAATAGAACTGTATGCGTCTAAATGACACAGGCGTAAGGTCAATCTGTATATATGCCCAATGACATTTAAATGCTTAAGATTGACAGAAATTTTAAGACTTTTATACGTATTATGACAATGTATGACAATACGTATTACTGAGGATAAACGATGATCATCTTTATTAATGAACCATCATACTGTTATAATGCATCAAAATGTACAAATGTACATGGAGCAAACATAATAATTCCCAAACTAACAGTGTCTAAAGACATCAAAACACCCATACTTTATATTTGTGTCATAAACATAAATGGGTGAAGTCCTTTAGTCAAAGGATCAACTTACATTTCCTCAGTATTTAAATGCCCCAAACCTTAATGTTACTTTTTCGTATCAACACTTTTATAACCAAATAATTGATCTTTAATTGTTAAGACCCACAGTACAACCAAATGTGTCTAGCCACTGAATTAACCATAGACAACTCATAATTCAAGTTTTTGAGCTAAACTGTCTGTGATGCAGCCCCATAACATGCACTCTGCATGCATAGTCAAGGAAGTTATTTGTGTCTACTTGACACACTTCTACAACATTGTACCGTCTGTAAACTTAAAACTGTAAACGTAAGTAGACTTTCAATCATCCAGACACAGAGCTAACATCTTAATCTAAATTTCCTATGAGGTTTAGTCTGTTAAATTTTCTTTATATCAACATGTAATTCTTGATTGCTTTTAGTATCTTATTACTCGCTAGACTGCATTCTAATGGTCTACAATTGGATTAATTAGATATTGACAAAACAGTCAAACAGTGAATGCAATATCCTACCTAGTACATAGCCTAGCATACATCAGGCTATCCTCCGTACTAGAATACGAAACATTCCTCATAACCCCTCTCTTTACTTTATTCTTTGGATACTGGACTAAAGATTATCTCTAACTATGAGAGACAGGTATTATGATAGGTTTACTGTTAACCGGTGCTACGACAGGTTTACTGTTAACCATATTAAACCTTTGTAACACATACTCAATGTATGCATTCTCTAAGAGATTTGATGAGTATTAAAATCTGTTTTGGTGAATCTGAATACCTAGGACAGAAGATGTTACACCACAGTCCTTCATGTCAAAGTTCTTGACCAAAAGTTGCTTAACCTCATACAACATGGTCAAGTAATTTGACGTGAGCAATATATCATCCACACGCAGTAACAGGAAGATAACTTTGCTCCCCTTAACCTCATAGTGTAAGCATCTCTTTAACTTTATTTTCCATGAAGTCAAAAGAGGTCATAACCTCATCAAATGTAAGGTATCACTTTCGGAAGGTTTGATGTAAACCATATATTGATCTGCATAACTCGCAAACCATGTCAGTTCCTTCTAGATGATAGGATCCTTCTGATAGTACTATATAGACTACTTCACAAAGATCTTTACTCAGGACAGCAGTTTTGATAACTATCAAATGAAACTCTATATCATCATAAGCTACAATTGCCTTAATCACTCAAAATGTATCCTACGAGGATACTAGAGAAAAGGTAACATAAAGTCAACCTTTCTCTCTGAGTGAACCATTAGGTAACTGAGCGAGCCCACAAACTGTTGAACTTTATCCTGAAATCCTTTAGGTCTTAAACTTTATTTACAGCTGACAAGTTTGTAGTTCCAACACAAATCAACTAACACCCAGACCTTACTTTGCTTCATGGCTTGCATATCGTCATTCATTGCATCCCACTACGCATCTATATTGGGTCCAAAATTAACTTTTGTAAAAGTAATTGGATCCGTCATATGTCTAATAATGTAGTCCAGTGCACTTGATAGACTATGTAATCAGATGGGATAGCAGGTCGTCTCACTCCAGTGAATTTACTTAATTGTATTAGATCTTGTACCTCCACGAACCTCTGTGTCTACAGATATGGGTTCTTGTTTCTGTATAGGCAAGGTACAAAGACTTAAATCCACCGAATCTAACTGTATGAGTAGCGGTTACATAATAACTGTAGCATCTGCCTGCTATCATCCGAAGGGTTAAAAGGTCCACCATCATAATAGACATCGTATTCTAGAAACTTAGCTATTTGTGATTCCACTTTTAGGTGACATTCGACTCAACTTTAAACACAACCTAAGCAACAGAAAACAATTGATTGTTTCCATCTCTTCCCACAACACATAGAAGTTCATCCTTAGTTATGGTTTTAAACCAACATTAATCTAGGCCAAGATAATGCTTGAACCCATGTATAAACCCATGTTTAATAGCTTCTAAACATATGTAAATTCTTTCAAATACAGGTGGAGATGTTGGAAATGGCTGAGACATTGTCAATGTAATAGTGCTTCCTGAGTTGGTATGCCTAATGACTTTAGCATAAGACAAAAGCTTCCTAAACTCCTCTTTAATATTGATCATAACATTGTCTACTTTTTTTTTTCTTTCCTCTTCTAACCATACTTATGGACACTTCAAAACTAAAACAATCCTTAACGTAAAATTTGATATCATCATTCTTCAAAAAATGACTCCCTTCTAAGCTTATCCTTCGACAAGTCAAATAAGATGTTGCTGTTCATCCTAGGATTTGTATATACCCTATTACAGTCATAAGTTTCCCTCATTGTCCTAACTTGAAATGACTACAGCTTCCTATCAAATGCTCCATATATATACCAAGGGCAGTTCTCTGTCTTACTTTTACTAGGAAAAGAAAGAGAAAAAGTCAGAATGGTGAAAAGAAACACTGAAGTCAAAGTAAGAAATTAAAGCTTGCAAAGCACATGATGCTTAACATATTCATAATAATTTTAGCAACCAAGTAATTCATTGAAAACATATGGTTTAAGAGGTATATGTGAACAATATAGTGAATAAATATCTTGGAAGTGGATGTGTGTGGTGAAGTAATAAGGATAATGATTGTACAAGAGTGCCACCTAATAGAATATGTTAGCAAACATAAGTTGAAAAGATGATATAATTGTTTCATACATAGTGGAATTATGTACTAACCTTATATATATAACACTCTTCTAAGAATATACTAAGTTCTATAAATCCTTATAAAAATGCCACCTTAATACTAGAATCATCAAATAAATATATTTCTTGCACCTCATTTAACCCAAAACATAACTGCCTAAGTTAATCTAAACGGTAAATGCTTATGTAAATTAAACTTAGGTCTAAGCTTTCACTCATATTTAATAACATTAAGAGCAACTTATATATTTCTCATATATAGAAATCTTAATTAGAAAACCAAAATCCATCTATAACAAGATAAAATATGATTACTTATAATCTAGCTATAAAGAATATTCAAACAAAAATCATCCTTGGAATAATAAAAAGAAATAAAAGCTAGAAAACCTCATTGTAAAGGTATCCCATGATGATGATCTCTACCTTTTGAATTGATATGCTTTCTTAGAATGATTATAGTCTCTAATCTTGTTGAAAATTACTATAAGATGTGTATTTTAAGGCTCTTTTCTCCTTAAACATCTCTAACCCTAATTATAATATGAAAGGAAGCCAAACTAAACTACACTTTACTTGTCCTTTTATGGTTTATACATCTCTTTAAAAAGGCTTTTTTATTGCGAACATATTTATGTCACAAACTATGCATCACGATGATTCTCTACAATCATCTAGACAGTAGATTATGGGCTTTGAAATGCCCATGTTCTAGAACATATTTCACATTTAGCTTTTCTACTTTGTCTACCTTTAAGGGCTGTAAAATTGTTTCTAACTAAGTATTCTCCTTATTTCCTATTGCACACAATATATAAACTAAAATTGAAGGCGGATGTGAAATCCATCACAAATCTTACTTAAGGGGCATTCATCCGGGAGAACCCATTTGGGACAATGTCATGAAGGTGTAGCATATCTAGGTTGAAAGATAATACATAAAAGACCAAAGTAATGAGTATATCAAACATACTTGGCAATTGCAGCGAGAAACTGGAAGAGCAGATCGGCGAGATGATGCGTAAAGCAGGCAAGAGTACCCTTTGAATGAAGAATGGAGTGTCGATCAGCCGGTAGTGAAGATGCTTGAAAGAGGCAAGACAGAGATCAGTGAATATTTGGGTATTTAGGGTTCTATAAATTTTGATTTAATTTACCATTCCATATTATCTTTTACTTTTTTTGACATAGCATTGAAAAATATAATAACGAGGCCAAGTATACATTGTAATCACGTGTGTATGACATGCCCTAATTTTCATCCAAAAAGCCCTAAATTGAGCAGACTCGTGAAAGTTTAGACCTTCATTCAGCAAGTTACAAGTTTAAGTGCTAAACTTATCAAACTAAAAAATGTTAGGCCCTAATTTAGGCTTTTAGGCCCTTATTCTTTAACATGCACATTTAACTATTTAGAATCTATAGTGTGTGAAAATTCCTAAAATGGGTTTTGATATATATGCATTCCTAGAATATCTTTTTGGTGAATTTTTTTTGTTAGACCCCGAAATTTTTATTTTATTTTATTGAGTTATTTGTTAATTAGTTATTTATGATTTGTTTGTTTATTTAATTGTTTAATTATTTTTAGAATTTAGTTAAGGTATTAGATTATGGCTTAAAGTAAGTAGTAGTCGGATTAAATGAAAGAAGGGGTAGAATTGGAAGATAACTTAAGTCTAAAGGTTATAAGGCTTATATGGGAGGGTAAAAAGGGACATTTGATGATTATTATAGTGTAGAATTAGAAGAAGAAAATTTTGGCTTGTTTGAGAAGAGAGAAGCATCATGGAAAAGAAGATAAAAGAATAAGAAAAGAAAGAAGGAAGCTAGGGTTTTTGGAGACCTTGAAGAGTTTGAAGAATTTGGAGCTTAATCAAGTAAGTTATGCTTTTAAATATCATGAGTATGTTTATATGAAGTTGGATGTGTATAGGAAGTTGTTGATGAATAATATAGGTAAACGTTTTAATCTTTTAGGGTTAATGATCAAAGATAGATTATGATGTATTTGTGAATGATTTTGGGGTTGAAATGGAGTTGA
>JANIJH010000003.1:37191547-37207200 GCA_024520975.1 Erythroxylum areolatum
TTTTAATTTTTTTCTTTTTCTGATTTTTCTTTTTTCCAAATTAAGCCTCCTCCCACTCTTTCGCTTGTAACTTTTTCGTTTGACCTCTGATTTACTCGGTTTTTGAAGCATTGGTTTTCTAAAAAAACTTTCTACCCTCTTCATGCAAAATTAGAGCTTTTGGGATTAAATTGAAATTTACGGTTTAAATCAAAATGAGTTAATTATGTGGCGATTTTGAATATGATTCCGTATTTGGGCGATTTTTCGATCTATAGAGATTTGATTGAGGAAATTTTTTATTCTAATTAACCTAGAGATATGGAATTTCATTTTAGCTTACGAATCGGATTCAATTTTGGGCCCTAAGTAGATCAATTTTTATTGAGGAGATTAGGATGAAATTTTCAAGTTTCGCTCAGAAGGAAGTGAAATAAGATCAATTTGAAGTTGTCTTCTGTGGTAAAGAGTTCCTCCCTCATGGGAAGCACATCTAGATGTCATGTAGGACGTCGGACCCATGACTCACCAAGGAGGGGTTCCAACAAGGATATCAGTTAATAAGATCAAACAATAAATATTATAATAAGCTTAAGAAATTTGAAATTTTCTTTGAAGTTTTTATTATTCCTTTCCTCACAATGTACATAATAAAAGCACAAAAAACATAATATCAAAGAAATAGTGAGAAAGGAATAATGATTTAGTACTTTAATGAATAATAATTTATAAAAAAATTTAACTCGTTATAATTTCCATCCCATATTAAATACAATCATCCTTGCAAAAGAGAAACAAAAGGAGATGAAAAGGCAAAAAGAGATATAAATAATACTAATAATAATATAATAATAATAAAATAAATTCTAACAACATTGCAATAATAAAGTTTAGAAGGGTTAACTTTTACTAACTATTAATATAAAAAATAAAATAATGTATAAAAATAAGAAAAATACATGAATAATAAAGATGAAAATTACAAAAATACAAACAACACTAGTTAAGCATCTCATGTTGCTTTTATATTTGTTAGTCATTTGGTGTACTAGGAATATTTGTGGCTTCCATGTTTTTGAATGTTGCTGTTAAAGGCTCTAATTGGTGGAGTTGGTACTCCCAGTTTATGGTGTCCTACCATCCTACATAGCACCTCCTCCATCCATATATCGTATGTCTCCAGATTCATCACATATGCCATCAGCTCCTACTGATCATCCTATACAGTTGCCTATCTTCTTAGGATCATTCCCATGTATTTTTCTAATCAAACGATCCTTAATTGGTCCTAATGAAGAGGTGGTTTCGGACTATTAGGCATGCTCGTGCTCTCTGAGGTGTCATTTTGTTGGTTGGCCTCCCTTCTTAGTAATGGTAGCTGAGGTGAGTCTGGTCTTGGTTCCTACTCCTATATGTTGGAACAATCTCTGTCTACCCCTGCATCTATTTACTCATTCAAAAATCTAATCAATTTGTAAATATCATCTATTGTTCCTTGCCTCTGGTGCACCACGTGTATATTCTTCATTATATCCAAGTTCAGGGATACCATGGTGCTAAATAGCCTCATTGGTGGTAATCTACTGAACAATCCTATCCTATTTACTAACTGAGTCACGTAGGGTTCAATGCATATCCTCCCTACCTTCTTGTCCCTATACTAATGCTGGAAATACTAGGCTAAGGCATGCCTAAATAGATCAGCATCTGCTCATTCATGCTCTATAAGTATAACACATATACATTTCTAACAATGCTAAAACTGTCACCTCGCTCACTCAAGTTATGACTAAGAATGGCATGAATGTACCTGAGTGTGGGGTGTTATAAGGTAGACACATTGGATTTTCTAGGGTTGTCTTCCTTGACCGCATGTTGTTACACTAGTCAAAATAAAATAACTAAACTACTACTATAGTAGTGGTGAGTCTAGGTCGATCCCACAGAGAGTGTGTGTAAAGTTTAAGAAATGAAATTAAGTGGTGTTTAGGTTTAACAAGGGGGATTTTAGATTTTGGAATATGAAAATAAAATGAAACTAACTATTAAAAAACAAATTAAAGAAAACATGCAAAAAATGATAAAAGTGGAGAATTTGGTAAGGACCCGATTCTTTGGTTCAATCTCGACCTATACCCTAATTAAGCATATTTCATTAATTTGTTGTTCTTTAACCTCTCCTAGTAATTATTGATCCCGGGTTAATAATTAACCCAAGTTTTCCCTTAAGTTTTGTTTAATCAAGATACGAACGTTAATTAAACCTAACCACCGAACAACCTAGGATACGATCTCTAGATTTAATTAGGCAGTAGCATTACGAATTAGAAAAATTGATTAATGAAGACAACAACCATATATGATGCATCATTTAACCTAGGTCATGTTATCCCTAATGATTACGAATCATTAGTCGCTACATATGAATTTCAATATAACAATTACGGATTATATTGAAATTCTAGCAATAGTTTTGCAATTGACAATTCAATGAACACATTAAAATCATCAACTTATAATACCCAATGGGTTCATACACAAATAACCTAATAATAACAAAAATCTGATTATCCGTACATAATACCCAAATCAATTAATATAGGATAACACAATCAATTCCTAATGAGAGAAAGAAACAATAAAATAAAAAAATTACTTAACATGGTCATCAGCGTCGATGTCGCCTTCGAACCGGCATCGGGATGTTTAGCCCTTCATAGGTATTTTTTGAAAAATTGCTTCAGCCCCCATCTTAATCCCTAGCTAAAAACTCCCTTTGATTTCTCACTGTTCACTATAGCTGGGACAAATTAAATTCGCCCCTCTTTAATCCTTATGTGCTACAGCCCTTCTCCAACTCTCTAAGCCGCCAACCTCCCTGCACAACCACCAAGCCATGCAGCACACCAACGCCTGCATTTTGCTCCAACCGCACCTCCACTATGCCTTTGTGATATTGTAGTGTGATGTGACCAATAAAGGTCACACATCACTTAAACTTCATTCTGCTACTACACTCCTCCTTTAAATCCTCTACTTGTCTCCTGCATAAGCTGCTTAAAAGCAGTGAATACTGCATAAATTAAAAGCAACGTTGTAGCACTGTGTCAACGCATGCATTAAACACAGCGCAGCCACCAAGTCATTTTCTTTTTTTTTTTACAAATATGCTCCAATTTGCTTTGAACATCTTCTCTTTTTGGTCTCAAATATATTATCATATCCAACCTAGTAAGTCAACACAAATTGAACACAAATTGAGTATTTTATCTTGAGAATAGGATTAAAATCACATGGAAATATATAAGAAAATATAAGATAATTCAATCCTATCATTCCTCCTCCATGTCGATAGTATGCCAAAAATGTCAAGCATCCATCTTGTATGGAAAATCTATGCGAAGATCCAAGTACTCCTGAGTCTCTATAAAGTCTTGCTCATAAAGCTCCATGATTAAGAACACCGTATAACTCATCCACATCATTCACCAAGCATCTAAAATTGAATTGTATTTGGTAGATTCCAATTGTAGTGGCCTTTTTCTACAGAGAAAGTGGAGCACATCTTGAATATGAGTTCATAGTATGTGGGCTTAACTATCTCAAAGAATTGGGACCACACTTTAATGCTTAAGAAATCTCGAACTTGTTCGACTAAACTAACTCATTCCAACACCTCCCAATCAATGCATCTACTAGTTATGAACTTTTAATATTTTAGCCTTTACAACTATGTTTATGGGCTCTAGCACTAAACTTAGCATTGCGTATTACACTGGTAGTTGTGTGATGATCTTTTAAGTTGATAGCAAATGAGCTCCATTTTTCTCTTTAGAAGACCATTTGCCTCTTTATCATTTTCTCAGCTTCTCATTTTCCCTTAAACATAAGAAAATAACGAATAAAAATACAAAATAACAATTTTCTCTACACTTTATTCGTACACTCATTATATGTTATGCAATTGTGAAAAACGATCACAACTAAAAATCAAATAAACTTAAAATAATGAAATTCACAAAACACCTAGGACTAACAAATATAAAACAAGACAGCTAGAATCTTTCATTAAAGCAAAGATCAAATTAAAAAATAATTCCTGGGCTTATCACATCCGAATCTATATTCCAATTTTAGTTCATAATAAAATCAAAAAACACATAAAGAACAATAAAAGATGAGAACAAGCTCATGATTCTTGAATTTTAATGCTATTTGATTGATTTTGATGAGATATTGCTTTTTTTTTCCAAGATTGCTTCTCCTTGGTATGTGCTTAAATTCTCCTCAGCCTTGGGATTGATTTCTAGTCCTTCAAACATATATCCCTCTTATCTCTTCTCTTTTCTCATCTTTGTTATTACAAAACCCTGGAAATTTGGTCAAACACATGTCAAATACGACCTAGTGTTGATCCCCATATTATTTTACACTATATTTTTTTTTATAAAAATTACTACCAACATAAATTTAACATAGTTTTGTATTAGTCCTATACTACTCTAGCCAAAAATGGAAAGAACTATAATAAAATAACATTGGACACCTTGGTCCTTATATTGCCCCCATGTTCAATAATATGGTACCATTTTGCACTAACGTTCCCCCTATATTTGGCTATATGATTCCATGTTGAACATGTGGCCTACATTCGATAACATGCTACCATTTGGTGCCATGTTCTGATCCTTACTATATCCCAAAATCACTCTAAATCTACTTAAACTTGCACGAATACATTCATTATTCACTAAAGAGATAAATAGAGCTTGCAAAAATATATGCTCAATTAAGCACCAAGCCGCATATAAATAATTAAAATACAAGTTAAATGCTCTCTAAATCATGCTAGAAATATAATATAATTAGCACTTGTTATATTACTACAAAAGTGCTTTTGGATATAAATCAAGATACCTAAATCTTGAAATTCAGCCAACAAAATATAAAATCAAGAAAGAATGTTCCAAAATAAATAATTACCAAAAATAAATTTTAATTAGATTAACAAAAGTAACATGTTCCTAATATCTTAGTCCCTTACAATAGCGTTAAAATTTTGATATATGCTTTTTGAACAATAATAAAGATTAACTAGGCAAGTGCACTTATCACTTGTAATATAGTTTAGTGAATATGAATATTGTTCTCATAATGAATATAAGTATTAGTAATAAGAATCATTTTATTATCTACTATAACAAATAAAATGAATGGTTTAAAAGAAATAATGACCTGAACTTAAATTAATAATCTAAAATAGCAAACCAAAGTAATCAACAAGATTGAAGCAACCAATGGATAAATAAGACCTAAATGTAGAATCCCCTGCAATTTTTTTATGCTTAAACTTATCTTGTTTCAATTATTAACCCTAGTTTCTTGAACTGATAAAAATTTCAAAGTTATATCATATTCTTTATCAAGAGATACAGCTTTTATCCTTAAGTTAATTAATTGAAAGTCTCTTTTTAATTAAAATACCTAAGAATGCATTAATGTGTTCTATGAATTTCGTTATTGGATTTGATTCTAACCAAAAGATTTATGAGGTCCCATATTTAAGATTACATATAACTCTTGTTATTTTATGTCATGATTTATTTATACATATGATTTCTCATTACCTATTTATGAAATCTAAAACTAAATCAAAACGCTAGCACTAATAAGAAATAGTCATGAATAATTCATAAGGAAACCAAAGTGTTTAACCAAAGAATATATTCAAAGACATAATTTTGGGTTTTATCTTATCTAGATATATTCAATTTTGTTCACAACAACTAAGAAATAACACAAATAGAAGAACTCATTCTTAGGGATCTTTAAATCTTGATTTTTTTTCACTTAAATCTTGATGAAAGTCCCTTTCTTTCTTTCTAAAGTTACTCCATTTCGGTCTAAAGATATTGTAGCATATGACTATAATGATATGCAGTCATCCCTTAATAAAAACTCTCTTTTATATAAGAAAATCCTAAAAATTCCATACACCATGACTAATACAGGTCCGACATGAACTAGTGTTGGTCCTTTGTTACTCTTTCTGATAGAAAACTAGAATTTTTATAAAATGTGGATTTATATTACACCTTTGTTGTTTGACATCAAACGCGGCGAATGGTGTTATGTTGGTGACCCATATTTCAAACCCTTCCTTTGAATCATGCTAGGACTTCTCTATTTTGGCTCCAACTTGATCGAATTCATGTCTTTATTTGGAGGCTAAACAAAATATATAAGTCATATTGAATGCCAAATCCTACAGAAATCATCCAAATCCAAACAAGATACTCTCAAGATCATGTTAAAGATATAACCGTATTCGTATTTATCAATAATGAAACATGAACTTGTAGTCAATTTCAAACTAAATTAATTCTCCAACTATATAAAACATGAAAATGTAATAAAAATTGAAATAAATTAATCCTACAACTATCCTAAACTATTTCTTCTCTCTAACCAACATCTAACACTTTTTTAACATTATTAAAATTAGAACTACTAGATTTGCAAATTTCATAGGCCACGTTACAAAAGAAGTGTTTCAAAAACAAAATAAGCGATGGCTATTATTCTCAAATAATACACTGCAAAATAGAAAATCAATGCAACCAAAACTGACAAATCAAAGCCTAAATCAAGACCAAAACTACTTTTACTCATTGCGACGCTAGAAATTTTAGTAACAGAGCAACCAATGGTCATGGTTTTGCAAATTCCATACGACAAAGTCATCATGAAAATGGCAGTATAAGAGAGTAACACTCACGTAAAGCAAGCACAAGCAAAACATTGAGGTCGGGATTTTACGAAAAACAATTACAATTGAATACCATATGAAAGATGAGATAGACACCACATTTGAGAAATTAGGGGACAGACACCATTTGTGAAAAATTAGGAGCTTAAAAAGTCTTCGGCAAACCAACGGCGACGAAAGGATTGCTCTGAAAGTGGAAATTGTTCGAGAAATTAAGGATGAATCCCTAATTTTCCAACAAAGGCAGATGTGAGCAGGAGGAACAAAGTTTGTGGCTTCCCTTACCAACTGTTCTTCAATTTAGAGGTTTAATTAAACATTGAGTTCGAAACATTTGAATTTAAGTTACAAGTTAGTATAAATTAGAACATTCAAACTGATCCTTTTTCCACACATAGTCTCATGGTGATTAATTGTTTTTTCACTCACTTCTTGTAATTGTAAAATAGATAGCCCAGTTGAACACATTGTTGGAGACATCTAATTGACCCTATTAAAATACCTGGGACTAACAAATATAAAACAAGATTCCAGTCCACATTATAGCTCCTCAAATTTAGTTTTCAGGAATCCAATAGAATAATTACCAGGATCGTTTTAAGACCAGCTTGACAGAGACTATGCTTTCAAAATACTTGATGCTCCTGAGATGTATAATCTGATAAAAGTAAGGGAGGGAAAGAACCTAACGAGTTTCAAGAAGCTGTGGCCTTACTGAACAAAAGTGTCATGTTACACATCCCATGATTTTGCTATCTGACTGGTGAACAAAGAAACAAGAGCTGGAAAAAGCTTTTGGCACTCACTCCCCACTTTATTCTTACTAGGACATTTGAGACATCTCCAACTCCTCCAGCTTAGAGGATAAAAAGGCAAAAATGGAGAATATAACCCCAGGCAAAAGGGAGAAATAGAAAAATCAATGGAGAAAAAAAAAACAACGGTAAAGGTGTTGACGTTGGAATCCTCTTCTACATACATTGTCCACCATCGGAAAAAAAGACAAACTCTACACAGCAAACTGAGGACTATCAAGTTTTGCAGCAGCCTGTTTATCAAGAAACCAAGCCACCTTCCCTTTTGTTGGCTGGACCATTCGTGCAGGCAGTTTTGAGCATTCGGGTCCTACGTCGTCCATGGCCATATGAACTGCTTCTGCTTTGCTCTCACCAGTCACAACTATCGCTACATTGGATGCTGAGTTGATGACAGGCAGAGTGAACGTGATCCTCTCTGGTGGGGGTTTCGGTGAATTGGTAACGAATGTTACCCATTCATCTTTCTCATTGAGCACAGAGTGATTAGGGAATAGTGAGGCAATATGACCATCAGGACCCATCCCAAGAAGTATGAGATCAAATTTGGGGCAATCATTAATCTCAGAGACACTAATTGTGCGTGTTTTCACTAATTGTCGAACAACAAATTCATACTCGCGTGCAGCTTCCTCTGCAGATACGGAATCATTGATAGAATGCACATGGCTGGAGACAATAGGCACCTGCCACCACAACCATTGCGTATGCCATAAAATTATAGAGCAGCATAAAGTGACTAAAATAAAGAAAAGAAACCTGATATACTTCCTTTTACGTATTTATATTATGGCCAAACTTGAATTTCTTTTTTCTGTTTGAAACTATGGGAACAGAGGTAAAAGCGTCAAAATTAAGAAGGTGCAATCTCCTAAAGTGTCATCTACAGCATCATTACAAAGCCCAGAAGGCACCACAAATCACCTATAAGATTAAAAATGGTAAATTCAACTCAAGATGAAGTTCATGATTATGGAGTAGAATTAGCTGTCATCAAACAAGAAATGCATCATTCATTCCTGGGTTCTCTCCATTGTTATAAAAGGTAGATACAGTTTTTTTTCCTAGGTCAAACGAAATTATTTGAGTTCTAATGATTTCGTAGTCTAACATATATCCACTTTTCAGTTCATCATAACTTTGTTTAATAGAATCGTTAATAAAACCTCCTTAGGAAGGTATCAATATCAACAGGTGCCCTTATGTTCTACATATCTTGAAAACAATTTAATCAAACTAGCACTGTGTATAAAACAAAGATGCCAAGAGTATTTCATTGTCAAAAATTATTTACAAGAACAACAAACAATGCCCCAAATAATTCCAAGAGAAGTCAGAACTATCTGAATCACAGAGATTGTCTTTAATCACTGCAAAAGTTTTGTAAGTATCAGTGACAATATAACAGAGAAAACTCTCCATTATGCAAACTTAATTTAGCAAATCCAGATAAGCTGATGATAAACCAATATAAGGTTCTCAGAGTAAAGCAACTCTTAATACAGAGATTTTTCTGTACAAATATAAGGTTCAACCATAAGATGGGGTGGAAAACGTCCATCATACTGGATAACTGTATTTATCCCTTAAATTGGTGTGCTGTTTACATAACTTCTCATCTTTTTACCATAATCATATAGCAAGACATCCAACACCCGATGAGGACAAGATGAAAGTAACCATCCATCCATCGAGAATCATGTCAATGAAAGCAACATACCAACAAATCAATTAAATTTGAAATCATATAGAAAGTACGAGAAACACCAAAAATGGTAAAAATAGATGGATTGAAATGGTTTGGGAATTTGCATGCTCAATCCTCAAATATTGAAACTTAAGGCTGTGACGATGAATAGAATAGAAATGTCTCAAAGATTACAAGAGAAAAAGTTAAAAGAATAAATGAAAGCCAACAGGGAAGAGATAACTCCAAGTTAACAAACTAAGCTGGAGGGTTTCTTTTACACTATTAAGTGACGATCTCTGTCCCATTACCAAGTTAATTCACACTCTTTATTATATAGAATGGCCACCACTTTAAAAGTTGAACGGAAGTAAGGAGATAATCAAATTTGACACTATTCTAACTTAGTGGAAACCAAATTCTTTCATATACATACTTTTCATCTGCAAAATTTTAATGAAAGGATGCTGACACTCAAAAATTGGCAGACTGTAAAAGCATCCTAAAAAGGAAATGGGCATTTCAGCAAAATAGAGACACTAAATTCTGACTGGGCTAAGATTAACATACTGAAAAAGCAATTCACTGAATAAAATAAAGAGGCAAAATTTTCTCCAAATCCATATAACTTTTCTAACAGTCATTGATAGCAAAAATAGATCCAATCTTTAGAAGATCCAAATTACATATCTTGCTGCCGTTTAAATCAGGAAACTATTTGTTTTGGAAGCAACTTGCATCCACTATAGATGCAAAATAGCCACAAAAGGAAAAGTTCAAAATTCAATAGGATCAAGGCAGATTTGAATATAGTGTACTTAGTAAGCAATGACAGTAGAAAGGTGTCGCAGGTTGAGTAGGAGAAAAAAAAGCAAGAAGAAAGTCCCAGATGCTTGAAATGTCAGCCATTTCCCTTAAAACAACAAAGGAAAGAATAATAGGGCAAACCTTGGACAGAAGGGCATCTTTTGTGAGCTTATAGTTACTATCGGCATGGCTTTTTGCCACCACACGTTCATCCGCCCAAAATATGTACCATTTAGCCCAGTCTACAGTCTTGATATAAGGAGCTTCACAGAGTTTCCTGCGAGGACCAAGAAATGTGAAAAAAAAAATGGTCCAATATCATAAAAAGGGAGAAGGGAAGAGAAGCCACTGATACCCCATCAAGCTAATGAGAGAACCACCAGATAAGGCAATGGCAAAGAAACCCCTTTCCTTCACTGATGCCTCGGACAATTCAGCAATATAGTCTGCCAAATCAGTACGAAGCTCATCCAAACTCTCATGAATCCTTAACTCTCCTCTATCTTTATGAATCCCAGAATGAGCCATCCTTTGACAGAGTTTAAAGAGCAACATTGTTTAATGCATATAACAAAGGCAAGAAACCAACAGAATAGTAGTCAAAAAGGCAACTATTGCACATTATTTGACAGAGGCAGTGAACCAGGGAGGAAACTAGTGAAGAGAAGATAAGGGAACAGAACATCAAACAACCAAAGGTAGTTCGTTAACGTTGAAGGAAGGAAGAGGATTTTTAAAATTTAAGAATATTTTCACTTTAGAACGTGCATGCCTCAAAAAATGCATCAATATAAGGATCCAATATAACTGTCAATAGCAAACATGAGAAACAAGTTCACTGGTATAAACAGCAAGGAATTCAATATATGCATTGACTTCAAATCAGAACAAAGCCGACCCAGATAAAGGGGTGTGATCATTACAACAAAAAAAGGATCGGTGCCCAAAAGGAACAGAAATTCCAATAAAGACGTCTTAAACGGATTAATTTCATGGGAAAGATCAGAAAACCGTCTAAATCCCATCAAAACAGAAGTTCAGAGAAACACAAACATAGAGGAAAAGCAAAACAAAAAATCTAGCACAGGAATAGCAGTATATAAAACATATAGGAAAAAAGGGAGTGAATGCTTACAGAGAAGAAGAGGAAAAAGAAACAAGGAGAAGAAGAGAGATTGTTTGACAAGAAGAAGAAGAAAAGGGACGAAAATGGAAGATGCGTATTGAAACAAACACGAAACTACGACCCAATACGGCATCTATAAATGCACATATGTGTATAGATACATAAACTTTTAACATAGGAAGATTGCATACTTGGGCTAATTCCAATTTACTGGTTCTAATCAATTAAAAAAAGAAAAAACTTGTTGTGTACAGAAACGGAGAAGAATTTACCGTCTTCGCTTCCACGCGCATCCAATGATCGTGACAATACACACACGAACAAAAAGACACTGTCTTTCTTACCTGTCGATAGTAAACTGATAAAATTTAGATAGATAAAGTTAGTATGGAGAGAAAGATTGGAACTTCTGTATCTGGGTACTCGGAAAAACAGAGAAAGTTGAGAGTTCGGGTGCTAGATCCTCTGCTACAACATTTTTTTTGTCCTTTTATCTCCGCGTCTATACAACCAAAGAAATAATGTAAACGTATACTATACATGCAGCTTTTCATTTTTTGTCAATTATTTAAATAACAAGGTGCGTGTATATGTATGTATTTTGTGACTTAATTAATTGTTCGATTTCTATAAAAAAAAATAGAGAAATTGGGAAAAGCTAGACGAGGACAACATAGGAAACCAAACACTTGTTGACATAAAACGTTGACAATTGTACCAATCGGGTGTTTTTAATTGGGAGACGGAAATAACTACCATCTGCTTTGTCCTTCGTCAACTCTGGAGTCTGGTGGGTTTTTCTCCTTTAGGTGATTTTCTAACAGTTGTCTCCTACTTTCAAAACTCTATATTGTCTTCAGTGTTATTCAAGTAATTTTCAACGTTGTGAGTGGAATTATTCTTTGCCAACTCAACTTTTCCTTTTAGTAATTTTTATGAATAAGTTATAGTGATCTAATATGTTAAATATGAATTTTAAGTTAAAAGTTAGCAATGTTTAATATTTTATATAACTGTTTAAATTATTTGGTTTTGTCATTTTGTGGTAGAAATTATTAAATTATAATAAGCTTTATATATATATATATGTTCGTATTCTTTTCTAAAAAAAATAAAGAGAGAACAAAATATTGTAAATTTCATAAAAATAAGTGGAATGTTACACCTAAGAATAAATATACAGATATTGAATTTCCTATTGATATGTCTCCCTAAAACTAGCTAATTAACACCTGTTATATCTATGACATATACCACATTCTTTGAATGTTGATCAGGATTGAACTTATAAATGGCTGTCAAAAATTAGAAATACAATACAGTGTACATGTAATTGAAGGCTACTAATGATTTTAATATTAGCCTGCACGAAGTTTTTTCCTCTAGATTTCTTCCAATGGTTAATAATACGATTTTCAATTATCATAAATAAGATAGGCTCATGTGATGTGTCAGCCACAACATCTCCTTTAATGATGAAGTTTGGAATTTAAAGGCATCAATATCAGGCAACAGTTGGAAAAGTGAGAGCTGAGAATGAGAGATAGAGAGGGGTTGAAGTTGAAGTCCCCGCATCACTTCACTTGAGGTTAAGGAGGGTTAGGTAGGGTAGTCCTTGTTTCACTAAGGAGGGTAGTACATAAGAGAGAGTTTAAGAGGTGAAAGTAACTTGTGATCCAATTATGCAATATAAATAGTAGCACATGCGACATTTCCTAGTCTTGGTGTGCCATAGTTGGTTATTGCTGTTATTCATCCTGCTAGTTTCTAATGTTAAGAGTATATGTGAGGAGAGTAACCTTCGAATATTTCAGAATAGAAGCTGCCTTTTTCTGACACAACTAATTTTACTTGCTGGAATACTATTTTGCTCTTCGAAAACAACCGAAAACTTTCAGTTTCAAGGTGGCATAACCTTATACCTCACTTTCACCTAGTGCAATCAAATCAAATAGGGCTAGATTATGAAGATTAAGAACCTTAGGGTAGTTCTGTCGTGGCATACACATGACTCCATCTCCATCTCAAATTTTTGCTTAGGAGCTCCCCTTTGATCCATGTCCATCTAAGAGGACAAGACCCCCAGATAAACCACCGGATTTTTCTCCTCATCAGCATTTTGCAATGCCTATTATGGGCTTATGGAGGGACAAAGTTTTGAATCGTGAAAGAGCTAAAGAAGCGGCGTATGTGGCTCAAGATAGAACTCCGGTGGATCTCATTGCAAGTGGAATTGTCAAGAAAGACTTCAAAGACTTAACCGACTTTTTCCTATGTTTAACGTTGATCGTGATTACATGGCCAGGCTTGAGGGCCCGTGGAGACAAGCAGTCGTGGTTTAACTTCTTAGTAGAAATATTACTTTTAAAGTTCTTTACACGAAGATTGAATTGCTATAGAAACCGATTTGGGGGTTTGATGTTTTGTACTTAGGTCATGATTATTTTTAGTAAAATTTGACTATAAGAACGATTTTGATAATGTGCTTAATGGTGGTCCATGGTTTCTAGGTTTCTCAGCAGCACGTGGCACGGTTGATTATACTCTAGTTTGGGCTAGGTTTCCAGATGTTTCAGTCTAATATTATGATGAAGATCTTCTTCTTGATTTGGCTTCTGGCTTAGGACGACCTGTTAAGGTTGATAGAAATACCACGCTTGCCAACAGAGGATAATTTGCAGGAGTGTGTGTTGAGATTGAGTTATATAAGCCATTAGTTGGACATGTTGAGCTAGATGGTTATACGTAGTATTTTGTTGAGTACAAGGGCCTCCATATAATTTGTTTCAAATTTGGGATGTATGGGCAAGGATAGGGACTATCCTCTAATCAAGAGTAATCTACCTACGATAGAAAATAATCAACAGCTTCCAGCAATGGGAGAAAAGCTTTCTCCCGATTCTGACACAGATAATAGGCATAGCATGGTTCAGGGCCCTAATGGTGGCTTTGGAGCTTGGATGGTGGTTGAAAAGAAATCCCGAAGATCTACTCGTACTAGACAAAATGCAAGCAAAGTCACCAGCAATACGGAGGCAAATGATTCTAGATTTGCTAATCTTCAGGTGGATGATTATGATGAGGCGGAACTATTAACATTTGCAGATCAAGGTTAGGATAACACGGGAATGCAAGATTTAAGTTTTGGGATAGGCCACTCAAGTGGGACTAGAGGGCCAAACAAGGGACGTAAGTCTGGGTCAAATAATATGAAAAGTGGCACTGCCTCTAATGCAAATACTGTGCTTAACAGTCCATCATCTCTGAAGCCTAAATCAGGGATTGTTAGCGATAAGGTCACCTCTGAGGTGCAAAGCAAGCAAACTCAGGGAGGTAATCAAGAAACCAATATAGCTATTAGGGGTAAGGCTATGGCTTTGAACTCTGGTAAGGTACTACAATGACCTCCTTCAGCTGAGACCATCAAGTAGATTGCGGCCTCTTTTCGAGAATCTTTTCAATCTGCTCCTTTAGCTATGAATTAGGACATTTCCATAGCAATGCTATAAGATCCACCTGATGATTAACAACAACTTGAGTTTAGGGCTAAACCACCTAACTTAGATCATAGGAAAATATATCCAAATGGTGGAGGCCTTGCGCTTTGTGTCATTTCATCACTAGAGAAGGACAATGTGGTGATGGATACACCAATACAGGAGGAGACTGACATGATATTATTTTATTATTTAATGATTAATTCCTTTAACATTTTAGCCTAGATTTTTTATGGGCAGGTCAGTTAGATTTCTCTTATGGTATCAAAGATATTGTACGTACTTATAAACTAGATATTCTAATTCTAGTGGAAACTCACATCTCGGGGGAGAGAGATAGAAAAGTAGCAGTAACTTGTGGTTTCCCCTATATGTTTCGTGTGGATCCTACTAGTTTCTCAGGTGGTATAGTGTTTATGGTAGGAAAATAATGTTCAAGTTCAAGTTTTGGTTTCCCATAGACAATTTGTCTTTACTAGTAGTAGTGGGAGATTCTAGTCCATGGTTCTTGACTGCTGTTTATAGTCCCCCTCAAGCCCCAGGCCGCTGCATTTTTTGGCGAGAAATGTCCCGTCTTAGCCAAGTTATTGATAGGCCTTAGGTTCTCATTGGAGACTTCAATGATTATGGTTATGCCTCGGATAAAAAAGGGGCAGGTTCTTTTTCAGTCGTGTTCGCTTGTTTCGTGAGAATATAGATGAATGTGATTTACTGGACCTTGTTTTTAAGGGCAACCCTTTTACGTATCAGAGGAAGCTGCATAGTATGTTCTCCACTTATGTTAGGTTTGTTAGTAGTGTGCCCTAGGCCAATGGATATTTGTGATTCATGTATTAACATTTTGACTTGTTAATAATATATTATGAGGTATTCCTTTCATATGTGCATGTATTTCATTTATGTAATGTGATTTACATTCCATGAATGGTTTTAGACTTATGTCATCAAGTATGTGACTTGATAGTAAAACCAT
>JANIJH010000003.1:37207336-37218958 GCA_024520975.1 Erythroxylum areolatum
GAGGGCATTCAAAAATACCTTAGCTATCGACATTCTAATTCCTTATTATCTCTGGAGCAAGACTTAATAGCATAATACAATAATATCCTTTAGTAGGAAGAGCTCATTTGGTTTTAGAAGTCACGAGTGCAATGGTAGTAGCATGGGCTCTGAAATAGCAAATGTTTTCATACAACAACCATCTGCAGGTGTAAAAGAAACAGAATTGAGAGGATTCAAAGTATGGATGGGTCATAGATTGTTGATGATGCTGCCATTCAATCAGAGGTTCTTGATTATTACAAGAATTTATTTTGTGTCACTGAGAGTATCACCATGCCTTTTCCTGATATCTCTTATCATCCTCGACTCCCTAAGGACAGGATCCAGTCGTTGCCTAGGCCTATTTCTAAGGAGGAAGTTTTTATGGCTATGAGATCAATGAAGCCTTATAAAGCCCCAGGCCCCGATGATTTTCAGCTAATGTTTTATAGGAAATATTGGAATACTATTGGGATACTATTTTTTATGGTTAACCAAGCCTTTAATACTGGAGTTTGGCCCTCGAAGATTACAGATACGTCAATACTGCTCATTTTGAAAGAACCTAATCCTACTAATATGTCATAGTTTCCTCCAATTAGCCTTTGTAATGTGAGTTACAAGATCTTCACTAAAGTTATGGTTAAGAGACTTCGTTGCTTTTTGGAGGATTTAATTAGTCCTATATAGGGCGCTTTTGTTCTTGGAAGGACAATAGCTGATAATATTATTCTTACAAAGGAGCTTATTCATACGATTCGTAGAACAAAGAAGAGGACTAGCTATTTAGCTATGAAAATTGACCTTGCTAATGCTTATGATAGGATTGATTGGAGATTTCTTGAGCAGACCCTTAATGATTTTGGCTTTCCTCCCCTCATGATCTCTCTTATTATGTCTTGTGTGACCCAATCAAGACTATCTATTCAGTGGAATGGGTCATGTCTCCCTGCTTTCTCTCCTAAACGTGGACTATGCCAAAGGAATCCTCTATCCCCATATCTTTTTATCCTTTCAATGGAGATTCTATCTCTCCTTATCTCTACCAAGACTTTATCCCGCCAGTGATGTCCTATACGGCTTGGTCGAGATGGCCCTTCTATCTCTCATCTCGTTTTTGCAAATGACTTTTTGCTATTTTTTAATGCTTCAATAGGGAAGTGCTAAGTAGTTTTACCATGCATACTTTTTGCGAATGCTCAGGTATGATGGTTAATGATCCAAAATCTCGAGCCTTAATCTCTCCCCATGCTACGAATGCTTAGAAAGCATTGCCTAGACATCAATTTGTTGGGTTTGTATCTGGGGATTCCCTTGTAGGAGTGTGACGGTAAACTAGCCTACAAGCACGTCATTGAGAAAATGAATTCTTGATTACGTAGCTGGAAGGCTAAGCTTTTAAATAAGGCTACGAGACATACACTGGTTCAATCTACATTGTCTATTATTCCCATGTACACCATGCAAACCACTTGGTTACCTTCAGGGCTCTGTTCAAAGATTGATAGACTTTGCAAAAACTTTCTTTGGAACTTGATGGAAGGTAGTAAGGGGATTCATTTGATTAACTAGGAGATGAATTGCAATGCTAAATGCATTGGTGGGTTAGGTCTTCGTATGGCCAGGGAGAATAATATTGCCTTAATTGGAAAGTTAATTTGGTCTTCAATCTCGAGGGATACTAAGCCCTGGACTCGCGTGCTTGGCTCCAAATGCTGTCATAGCCCTCGAGTTCTTATTGGTCCTTCCTTTTCAAACGCCTCTCCTTGTTGGCGTGCTATTCAGCGTGTTGTGCCCTATCTTAAGGATGGTTACACGTGGAGGGTTGGCAATGGTGGGCAGATTTTGTTATGGTATGATAGGTAGGTTAGGGATATGCCTCTTCGCTATTATATTCTGAATATTGATCAACAAGAGAAGGGATTGATGGTAGTTGATATCCTCACGGATATGAGTACATGGGATCTCCATTCTCTACGTACCTATATCTTGAGTGAGGCCTCCGCTTGCATTTATGCTATACCGTTTTCAATCACCCCTAACATGCAAGATCTTCTTGTGTGGGGCGAGTCTTCGTTAGGTAATATTCGGCTAAAAAAGGATATGATTTTATATCTAGAGCTCCATATCCTCCAGATGAAAGGAAGATGAGGTCAAGCTATAGAAGCTCCCTCTTCCCTAAAAATTCAAGTTTTTCTTATGGTTGATTAGCTGGGATCACCTCCCAACTAACCTACTTCGTTTTGAGCGAAGTATGATCATGTCCTCTAGGTTTGCGCGAAGCAATAGAATGCATGAAACTATTCTTCATGCGCTATGTGATTGCATGTGGGCAAGAGTCTTTTGGGACCATATCCTAGTAGGGGATGGAAATGAATGATTTTTTGTGACTCTTTGGAAGATTGATTACGTTCAAATGTCTTGGATCAAGGTATTTCTCAGGAAGCTCTCCTTCGATTTGTCACTGGGTGCTAGGTTATTTGGTATGCTCGAAATAAAGAGAGTATAGAGGGCTCGTTAATGCCTATTATGTCTCAAGTCCAATGACAAAGGAGTTTATTTAATGAGTGTCTCATTACTTTTGGTGGGAGCAATGCTCAGGCAAATTCCAAGAACCGGGAAGTTAGGTGGATTGTGTGGGAGATGCCTCTAGAAAATTTTGCTAAGCTTAATACAGATGGTAGTGCTTTGGGGAATCCAAGGAAAGTGGGATTTGGTGGTTTACTTCGGGATCAGTTTGGTAGATGGCTTATGGGTTTTCAGGTGCAATTGGGTTTACAACTATTATGGTTGCAGAACTTCAAGCGATTTGGTGTGGTCTTCAGTTTGCTTGGAACTCCGGTTATAGAAAGCTCTTTGTGGAGTCAGACTCTTCAGAGGCTATCAACCTTATACTTGATCCTTCTAATGATTTCCAACCTCTTTGGCCTATTATCAAGGATATTAGGTATCTTTTAGGTAGACAGTGATGCTACTCCATTTGTAATTTTTTTAGGAAGAACAATCAGTGCACAGATTTTCTTGCCAAGATTAGGTCCTCTTGTGATGATCATTGGGTTGTTTGGCCAGACCTGCCTTTGGTGCTTCGAGAGATTCTCCAAAGTGATCAGTGCTTTGTTGCATCCTTGAGGAGTTAGTTTCTTTTCTCCTCCATCCATTTTACCATAAAAGAAATAATGGAAGCTCATCGAATGAGTAGTTTCACAACAATTTGTTCCTACAAATTGGAAGATACCTTAGCTTACACAAGCTAAATTTCCAAAACTAGAAATATTGGCTTAGAATGTGGGACATTTAACTCCTATCATGCTAGGTAGTTGGCTCTTTTTCTCTAATGCTACTCATATTGCTTTAACAAACATGTACTGCTCTTTGAAGGTTGCTTGTAACTCTTGTTTTTGTCTTTAATGGCCAAAATCGTTATAATTGCTCAACAAGAACATCCTACTACTTTACATGAGAGTGAGAGACCTTGTTTGGGCATACAGCCCATAGTTTCCAACTTAAGCGGCAACAGGATTAAAATTAGTAAAGAAAAAATGGCGATGCCAGCCACATTAATATTAGTATAATAAATAAAATAATAAAATTCAGATCTTTCGACCCTTGATAGCAATTAGTGCAGGTCTCTTTATATATTATAAACAACAAATCGAGCTAAGATATGGAATGCTTGATCTTGGAGTTGCCTAGTACTTGATGGTAATATGGGGGGTGTCGTATCATACTTGTCGCCTAGCTAAGAAAAGTTTGGGTAAAATTCCGTATCATATGATTATGGAAAGTATTCTTCAATCTCTGCCCTCCTCTTCTACGTGGAATACAAATTGGCGGATTTGCAATTGCAATGACAATTATTGGCATCGAGGCACTTGAGTTAAGATCTTGGAAGAAGATTTGTTTTCATGTGTTTGGAGACTGGCACAGCTCTAACAGTAAATGTATCAACAGATATATGTTCATCTGGCTTCAAACTTTTCACGCATACTTTGTTAAGTCTTCTTGTAACTATAAAACATAATCTGATGTGCCATTATCATGCGTCTTATATAGAACCAATATTTAATGATGAACAAAAAATCATGAAGCTTATTTTAGAAAAGAAAAAGTGAAATTCATGAAATTACCAAATTGTATTTTATCTTAATATATATATGTATAATAACGTAGACGGATCCCTTGAAATTTTTAAAAGTATTATTAAATTTTATGAAATCAGATGAAATGTTAGTTTCTTTCACCTTATCTTAAATAAAATTCAATCCTCATGTCTTCAAGATTATTTGGTTTCGAATTTTAAATCGCCAAATCAGGAGAAACTATAATTGTTAACATACTATTGGTTTGACGTAGTAAACGGAAAGATTAGTTGAAATCTTCTGCAGCCATTATACAAATTTTGGATGACTAAAGTCGGGCAATCTATTAATCTTCAACCCTTTGAATTGTTGAAATGAAGTTATCCCAAATCCAAGATGATATCTTTTAGGATATATCATCCAAGTCTCAAAAATATTGTACAAGCATCTACTTTACATTAAACAAGATTTGGTTGGCTACTAGGCAGTAGTAGGTGAAGCAGAGAATATGGAAGAAATAAAAATTGGGGAAGCAAATAATAGTTTCAATTTTCTTGTCCGGAGGTCTTGTTCAAAATGAATTTTCATTACTCCAAACTTTTGTTTCCTGTCATGGAAATTCTTAAATGATACTTTCACAAAGAGTAATGGCATGTTCACATTTATTTGTCTCTATTTATCTTGCTCTGGCACCACTTGTCATAAGTATGAGAAAAGATACTTTTCATTAGTATTTAAAATTGATTCAGTTGAGCATAAGATGACTGAATAATTGGTCAAAAGTAAATCTTACAATTACCAAAAGAACTTAATTTGTTATTCTCTTTTTTATCATAATGTGAGATATTTATGTAACTGGAAACTCCAATGAGACAATATTTTCTTTGAAACAATCTTATGGGTAATAAGTGCATAAGGTAAGAAGGAAGCCTGTTGGTTTTGAAGATCATCAATCATTAGTTACTTGGATGAGGTCTTAGATTCACAGTATACATAATAAGTAGTCTACAAGTAGAGTTTTGAAAGCCATAGTTGTATTCAAGAATTTTCCAATTCTTAATTTCATTTTAGCCATTGTCCCAGGATTCTTCAAGAAAGTCTTTAGTGAAGACTTTAGACAAATACAAGATTCATATAGCATGCATCTAGGAGACAAGGTGGATGAGGCTAAAGCAAAAGAGATTAATGGATTCAAACTTTAGTATTCAGGATGTTGAGACAATAGAGTGTGGTAGGTATCTTAGTTGTTAAGGAATTTATATATCATGTTATGGGGATAAAAAAGACTAATAATATGATTATATCCTTAAAGATTGTGGTGAAGGGGCTGTTTTAAATATGGTGTGTTCTTATGCTCCCCAAGTAGGGTTAGACAGACAACTTAAGCTTCAATTCTAGGAAGAGTTAGAAGAGGTGATTCAGTAAATCCCCCTAACTAGAGAGTTTTTCTAGAAGGAGACTTTAATGGTCATATAGGAGTAGCCTCAGATGGATACTCATGGGCTCATGGACTCATGGGAGTTTCAAATATGATGAAAGGAATGATAACAAGACTACTTTGTTAGATTTCACGATGACATTTAAGTTAGTAATAACTAACTCTTTTTTAAGAAAAACAAGGAGCACCTAGTGACTTTTAAAAATAGAATTATGAAAACTCAAATTGACTACGTCTTTATAAGGTGGAGTGATTGATCTAGTGGCAAGGATTGTAAGGTGATACCTAATGCTTGCTTGTGAACTTTAGAATAGATTGTTGGATTTGGATCTTATTATTAAGGGTTGGAGGAAGAAGAGACGTCCTAGGAAGTGTATCAGAGTTAGATGGTGAAATTTGAAAGGAGATACGGTGAAACAAATTAAGGATGGAGTAATATATGGAAAAGAATGAAAATTGGTAGGAGATGCTAACTAGAAATGGGAGAGAGATGCAACCCTTTAAAGAATACAACTACAGAGGCCTTAGGTGTTTCTAAAAGACTTAGGGTTAGTAAGAGAGAATCTTGGTGATAGAATGAAAATGTATAAGAAAAAGGTAAGATTAAGAAAGCTGCCTATAAAGCTTTATTGAATAGTACCACAGAGATGGAAAGATAGGTGATATAGAGGTATAAAATGGCAAAGAAATAGGCGAAAAAGATAACCTCAAAAGCTAAAAGTAGAGCTTAAGAGAAAATATGCTAACAATTAGAAACTAAAGATGTAGAAAATGATATTTTTAAGTTGGCAAGAGCTGGGGAACGAAAAGCAAGAGACTCAGATCAATTTTGTTGTATAAAAGATAAAGTAGGATAGGTGTTCGTAGCTGAAAATGATATCAAGAGACAATGATAGAGGTACTTCTATAGCCTTTTTAATAAATACATAGAGGATAACATCTTTTTAGGTGATCTTAACAAGTCTGAGAGGTATCATAACTTTACTTATTGTCGACAAATTACAAGGTAAGAAATTAAAAAAATATTGAGGGAGATGAAGGGTGGACGTGAAGCAGGGCCTGGTAAGATATTGATAGAGGTGTAGAAGAGCCTAAACAATGAGGGTCTTACTTGATTAGCCAAGCTTTTTAATGCTATCTTCAAGTTTGTCAAACTATTGGATGAGTTAAGATTTAGTATGTTATTCATTTATACAAGAATAAAGAGGACATCCAAAGGTGTAATAACTATAGAGGCATCAAATTAGTCATAGCATGAAGTTATGGGGATGCTTTTTATCTTGAAAAACCAACTTGGCTTCATGTCAAAAAGGCCCACGACAGAAACTCTACATCTTCTAAGAAGATTAATGGAATATTACAGGAAAAGACAACATAACCTATATATGGTTTTTATTAATTTAGAGATCACATATGATAAGGTATTTAAGGAAATCATATGGAGGCGTTTAAAAGTTAAGGAAAATCCTATGATATATACGAGCTATTAGGGACATATATGAAGATGTAAAAACTAGAGTAAGGATGATATGAGAAGATATAAAATAATTTTCTATCGATATTGGGTTATACCAAGGCTCCTCTTTAAGCCCCTTTTTGTTTGCAGTAACGATAGATGAGTTTATTAAGAATATCCAAGTGAATGTGCCTAGATATATGTTGTTTGTTGTTAACATTGTTTTAGTGGATGAGACCAAAAAAAATGTCAATGTCAATCTTGAATGTTAAAAAATTAGAAGATACGAAAGATTGTATTTAGAGACAATAAGAGGAAGAAAAAAAAGGAAGGCCTAAGAAAATTTGAGAGGAGGTAAAAAAAAATGATATGAAACTGTTGGAACTTATTAAGAACATAGCTTGTAATAGAAAATATTGGTGTATGAGGATACAAATAAAAGATCTCTTATAAAGAGATCCTTGTCATTTTCATTGGTCTTTTAGCATTTTTTTCTCTTGTATTTAACCTAAACTTTTAATATGTAATACTTACCTCTTAGCGATTTAGTTTAAGCTTTTTTCTACTGCTATCTATTATTAATTGATTTATTTTTTCTTTTTTCAAGTGGGTCATTTGAAAATAATCTCTTCACTAGTAAAAAAAGACTACATACTGCCAGACTCCTTTAGACTCTGGTATCAGCAAGATTTTTACATAATTGTGGTTATTGTTGTTAATTCCTGGATTCTTCAACTTTGTTTTGGGGTGTAATTTAAACCATTGGCTACATGAGCAAATATTCAACTAACAACGTCGAGTAAATCTGCTTAGGCTATTGGTCGCTTGATTCCATTTTCTTCTTTTACATGCTAAGATCTAAAATCACCATAATGAAAAATTAGCAGGTAAGATTAAATATCATGTTAATTTGATGAAAAAAGATAACATGGTATGCGTTGATTTTTCTATCCTAGGAAAATAATTTCAATTATGCAAAGATTATCTCTAAATATAATGTTGAAACTACAATTTTATATGATTTTCTTTAATTTAAACAATTTTGCATCACATAATAGTCCAGCCTACTAATTTTTCTTCAAAGATAGTCCTCCTCCTACTCTTAGTTTTAGTCGTTAGTTGTTCCTTAAGCTAAAATGTGATCGTTGGGTTATTTAACCAGTCTCATGTTTAATATTTATAATGCTCAAATACTGTCTTCGACTTAAAATTGAAAATTTAAGAATAAGAAATAATACTAACCAACTGAAGCTAGAAACACTGCCATTAAGCACATTGTGCCATATTGCATGAGTGGAAGAACAAGAAGCGTTGATTGATGAAACTTTAGGATATTAAGAAATGAAAGAAGTGGATATCTTTGCTCGCAGCTACAAAACAATGTCTCTATTTTGGCCCCTATGACAATTCCCACCAACTCCCAGACCAAACTTTAATGTAACAGTGACAATTTAAAGAGACCCCTTTCTGATTTGGAGTGAATATCTCTCCACCCAATGGAGTTGGGCAACCTAATTCTGGCAATGTAAATTAGTGCAGAAAGAAACGTTCACGTCACTTGACTTAAGATTGACAAACAAACCTGTACGTTAGCGGTCCACTTATCCGCAATTAGGCAGCCAATGATGGGCATGTTATGTTGTTTTCTTTTCTATTCTATTCTATTCACCGTAGAGTAAATCTTTCTATTTTCTCTTCTCGGGTTTTCAGAACCCAGCAAACAGCTATCTCTTTGCCAATGTCAAGGAGAAAACAAAACCTATCAGCCAACCAGCCTTGTTCAATTCCAGGATACCAATTATGACAAGTTTGATTTTTTATTTTTGTTCGGGTTATTTTTCTCTTATTTAGTATTTATTCTTCGAAATTCTATTGAAAAAAATCCTTGGAAGTGGGACGTGGGAGTGCTCATGAAGTGACTGCATTATCGTCAGCACTTCACTGGCTGAGACACAACCTACAATGTGGAGTTTTGGTCATAATGATTGAAAATCATAGTCAAAAAGTTTTAATAAAAGAAAGACATCGATCGTACCTAACCTGCTCCGAGGTGGATAGAATGGCTTGATTCATAAATCAAAACACCAAAAGATTTGTAAATGACAATAACAAGATGGGATGAGAAAACAAAAGGACTCAACTACAATTTCAAAGCTGACCAAAAAAAAAAAAAAAACTACAATTTCAAAGACTGGCCTGGTTCCTGACACCAGACCATAGTTTCCGATCCCAGTCTAAGACTCACGGGCCTCGACTCTTCAATGCCAACATCTCCAATCCAAGAACAATTCAATATAGCCCAAAGGCGTTTAATTGTACTTAACAACTTATTGTTTTGCTAATGGCTACTGCACTTGGATTCCGTAGACCAACACCACTACAAAGAAAAAGAAGAATGAAAAAGCACTATTCTGAGTTATTCCTGTTTCCTCAGAGTGTCTCTTCCCCGTTGCTCTGTCTCCCGGTTGTAGTTGGGTTGTTTCTTGTAAAAACGAACAAGCACTATTCTAATTCTAGTATGGACATGCAACACAACTTATTTTCCTTTTTCCACATTTGGGGTGGCAGATGCTGAAAACTAAAAGCTACTTAGCCAAATATAAAAACAACAGGTCCAAGTAAATCACCAACATAAGCTGCAAAAGTATAACCCTGACCAATTTTTTAACTGAAGACCAAAAGAAAGCATACATGTGACGTGTCAGAGTTCAACATGCAAAATCACCTTTTTGTGCTTCTCGAATGGCAATTGTAATCTCCAATCCCTCCTTTTACGGCTTAAAGGTCTGCCTTTGCTTTCAGGGTCCCTATTCTCCTTCACATCTGCCAATTTCCAAACACAATTCTTTGAATCCATTTCCATTGACTCCAGATAGAAAACTCCGTTCTGCTCTTGGCAATTCGACCCTAAACTTTGCACATATGATACTCTCATGGCTACATCCTTGAACCGAGGTAAATCATCCGGTACCTTTAATAACCTTTCTGCACTGGGAGATGATACCTTCAATAGAATAATAACAACGCCAGTTTAAACTACTCAAGTTATAATGGCAATTCCTAATACTATGGCGTCTAAACTACATTAGAACAACGTTTGAGAAGAAGAGTCATTGATTACCTCAAGAGCTAAATTATCGGGTATTTCTCCAAGAGCTCCAACTTCGTCTAACCTTTTCTTGTACTCTTGAGAGTAGCTTTCAAGCTCCTCCATGCTGGGACACCCATATCTGAAAAAAAGGACAACAATCAATTTCAGATGTTTACACACTTGACAACTACAGAATTTTATCCATCTACAAAATGAATTTTGATAGAGCACAACATGGGCTGTCCAGAATAAAACTGGTACAATCGAACACACTGTTTTAAAAGAAATCTTCATCCTTAATTAATAATAAGAGAGAAACTCACTGATTTGACAGTTTATCGAGCCTGACATAAATATATCCACGAGGAGTAGTCTTGAATGCGAAAAGTTTCAAGTCGTCGCCGAATTGCAACAAAACCTCGCGGGCCATGGAGAGAGCCCGGTCGCCCCAGTGAACACCTTGAAACACAACTCCGCCACCATCCCCACCATCGCCAACCTGCATATAACTTTTCATCAACAAAGAATCGAAATTGTACACAAGCCAACAAACAAAAAAATCAGTCGAAAAGCAGAAAAAATGCACCTGGGGCTCAGCATAATCATCATCATCATCTTCTTCCCACCCATTCGCTTCGATCTCTTCTTCTTCTTCAGTTGTATCATCCATTTGTATCTCTTCAGTTGTATCACCTACAACATAGGAACCATTTGAGCAGAAAAGTTAGTAATAAAGCCCATGTTTCTAAAGACGGGACATTGATCAAACATTTGCCCGACAAAATCCAGCTGGATAGAAAGAAGGAACTACATTGAAGCGAATCTTGATCTTGGTCAGTAGCCTCCTTATCAGCATAAAGTCTAGTGGCGCGAAAGAGGCGAGACGTTGAAGAAGGTGACAGAGAACAAAAGAGCAAAGAAATGGGTACTTGTACGGGCAAACGAGAAAGCGCAGGGTTCAGACATCGAGAGCTTGGAAGAAAGGTGGTGGTTGTGTAGCTCTCTGTAGCCCAGTGATTTAACGTGGAGATGCCTCTAATCGACGACAGAGCGCGATGATATTGATCGGGTAATACACGCTCACGGCCAACGATTCTAATAATACACCTATTCATTGTTTGTTATGTTATTGGTACTTTAGTTTCTCTCTCTGGTCTCTCTGGGCTTTGTACTTGTGCTTTATAATTCTACTTCCTGAAATCAAAGCTTATTTCAAACTTTGCCAAAGTGACAGAAAAAGCTTTAGGTGGTGTTTGGAAAGAGCTGAATTGAATTCAAGTATGTAATTGAATTCATTTCAACTGTTTGGAGCACAAGAAAGCTGGTGAATTCAATACATGCATGGGTTTAAACCCTTCTTCCTTCATTAATTCAATTCACGCTGGAAGTTGCGTGAATTGAATTCCACAAGCTTTTGAGTTTCTTCTCCTCCTCTTCTTTTCCTCCTCTTCTCTTCTCCTCTCCAATAATAATAATATATCATACTAATAATATAAATAATATTAATAATAATTAGGGTCATAGTAATAATAATAAT
>JANIJH010000003.1:37291175-37303711 GCA_024520975.1 Erythroxylum areolatum
GATCAGATAATATGTATCAGATCTGATATTGTGTACAATTATTAGGAGATTATGTATAGTTATTAGAAGATTATGTAGAGATACTTGTTTCCTAAATTAGCTAGCTCTATTTCTATATATACATGTAACGTTGCACTGATGAAAAAGAAAAAGAAATACAGCTGTTCAGTATTTCCGCAATATTTTTGCCAACGAACTATAAGTTTACTTGGTAAACAAAGAGACAAGCCTTAGATGTAAGTTTTCTTGACAATTTTACAAAGAGACAAGCCTTAGATGTGAGTTTTCTTGACAATTTTGGCAATAAATTGATCATTCTTCATATTTTTCTTCTTCCAACAAAATGAAGCCCAGTGTACCTTTAAAGCTTCTCTACAAATGAAAGCTATTTGATTCTCCTCTAAGGGCTCCTCAGTAACATTCATCAAGTCAGCAACACTTCCACCACCACAATACTCCATAACTATCTGCAAAAGCAAAGTACTAATTCATCCCAATCACTAGAGAACCAAATGAAAGATATCTAGAAAAAAAGTAAAGGTCAACCACAAGCAAAATCATGAAAAATGACCAATGCATTATCAGCTTCTAAAGTAGAAAATCCACCAGTATTCATACCCAAAGATACTCTTCACCTTGATAACTCCCAAAGTATCGAACAACATTGGGATGGTTACATTGTTGCAACATCTCAATTTCACCTCGGATTTCTTCATAACCTTCTTCCTGGGTACAAGTATCACCTCAATCCAAATATTCTACTTGACACAAAACAAGACAATAACAAAACTTTATGAAATACAAACAAGAAAATTTACTCACTCCCTCGACCAAGGATATAATTTTGATGGCAACAAGCTCTGAAGTTCGTAAATCCCTTGCCTTGTAAACAGACCCATATGATCCCTTCCCTGCCATGCCAAGAAAACAACTTCAGTATGACCAACGGTAAGTACAAGAAATATAGCTTCCTGTTTGAACTGCCATATGAAAGCCACAATTCGTTTAGTCTTAAAATTGCAGAAAAGCGCAAAACAATCTGAACATTTGTAATGCGAACCATTAGTGAAACTAACTTCATAATTCCCTAGTTCAAAACGCAAACTCACCAAGTTCATTCAATAATTCGTACTTGGTAGTAGGATCCTCTCTAGTAACACTCTCCGGAATCGAACTAGAAGACACTTTACTCTGCTGATGCTGACGTGGAAATGTCTCCTCTGCACTCTCTTTCCTCTTCTTCCCAAACCCTAATTCCCCAACCGCCTGCATGCTCGCAACCGCTCTCCCCATCGTCGATCCACCGCTCCCACTCCTCCCCACCGTCGATCTCACCACAAACGTCCCAAACCCCTCTCCTTCCTCTCCTCCGTCGCTATCCTCCGTTCTACCCCCAAAATCTGGCACCACAGAGCCACTAGGCGGCTTCCACTGGTGACTTCGTCCTGTTTTCACAATCATCGTCCCGAAATCGCCATAGTCGTCGTCTTCGTCGGGAACTTCGCGGCCGAAATCCTTCGGGAGATGTTTGAGGAGCGGGGGAAGCGACTCGTCGTCGTCTTCTTCGACGGCGTCGCCGTTCTTGGCGTCGTTAGCTCCTCCTTTGTAGAGCATGGTGGCGTAGATGTTGTCGTCGTCGTTGTCATGGTTTCTTGTTTCGGAGTCGGAGGCAGAGTCGTCGCCGTGAGCCACCGCTGTTGAGTAGAGGTCGGATCTCCTCGTAGCCTTGGTGGTCCGACGAGTGGTAAGGTGATCCATGCGAACACGAAGAGTAAGTCCAGAGATGGACATCGTTACTAACTTACTGGAGTAGAAATTTTGCTGGAGCATTGATGGGCTCTAGATTTGGGCCTGCTTCCGCACTCTTTTAGTTATCCGTTATCGGTTTATAAACCAAGTCCATTGACTTGAATAACACACGTATACATATATAATAAAAATTAAAAAGAAATGATTTCAAAATGAGGATAAAAGTCGAAAAATCTTTGTCTTCAATCCAAAATGAAGTTAAACAATAATGACATCTTTGTCCTTTTAATTATATCTGACTTTAAGAAATTGTGGAAGTTCTAAACAACATAGATTGGTATTGTAAAACCTATAATATATACCAATATTATGAATATTATATCGAATCTAATACCATATTTGATTATGATACAATCCAGTATTGATATTAGTTAGTATCAAATATCGGTTTGACTAATTTTTAAATTATAAAGTAATCCTTCAATTTTATAAAATTGTGGAAAAGTATTTCAATACATTATGTTACATAATTTTTAACTTTTATTTTATTCTTATTTAAAAATCATCAATAATATAAATTTGATATACAAACTATCCTTTTATGTTTATTAATATTTTTTGACATATTTATCCTATACACAAATTTACATGGCTTATGATATATTTATATTTATTGCATTTACAAAATTTTGATCACAAGCAACAAGTATTAAATTCCATAAAAACTTTTTTTCCAAAGATTAAATTCCACATAAACTTATAATCAACTTGTTGAAAATACCAACATAGCGAGAAAACAAAACTATTCTTCGTTCCAATTCTTATAGTGAATCTTTAAAGAAAATATGTAAAACTTAAAGCCAACCAAGCATATAACTTATAATAACTACTCAGACCAAGTAAAGACAGGTTTTGTTACTTATAATTTTTGTCATTTCATTTAAATTTTGAAATAAGGATTTATTGACCTAGAAATAAATTTAGAGATACTTTTCTTAAACCTAAGTCCAATGTTTTCTTTAATAAAAATGAACTTGTCAAAGATATATTCAAGTAAGGTAAAAATCACTCTTATTTAACTATTGCTAATGTGGTAAGGTACAAGGTCATCATCAATATAATGTACACAAAAGCATGGCGACTTTATATGTGTTTCAGGTGACTACCACTTTTACATGCATATTCTCAAAATATAGAAGAGAAAGATATCCATTTATCCCATTACTGTTTTATACATGTCTATTAGTTTTTCTCTCCACATGTTCCAAATTATTAGTATGTATAATTCCAATTACAAATTGGAATTTACTTTTCCATCTCTTTCTGCGATGAAACCATGCAAGATATTTAGGCTCCTTAAGGACATGATGTATGCTTCTTCATCAGGAATGATTTCAAAGATATTATAAATAAGGAAAATGCTTCTTATGGCAACAAAAAACCTCATCGTGAACAATTTGAAGAATGATCATCAAGTGATTATTACACTTGCTGGTTGACAAATTTGTGCATGATTATCTTTCTAAGGTAAAAATGTATAGTAAAACCAGATGAAAATGAAATATTGTCCTGAAGCAACCAACGAACCTACAATTCTTGCCAAGACGAAAAATTATTTGTGTTTTTGTTTGCAAGATGGTGAAATGTGTTTCTATTTTGGAGGTGTATGGGTTGATATTTCTTTTCCACCTTCCATGCTTGTTTGAAAAAACCTGTTACCTATTTGATGAAAGATCCGTTAGAGAATCAAGGCTACTTCTGCAACTGTTTATGTACATATTTACCATATGGTTGCTTTTACATGAAATCTCTACCACTTATACTTTACTAATGTATCCATCAAAAGGATTTTATTCCAATGTTTAATGAGGTTATGATTATACATATCAATTAAAAGAAAAAGGATCAACACCAAAAATATTAGCAAGGTATCAAAATATATATAGGTAACAAGCGTATAAATTGGAACCATGAAATTCATCTCAATTAGGAATGATTAATTGCTTCATATGAAGCAAATTGGACTCATATTAAGTTTTTTATATGTACATAGAAGCAATCATATTTCGAAGCTGCAAGGGATGTTTATGCATCCCCTAAACATAGTACATACACACTTAACATTCTTAACCTTATCATATGAAGTAGTCTCATTTGATAGATCACAAAATTAACATTGCTAGAATGTTGGAACATTCAAAGAAGAAGTCTTTTATTGACTTTTTCAGAATAAAATTGTTAACATTAATTCATCACGAGGGTGACTAGTTTCCAATGGTAGAAATGGGTTCTACTGGAGGAATATGGAAAAATTCTCCCCAGTGAAGAACAAATCGATGAACAACTAATCTCTTCATCAAAGTCTAATCATTGTTTGCCTTTAATGGTCGATCTTCTTCTTCAAGGTTTTTAGTATCATCTGAACTACCTCTCTTAATTCTATGTATCTCATTTTCTGTTAGGAAGTTATTATATGAACATCTAATTGTATATATTATATGTTGTGTTAAGCGTCCTCGAATCTTCAAGGAAACATAGATGGAAATGGAGGCAGTGGCAATGTCTTGATGATCTGTACAGGATTAAGGAAATCGATTAATTTGTAACAGTGGTCGATTGTAAAAACTATGTCTGTTCATTATGACAATGATGAAGCTTAATAGTCAAGTATGCATGTGTTCAAATTTAGGTTCCTAATATCGTTTAATTTAGTTTTGATTGTTCTATATTGTTTGCTCATTAGGTGAAATACATGGTATGTATGGTTCATCTAATACCGTTATCCATACTGCATCTAGGAAATTGTTGACTGCATCTTTTGCAAATTAAAAAGTTGTTGGAAGAGGGAGTCAACAAATCAAACCCTAATTGAAGATCTTTAACTGTTTTAACTAATGGCTTGGAACGTGTAAGGAGCCTTCTTAGGAATCCTACACTAAGAACCCCCTTTACCTTTTCTACCAAGTCTAATGTCACTTAGAATAAAAAAATAATTATTTCTTTTCCTTTTCAATGGAATATTAGGTGTGAAACTTTATTTATTATTTTGTTTGTAAAAATTATTAAACTTCTAATTAACATCTTGTAGTACTTACCATATATCATTATACCATATTTCAATATTTATATGTATTATTATTTTATTGTTAATAAATATTAATGATTAAGATCAATAGTCAACTTAAATTTATTATATTTTGATCTTATTAACATTAAAATTTTAGGTATGTTTATTTTTTATGTCCAAAAAATATTTACTTTTTAAAATTTAAATTGACTTCCATATGTGTGTTTTTCAACAATATGTTTAAAACTTTGAAAATATTTTACAATTTTTAGATGCTTCATTATACTTTCATGAAATTTTTGTAAGAACGGATCGAGGTGTAGTATTAGGTACAACAAGCATCATTAAAGAATTATTTGTGTATGAATCCATAGATTTAAACAAACTTACAGAATTTGAATGCATTATCAATTTAAATAAATTTATAAAGAAGGCAAATGAAAAAAAATATGAAAAATTATATAAATGTAGATTATAATTAACCTTAGGATTATTGAGCACACTTACCATGAAAAAATTATCTTTTAAATATTAATATTTTTAAGAATACTATCACACACAAAAATTCATCAAAATTTCATAAAGAAATACACAAGATATAAAATTTTTAATATTAATTTTTGGCGACGATTTTCCAATTTGTCGCCAAAAATAATACTTTTAGCGATGGTTACGGTGAATCGTCACAAAATGCTCTAAAATTGGCGGCAAATTAACCAAATTGTCACTAATTGTTAATCATTTTGCGACGCTTCTTGGAATTCATTGCAAAATAGCTTTATTTAGTGACGATTTCATAAAACGATGCAAAAACTTTGACATTTTGCTATAAACCTAGAATTCATCTCCAAAAGGTTACTTTTGGCAATGATTTTGAAATTCTTGACAAAAAAAGTGGCTAAAGCTCTGTTTTGTTGTTGTGTGGGATACATATGCTAGCTTTTGGTGTTTTAAAGACAACTAAGGAATCACCAAAATGACCGTTCTACAATCCTTTGCTAGATATAGAGCCTGAAACAATGGGTTAATAGTAGTTCTAGTCATTTATGGAAGGCTTGTAGTAAAAAATTACAATATGCTTCTTTTCATTCGTTCAATCCAAAAACCATAAACTTAATTATATTATTAGTTATATCATAATGCTTATGCTATTGATCAAAAGCCAATCTTTCTTTGCATTAGAGAAATACAAATCTATAATGTTAAAAAATATCATCATACCCTTCAACTAATCAAGATTTTCACTCTAAATCAACTAATCAATAGACCAAACAAGAATAAAAAGATGGTCAAATTCAAAAAGGTAGACAACATCAATCAAACATATAGATAAAAACATAGACCTGCCTTTAGAATGTTAAGAGTCAACTATCTTTAAATGCTCTATCAAATTGTACCCCTATTGCATTTCAATACTCTCAAACTTGACAATTTCATAATTGAAAACAAAAAGAACAAAAAATAAAAAATAGATTAATCAAACTAAATTGAAAGAAGAAGAAGAACATGCACCACTTATAAATTTAAAATTACTATTAAAATATGTATATCCCACTTTTACATTACTATTTTAACCCAAAAAACAAAATAAAAATTAGGAATTAATTAATTGATATCATATTTATTAAACAATGTCTACTTGCTTTCACTAATTTCATTTCAAGCCACTTTAAAAGCTATAAAAGAGTTTTTAACAAACGTTTTGAAAATTTTAGACTGGGACTAAGAAGAAACATGAAAAGGACTATAAATGAGTAAAGGAAGACTTTTTATTAGATAAAAAGTTGTTTCTATTAGGAAAATAAGTCTATTTGTAAAACCTCTTCTCATAAACTAAAACGAAAGAATATACTCTTTCATTTTTAGTTAGTTAAAAATGCTCTGTAAAAAAGAACTAAAAGATATATAGCTAAAATCATGATTTCAAAGTCATACAAATTAGAATGGCTTCAACTTTATGATCAAAATTGAAAATATCAACCTTGATAACCAAACAACGAGAAAACGGGCAATGGTGAAGTAGAGACAATAGCAAGATTTGATAAGAAGTGGTTGAATAGCGACAATGGCAAACAGTCTTGTGGTATAACGATAAGCAGATGTGACATAAAGGAGGAGAGATTAAGATTTGAGAGAATTGAGACTCGTGCGAGATTGCCTTTATGCCTTAGTTGATGAGATTAAGTTTATATTCTTTTATAATTTAAGTTGCATTTTGATTACAATATTGGTCAATATTTGGTGCACTAACTAGTACTAGTTGAAAAAGTCAATATTGGTTGGTACTATGACATATTATGGTAAATAAAATTTAAGTACCATTTTTCAGCCATAATGGTATAGTACATATCATATTGTTACATCTACAATAATTGACTAGTGAAAATTTTTAGTCAAAAAAATTCTATTTTTTTAAATCTAAATTGTATTAATAATAAGTTTTTACAATGATTATTTATTGATATGAACTTAGGAATTAAACTATGAATAAGATTGAATCACACCAGCACTAGGAACTAAGTTATAATTCTATGATAAGTTTAAAGTTTAACGAAGAAAAAGGAGAAAACTACTCATAACTCTCATCATCACACCCAGTCTGAAATCCTGTAGTAAAGCAGGGTTTACGGATATCTGACAATATGCAGCCTTACCCTTACATAGTAGAGAGGCTGTTTCCAGTAGACCTATATGCAGATATGACAGAAAAATAGTGATATAAGTTAAAAGAGTAAATAAGTAAAAATGGCACGCAAAATATTTAAGTAAATAAAAATACAATAAATACATAAGGATAATAATAATAATAATAATAATAATGATGATGATGATGATGATGATGATGATGATGATGATGATGATGATGATTGTAACATCTCGTTACCCACCTTAAGGCTAAAACTGTAAATGTGAGAGATTATGGAGAAATTTGGAAACACTTTTCATGCTCATGCATTTCATGATATGCATATATATGTGAATAGTGAATTGTGTGCACATTAAAATGACTGTACATGCATTCATTGATATTTCCGGGTATAATTGTTAGTAAATGTGGTTTTTATTGAAAATTATGGTTTGATTGTATTGAAAATTTGATTTAGAGATTAGAATTCTTGATTTAGAATTTTTGGAGTTTTTGGAAAATCTTTTTGAAAAAAATCGGAATAATTTTTGGACTAGGAAAAATGCCAATTGACAAAACAATTGATAAATGGTAGTAGAACTTACTGTCAAATGGCAATGAAAATTTTTGATAAATGACTTTAGGATTTATTAACAAGCGTCATTAAAAATTGGGAGACAATTGAATTAGAAATTGGAGACAAAATGGACTAACAGATTAAAAGTCCAAAAAAGAGACCTTGAGAGAGCGACTTGTGCCAAGTAACAAGTGTCACTTGCCACTCCACTTGTTTAAACCACGAAATTCTTAAGTGAAAGACCCATATTTAGGGTCTTTCTCTTGTCTTTTATGAGACATGCTACATTTCTCTATCTCTTCTTCTTCTCTTCATCTTCTTCATGTGTTCTCTTCCTCACTCATGACACCTCACTCCCATCCTCATCATGTTGATGTTTGTTCAACTATTTCACCTTGCTTCCTCAAGAATTATGGTCTCCTTCTTATTGCTTAAAGACCCAACCTTTTCTATCTTTGGAAGATGATGATCGGGTGTATGTTGAAGGAGCTAGGGTTCACGGTGATTTGAAGGAGTTTTGGAGCTAAACAAGTAAGTTAGGCTTAAATCATTATGGGTTTGGTTAATTGAAGCATTTGTGATGATTGTTAGAGGTTAAATGGTATATGATGGTGTTTTATGTATGATGAATATGTTTGATGTTCTGTTTTTGGGCTAATGATCAAATAATGGATTAAGAATTGATGTGTGAATGTTATTGAGTTGAGTTAGAATAGAGAATGAAGAGTAAATGAGGTAGAAAGGATGATCTTTGTATAATATAAGTTGGGTGTAAGTGTTTGATGTGAAAAATCTTGAAATTGGGAGGAACTACGTGAGCTTCTATGGAAGTTCGCCGTGGTGAACTTGAAGACTAGCAGGATTTCTTTTGAGTATAGTTCATGTGATATTCATGCTAGAATTCCTCTTTGGAGGAGTTTGCCGCGGCAAACTTTTCCTACACTAAACATGGTTCAGTATTTTGGGCATATCTTCTTCTGTAGTTATCCAAATAGACTGATTTTTGATTTGGAGTAAACTAGAGACATAGGGATAAAAATATTTTGAAGAAATCAAATTTTGAATCGGACTCTAAGAGTTTCAATTACTGGTGAAAGTTGAGTATAGGGTGCTGTCTCTAAATAAAAATAGTCCAAAAATATTTCAAGTATAACTTTCACATTACTAAGCCAAATAGAGTGATTTTGGTGTCAATGGAAAGATAAGACATAGAGGAACAAATTTTTAGAAGAGAGTATGATCAAATTTGATCAGCTTCACTTTCTAATTGAATGTGAATAGTAGACCAAAAGTGTGTTATGGAACAATCTGAAAGGATTCAATGAGAAATGAAATGCGATTTTAATGGTTTTAGTGAGGCATACATCTAATTATAAATATTACTTAGATGAGTTTTGATATAAGATTGATAAAGTGATGAGAATAAAGGAAAGGTACCTGGGATTGTCATGAGCATGCATGGTACATATTTTATATACACACTTGTGCATAAAGGAATGTTTATAATTGTGCAATTATTAATGTGTGTGCATCGTGTGTTTGGCATATTGATGTGCAGGATGAATATCTGCATTCAAATGTTTCCAGATCTTGAAGCTAGTGCTAATCTGGAGCGTATTGTGAGTAGACTGAGATGGTCTCACTTTATTATTTGTTATTTAAATTTTGTATTAATTGGCTACTGATTCATTATGTGAATGTGATTGATTGTGATGGTTTCCAAACAGAAGGTCCGATGATTGTGATGTATAAATGAAATATTGAAGTGTTACTTATATGTAAATGAGATGAAATAACTGTGCATAATACAATTGTTAAATGCTAAACCACGGTCCAATGATAAGTATGTTTTTGAATGTGCATTTGCATATGAATGAAAGTGTGATTCTCAACTTTAATGTTGAATGCCGAACTAAGGTTCGATGATATGTGAATGTGAGTGAATAGGAATATGCAAATGTAAGTGATGCATTCTATGTCATGAATGCATGAAACATAATGGTTGTTATGATCAGAGTAGCCACCAATCAGAGCTTAAAGCTCAACAAGTAAAAATGAGCCTCGAGCTCAAAAGTGATTCAGAGCCTTAGGCTCAACATTTAATGAGCCCTATATGGGATAGTTATCAATGAGTCCTATATGGGAAAGTATCAATGAGCCCTATATGAGACAATTTAGGTACTCGGTCACAACAAAATAATAAATGAAAAGTGGGTCTCATATGCACTGCATATGCATAATATGAATGATTGAATTGCATTGATGTGAATGTGAATTATGTGTTATATGATTGGGTGAGCCATCGATGATAGTCACTCATTGAGTTCACAAAACTCACCCAAAATTTGTAAATATTTTTCAAGATCAGAAGAATACCCAGTTAGGTAAACGGGAGTCTACCTACTGCATTCAAGTGTGAGGTAGAGGTCGGGATCAATTCGCATCTGCATAATTATTTTCGTTAATTTTTTTGTATGCAAAGATGTATTCTCAAACTTTTGTATCATGTTTATTGATCAAATATTTTTTTGTAATAACTTTCCAAAATGGAAAAGGTTGTAAATGAAATTGACTTTTGAGTGCAATTATTATATATATGTGATTGAAAAAGTTTATGACTGAAACGGGCCTGAATTGACTATTGATTTTCCCAAAAGTGTGCATTGTTTCAAAAAGAAAAGAAAAAAAGACTTTGTAATGAGATTTGACTAAATGAGTGTTCTAGTACGCCACCCTCGCGGGGCACGGACTCGGATATCACTTATCGATGTCGGGTTTGGGTCTTGCGGGAGCGGGGTGCTACAATGATGATGATGGTGATGATAAAACTACTACTAATAATAAACTCAATAAAAGGATAATGATGATGATGATGATGATGATGATAAAAACAGTAATGCCAACCGAAAGATGAGAGTGAGAGCGCATAGAAAGAGAGAGAGCAACACAAAGAAACTTACTTGTTACTAACTCGACAAGAGTTACCTCAAAAACCAACCCTTTTCGATGAGGAGAGTAAAACAAGCAAAAATAACAGCTACAATAAGGGCTAGTAGAAGAGCAATCCTTGAAGCAGGACCCCAGGTGAAAACCCAAACAAAGAAATGAACTAGAACACTTCATCCCTAAGATTCATTTAATATCAAAATCTAACAGAACTTTTATTGAACACTAAATAGGTTGTACTCAAACACCTTCAAATTTGATTTTAAGCTACAAACAATCATTCTGGATGCTCTTCCCATCTCACCATCTTCATTATTATGACAACATACATTCAATTACAAAAACCACAACACACACGACTTACCACAAAACCCAGCAGAAAACAAGACCCAAATACAACAACATCACCATTAGAAGAGAAAGGAATACAAACCTCAACCAACGATGACGACGATGGTAGGTGATGGAAGAAAACGAAGACGATGGTGAACATAAGGAGAGAACATAAAATGCAAAATCCAAATCTAATGCCAAACATATGTAATGATGCGAAATCCAAATCTAATTCCAAATTCACATGACACAAAACCCAGATCTAATACCAAATTCATAGATATAACTTAGAGAAACCCTAGATCTAGAGAATCTCATGGTAATTTATCAAAAAAGAGGAACTAATCCTTAGAACTTAATCAGGGAAAACTAGATCTTATAAACAATGAGAGAACAGAATCTCAAGTACATGATAAAAAGATCCCTCGTTCTGCTAAAAATATCCTTAATTGACATTACAAGTTGAATATGGAAACTATAGAAATCTCGAGCAAGGCAAAACATCTGCTCAATTTGATCAAATGGAGGCGCATTCTCAAACAAATGCCAAAAAATAAGTCATTAGCAGGTCACCTTAAGCTGCGTAATTTCAAAATACAAGCAACATAAAAACCTAATACTAAAAATGCAAGTGAGAAAGATGAAGAAAAACAGCAAACAACTTGCAACCGAGCACTTGCACATAAATTCCCAAACTTTATTTTTCTTCGCCCAAATAGCATAAATTTAATAGATCATTCTATTTGGGCATACTTAGAAACACCCAAGAAGGAAAAACAAAACCATAAAACGAACAATCATTAGTAACCAACCAAGTAACGCACTGAAAGTTTCAAACTATCCTCAAAACTCGAACTTACAACCCAAATTCAACACATGGGTATCTAAGGAATCTCAAGAATTTCCCAAAAAACTAGTGTCAACAACCTAGATGAACACATTAGAAATCAAGAGAACTTATGAGTGGAGCTTGAACTCTAAAACCTCATAGATCATTTGATGATTGCTGTTCCATCGTTAAAGTCACAGAATCATGGAGAAATTTAGTGCAAAAAAAAGAAGAAACCTTTTGGAAGACCCAGATCAAGATAGCCAATTTAAAGATTAAAGAGTCAAATCAGAGCCCTAATAAAACAAAGAAAAGAGCTTTCTTTGTCTTTGTTGTCTATACTGGCCTTTCTAATCTAACCTTAGCAAGTGCAGACAAAGAATGATAAGATTAAACCCCCCCTCCCACC
>JANIJH010000003.1:37305807-37316485 GCA_024520975.1 Erythroxylum areolatum
TATTAAATACCATATTAATTTACCCCATTAATCTAATCATGCTTGATTTATCATAAAAAAAAATTCTGGGGGTAACACCAATCTTATCACGTTTAAAGAGAAACACATGCTGCAATATGACCGTGTATATGATCATGTTCAACAAAGGTGATTCTTAAACTTCCAAATTCTTAGTAACCTTAACCCAAATCAAATTAACTAATGATTATACCTCTTTTGAGTCTAATAAGGCTCCCAAGATAATTATCGAAGTGACCTTTAAAACTTGATCAATATGTATGTCTTAAATAAGTCGATTCAATACCTCTTTAATGTTTCTTGCTCTTATTATGAGGCCCAAATTACACCCTAGTAGGAACGTTGCATGTTCATGAAAGTATATGTGATAGGAGTTAATGATTATAATTTGATTGTGTATTACTTAAGTCTTGAATTTTGGTTTGATGGATTATAATTTCTAACTTGGAATTAATTGTTACCATTAGAAAATTGATGAATTAAAATGTATATTTGGACTAGAAAAAATGTCAAATAGCAAGACAAGTTGATACATGGAAAGTATGGATGACTAAGCCTATACTATAACATCCCTACCCATATTAAGGCTAGAATTGTGTATTATGAGAAATTACTGCGAAATTAGAATATGCATATCATGCTTAAGTTAAATATGGCATGCATATTTTTGCATATTCATATGATTGTACATACATTCATTCACATTTTTTTGGGTATAATTGAGTTATTAAATGCGATTAAAATGTGATTTGGCAATTTTGGTATATTTAAGATATTTTTGGTAAATTTTAGAAAAAATATTGAAATATGAACCGATTATCGTGTGACACGTGGCAACGTATGTATATGACAAATGGCTTATGTATGTGGTGACAAGTGGCAGACTTGTTTGAGTGACATGTGTACTGCATGTAATATAGCCACGTGGTCTGGTTTTAAGTAAGGAAAGATTACATGTAGCTTATCTTCTGGTTAGGAAGTGATTATTGTAGCTTTTGATATTCACCGAAATCATTCAGCAAAGAACTCTTTCTTTGTTCCTTTATTATTGATTCACTCTTACTGCTGGGAATAGCTGAATCAAGTAAGTAACTCTGATGATGTTTTTATGGTGTATATATATATATACATACATGAGGAGTTTAAGAAATATAGTTTCGGTGATGAATCAACTGGATGACAGATTTGTGAAATAGGAATTGTCCAGAAAAGTATGAAATAGATTATTGTTTGGATATATGAAAGTTTACGTAAGTTGATGAAGAAATATATATATACTTTGTTCTGGTTATAAGTTGATGTATTGTTCATGCATGAATAAGTGAAGTGTTAACAAAAACGAATTTGAGTGAATTTAGAGCTAAGGGAAAAGCTTAGGGCAATGCAATGTTATGGGAAAAAGCATTAAAATGGAAAGTTATGATGAAATGATGTTGTTGATAAAAAGAAAAGTGCAGCAATTGGTGAATATCCGTATATGTTCTATTTTTAGTGTTAGTGTGTAATCTTGAATTTTGATATGTTGTGGATGATTTTGAACTGTAATAGGAGTTAAATGAAGTGAAAGAAGATAAATTAGAGAAGTTGGTTTAGAATAAAAGAAAGAAAAGAACAAAAGGGGTAAAAATGTGTTCTGGAACTTTCATGATTAAACTGTATTGATCTAGGAAGATTTTGATAAATTTGTCTTCATGAAATTGTAGACCTTTCTTTTAGCTTTTTAATGATATAAATTTTGAAAATTTTGGATTTCTGGATTGAAAATTATGGAGGTTAGAAGTGAGGGAGTGTGACTAGAAAGTCGCGATCACGACGAAGCTCGATCGTGACTTCACAAGTTGACAGCCAACTCGCAATCGTGCTTATGCACGATCACGACTTCTGAGGTTGGAGGCTGACATAACATCCTTTGACCTTTTGACTATATCTCCTTCATCTGACCTCTAAATGATATGAGATTTGAATCATTGGACACGTAACACACTAATCTACAACTCCACAAAATATCTTAACCATCTGAAATTAATTGGGAGAGATCAAGTGAAAAATATGGGACGGGTTTGGTTGAGTGTGCGTAGGCATGAGTCCCTCACACCTATGACTTTTTTCACACCTGTGAGTCACTCACACCCATGAATTCTCTTCCTCATGCCCGTGAGTGTTTATTGATTTTAATTGTCACATCATGACACTGTGCTCTCTAATAGTTTATGCACTCGAGAACATCTTGCAAACTGAATAGTCTTGCTTCTTTCGACCATAACTTCTTCTTTAGACCTTATAATGACTTTATTCTTGAACCAATAAGTTCCTAACACGTTATTCTACCTCTCCATAAAAATTTGTAGCATTCTGAATTGATTTGAAAAATATTGATTGAAGGAAAGTGAGGGAATCTGTTGGAATAGTATGAACTGGTATGATTTCACTAAACATGCTTAGGTATTTTGGTTATATATTATTCTATAGTCATCCAAATGGGATGATTTTTCATTTTGAGTAATAGAGATATAGGGCTATAGATTGTCTGAAGGAATTGAATTTTAATTTAGTCTCTAAGACTTTCAATTTTTGGACAGAAGTTGAGTATAGTGTACCATTTCAGAATGAGAACAGTCCAAAAACATTTGGGGTATAACTTTCAGATTACTAAACCAAATTAAATTATTTTGATGTCATTAGAAACTTAAGACATTGGAGAGTAGTTTCTAGAAGGAAGTGTTGCCTAATTTTGTCATTTACCTTATCATAATGATCATGCAAAGTTGACTTGAAAGTATGTTGTTAGAACGGTCTGAAATGATCAATTGAGTTATGAAATTAACTTTACACTGTTTTATTGTGGTCCAAACCCTAAGTACTAATTATTAATGAGAGTTTTGATATCTGAATGATATGGTGATAAGAATTCGATAAGATACTCGGGATTGTCATTGAACATGCATTGTGCTTTTTTGATATACATAGATGTGCATAAAGGCATGCTTATACATTTGTGAAAAAGTGTGATATTTGTAAATGTGTTTTATATGATATAGAGGAGCACATTGTACATCAGTTAGACATTGCCAGACCATCCAAGCAATAGCATATCGGAGCATACTGTGAGTCAACCTAAATGATTTTTCCTAGGATCGATTTGATTTGTTTGACTTCTAATTATGAACTATTTGTGTTTTGTTATGAATTCTGTACTTAAAGTCTGAGGAGTTTAATATTTAGGTATGTATTGGAAGTGCTCTGAACTAATATGAAATTCTAAATAATATTTGTATTCTCAATAAAAGTTGAATGCCTGAATTAGGTCTGATGACTATGATATTCTGACCCTGCATCATATGTGATTGTTATACATGGCATATTCTGTATTTGATGTATTTCATAAAATGCATTCTTAGATAAAGGCGTTGTGACTAGAGTAGCCAGTATATAAGTGCTTACATGTAGAGCTTTGCTAAGTGATTTTATATTTTTGCACGTATAGCTTTGCTCTGCAAATTCTATTCTGACTGAGCCCAATGGGCCAGTATTTATATCCGTATATGAAAGGCACACGGTCACAATAATAATAACGAATCTAAAGGCTCATATGCATTTGTAATTGTATATATTTGTTCTGATTCGCAATGATAATATGATCTACCATGATAATGTGAATATTTAATTATTCATGATCTGAATGAATATATATGAGATATGTGATTTGTGTTTTTGCCTTGGGTGAAATCATCAATGATGGTTCACTCATTGAGTTTACAAAACTCATAAAAAAATTACTACGTGACTTTTCAGGTACAAGACAGGAGACCTAGTTTCTTTAACCGGATTAGAGGAACATTTTGGACTTAGTTATGGCTTAGAGGTCTATCAGCTGACATCAGAAGAGTAGTAATTTTATATTTTGTAGTTTCTTGTCTAGAACTTGTATAAGGATTGTAAAATACAGTGAAAGCTTTGTCAATAAAAGCAGTGAATGGATTTAAATTTGACGACTCTTGTTTATATTATATGTTTCCATATGTTAAGTTGGATATCTATTTGCTCTAACTTACCATTATCATAGGACATATACTTGAATGTCCTTGGATATTCAGGTATATACTCTATAGTAGTGGGATGTTTCATATACATTGAGTGACATGTGACATAAGTAAATAAGAGACAAATGGTAGTAAAGTTGAATGACATTGGCAGCATGATAAGAGTACAAGTAGCTCACTTCTAAGTATGACATGTGTCCTTTTTTAAAACAAGGACATATTGCATCGAAGGGTTTAGGCAAGTGCAGAATCATCATTCATTCTAGTTATTTCTGCTGCCTTCTTTCTACACCATTCCTCTCACCACCGAAAGATTATGCCCTCACTTCCCTATGTTCTTGCTTATGTTTATGTTTAATTACCACATCCAAATACTGCATCATGCTATCTTCTATGTTGATGTCTTTTTGGTGTTAAAATCATCCTACTTCCACATTGGTCTCGGAATTGTGCTTGTTGCATAGAAGGCTAGATTAGCTTGTTCATTGAAGTAGGAAGTTGAGTTAAAAGTATAAGTGGAATTCTAAACTTGATGGCATGTGGTCATACAAATTCTATGATGTTTGAATTGGGATAGAATATGTGTTATGTTTATGATAAAATGAGTTTTGGAAAATGATGTTTGTATGATAGATTCTTTCTTAGTTTTTGAAGCATGAAAGACAATGGTTTGTGAGCTACCAAATGAATGATTTTAAATTGGAATTGGATGTGAATTTTATGAGGAATTGAAGCATAATTAAGGTGTAATTGCGGTTTAATTAATGGAGTATGATGAAGGTGTATTGAATTGAGTATGAAGATGTTAAAATCTGGAAACAAATTGAAGGAAATTGGATAGTGAACCTTTAATTCACTCATCCCACAATCGTGGGAGCTACATTAGCTCCTTCCCACAGCCATGGGAAATGTTTTGAAATGAGGAAAGTTTGGTTTTGTGAAATTGTTAAACCATATAAGGTTAAGACACTTGAAAATGGTATATTTAAACCTGACTAAGGTTTGAAATAAACATAGTTTGATGTTGGATTAATTAGTTAAAGGTTGAATAAGTTTTGGAATGTTAATTAAGGTGATAACTTAAGGAATGGAATGTTTGATAATGATGTATCCAATTTCGGAATATTTGAATTGTTCAAGGGATGAAGGTATTCTTATGAACACAAATGTGATCTAAAGGATTTAAGTAATGTGAACTAGTTATGAATCTTTGAGAATTGGGAATTTGTGTGAACAAATATGATGTGTAATTACTTAATGCTATTATTGATTCATTGTTACAAATGCTTAAATTCATAAGGCATATTAAGTTCGTTTGGGTGTGAAAGAATGTATTCAATTTGAGCTTAAGGAAATAAATGTTATGTTATACATTATTTCTCATATATGTGATTCTAAAATGTGATATCCTTTAAACTTGCCAAGTCCTAGTTGTGGGTAAATAGGCATACCTAGAAGGGTCTACAGCTGCTTCTGTACTTAGACACTACGATGTCTTCTATTCTTAGACACTACAGTGTCTTTTGTTTTAGAGACTCAAGCCTCTTTTGTTTCTGTAGATACCAATCATAGGTATCTTCTGTTCTGTTCTTGTTAACCACTTCTGTAAAAAGGATTAGAAGGCAATTATGTATATGTTTTGATATTAGTTCAGCTTTGAAACAATCATGTCCTGTTTTGATGTAAGTATATTCTATTCTGATGCAATTAATTGTCTGATTACTCTCTGATTTGAAAAATTAAAGATTGCTTATGATAATCCATGATTCATTTGCTTATAAATGCTAAACGATTGCTAGAAGCAGTCGCCATCTTGTAACATGTTTAGTTATTCCCCACTAAGCTATATGCTTTACACGGTGGCTTTTCCTCCGTGTAGGTCTCAATATAAAGGATTAATGCTAGAATATCCACAGTGGCCAATGAAGGATGTATTATGTTTTGGAAGATGTTTTGTTTAAGTTTTGTAGTTATATTTAAAATTATGAGACATATTTGTATTTTGTGTAAATAGTTTGTAATAACTATAATACATGATGGATTTGAATTTAAGGCATGTATTTGATAAATACAATGTGTAAATTATGTTCTATTTATAACTAAACATTCGAATGAAATGTGAAGTATATTTGTAACATCCTGTTTCCATACTAAAGGTTAGAGCCTTAGATTTTAGTAATTGAGAAATAAAAATGAGAGAATAGAAAAATGCGCTTCATGCTCATGCATAATGTTAGCATATACAAATGCAAAATTTGATTATTACACAAATTAAAATGATTGTACATGCATTTATTGACTTTTTAAGGTATAATTGATCTATAAATGTGATTATATTTGAAATTGTGAATTATATGTGTTAAAAATTGATTTGGAGAGGATATGTATTGACTCAGAATTTTTGGTGAAAATATGAGAATATTTGAATTATGGGTATTTTAAGACTAGGAAAATGTCAAGTGGTAGGATAAATTGATATATGAAAATTTTGGATGATTTAGCCTATAATTGAGTGACATTTGGCATAGTTAAATTGATAACAAATGAACTAGTAATTAATTGAAAATGGCAACTGTGCTTAAGTGACAAATGGCCTACTATAAGTGTGACATATGGCAACATATATATAAGATAAATGGACTACATGCAACGGTGACAAATACCAATGTACAAAGGAGACATCTAGCATCCAAGGAGTTACGTTTCTACAGGAGTGATTTTTGTTTATGCTCATTTCTTCTTCTTTCTTCTTCTTACACCATCGAAACTCTCTCACCCTTATATCCTTGTATTTTGTCTATGTTTGTGTCCAATTTGTACACCAATAATCCATGTTTTTACCCTTCACAAAATAGCTAAAGAACTAGCTGATTGTTGTTGTTTTATCATAGCTGAAAGTCATCTAATCCCACTTTGAATGTGTGATGTTTCTACTTAATTGGGGTATTGGATTGGCTTGATCTTTTGAGCTGGAATTGGAGTTAAACATGTAAGTAAATTATTAGTATTTATATCATGTTATGATAGAGAATTGATGATGATGAATTAGGATGAATTACATATGATGCTGATGCTTGATAATGTTGGAATATGTTAGTTATAGTATTTTCACTAAACATGCATCGGTATTTTGGACATAACTTGATCTATAGACATCCAAATGACATGATTTTAAGTTTAAATTAAACTAAAGACATATGAATATATTTGTCTTGAAGGAATCGAATTTGAATTCTATTTGTAAGAGTTTCAAAATTTGGCTTGAAGTTGAGTTTTTGGATTCTGTCACTGTTTGAGAATAGTCTATAGTATTTTAGGTATAACTTGCAGAATACTAAACGAAATTGCATGAAATTGGTGTCATTAGAAACTTAAGACATAAAGGAACAATTGTTTAGAGAATTTTTAGCATAAATTCTTCATTTTCATTATCAAAATGATAATGTAAAATTGACCCGAAAGACTACTTTTAGGAAGAGCTGGAAGAAGTTGGAATAAAAGATAGTGTACAATCATGCTAAGGGGTTATGAAGGGATTGCACGATCATGCACAAGCACGATTGTGGCAATTGAGGATCACTTGGAATTGCACGATCGTGCACAGTGAAGGTATACTACAATTTGACAGCTTTGAATACCCTTCACTCTTTTGACCATAACTTCTTCTCTGGACCTCTGATTTACGTGAAATTTGGATCACAAACTTTTCACACATTGCTCTTCCTCTCCACCAAATTTCACAGTCTTCTGAATTCGTTAAGAATGGATTGTTTTTTACCAAATGTTTAGGTCTAAAATTTGGAGATGTTATAAGAATAAATTAGAGTTTGGATATTGTATGATCATATAATGTTAGAATAACATTGGTGAATGATTGATTGATGATATTATAATTTGTTGATGTGTAAACCTAAGTTCTAATTAGACATATATGAGTTTTAAAGTATCAATGATCATAAGATGTGAATTAAGGAAATATACTTGGGATTGTCATTGAGCATGCATTATACACAACACATATACATATATATGTGATTGAGTATGCATAAGATAGTTCAATTAATAATGTCTATGCAATATATGCATTGCATAATGATGATATAGGATAGAACGTCCATATCTAGATGTTTCCGGATCATGGAAGCCAATGCTAATTTGAAGCCTACAGTGAGTAACCTAGACAGTTTCCCTTAATTATTTGGTTGTCTAAATTATGTTTTGAATTGTTTATGATTGTGAATTGGATTATGCTGATTCCAGACACTGAAGGTTCGATGAAAAATGAAAATGGGACTGTGATATTTGAAGTGCTCTTTGAATGTAAATTTGGACTAACTATATGTTTACTCAATATGATTGTTGAATGTTTGACCAAGGTCCAATGATAATTGTGATTTAAATTGTGAGTGATTGATTGAATATGAGTGATGCATTTCATTACATGAATGCAAAATCAGATAATGAGAGTTGTGACATAAGTAACCACTGAAAATGAGCTTTAAGCTCAGATTGTGATTAAGAGCCAAAGGTTAGTTCTATTTAATGAGCCCTGTATCTCTAACAGATAAGGGACAACATCAATAGGCTCAATATCCACAATGAATATGGGACAGTTTAGGCACTCAGTCACCACAACGTAAAAATTAAAAGTGAGTCTCACAAGCATTTGCATATACACTTTATACATGTGTTTGACTGACTGAAATATAATGTGGTCATGTATTTGAATAAAAATGGGATATGTGATGCTATATGCTAAATGAAGGTGTGAATTATGTGTTTACATGTGTTGACATATGATATGAATTGAGTGAACCATCGAGGATGGTTACATCACTAAGTTCGCAAAACTCAGCAAAATTGCAACATTATTTTGCAGGCTCACAGGAGTTACTTGTTAGGCAAACGGTAATATAGCCACCACATTTGAGTAAGAGATAGAGGTCAGGATTAGTTCATATCTGCATAGCTTTTTCATTATTTTGTGTTAAAGAATGTATTATGTAACTATTGTATCGTGTATTCGAATAATTTTGTTTGTAATAACTTTCCAAATTGGAAATTTTTGGAAAAGAGATTGATCGATAAGTGTAATAAAAATTGTGATTTTGATGTTTATGAAATAAAAGTATGAGGCCAATTTGATCAGTGTTTTTCTGTAATATACGTGTGATGTAGGAAAATTTTTGTAATGAGCTTCGATTATTTGACTATTCTAGCATTCCACCCTCATAAAGTATGTTCTCAAATACCATCGGTATGTTCGGGGATATGCCTTATAAGAGTGGGGTGCTACAATATTGCCTTATTTTTAGGATTTGTTGGAATATCTTGGTATATTCTAGGTTTGTTTTGTGTGGCATCCGTATATCCTCTTAGTGGGTATTAGGGTGTTACACTTATAACTAGTCCATTATGCATATGAAATAGATCCTTTAAAGCTTGATTATTCATGCGCAAATTATTCTCCCTCTCTCATAATTATTCTACCTCAAATTCCCATCAACATTAAAATGAAAAAGTTCAAAAATAATAAGGGTAGCACTAACATTGTATTCACCTAAAAGCTTTAGCTTATATACATTATCATTGATCATCTTAATGACGTGATCTAAACCATCCCTTTTCAATATATATTATCATTGATCATCTTAATGACATTATCTAAACCATCCCTTTTCGATTTCAACTTATACCACCTCTATAATGGAAATATTTTCTTCCTTACATGGACCCAAATCCAATAACTCAACTCAAAGATAACTCGTCTTCTACCCTTGTTAAATTTGGTTGCATATTGGTTATTTTGCTTTTTTTATTTGATTCTTTACATATTCATAAAGTTGGCTCACCATCTTAGGCTTCTTTGTTCCATACAAACTAGCTCATTCTTTAATAGATAAAGAGAACAAATCTAAAGGAGTTACTGGATTAAGACTATAGCCAACCTCGAATGATAAAAAATAATAAATGTATATTCTTATTATATGCATAATCAACAAATGGTAAAGAATATTAAATTATTTAATTTCCTTTGAATGATCGCGTGACGTAACATAGTCAAAGTACTATTTAGTAATTCAGTTTGACTATCGATTTGAAGATGATTAGTAGTAACAATTAACAACTTTTTGCTTAACTTATCATATAGAAATATCTAAAAATAAATAAGAAAATTAGTATCATGGTGACTCTTTAAAATTTTAGAAACTCTATGTAATCATGATGCTTTTTTAAAAAACAAATTAGCAATATTGGTTGCATCATTAGTTTTATCACAAGGACTAAAGTTTACCATCTTAAAGAATATATTAGCTACCACAAATGTGGAATCTTTACCTTTCTTAAACCTAGTTAATTCTATCATAAAGTCCATAGAAATATCTACCTATGGTTCATTAGATACATTTAAAGGTGTACACATCCATATGGTAAAATATTAGATTTAGCCTTTTTACAATGATGAACCTACTATGTAACACCCCACTCCCGCAAGACCCGAACCCGACATCGACGGTGATATCCGAGTCCGCGTCTCGCGAGGGTGGCGTGCTAAAACACTCATTTAGTAATCGGTACATTTTCTTTTTCACATAACAATATATGCGGAATTAAGTGCC
>JANIJH010000003.1:37381528-37394981 GCA_024520975.1 Erythroxylum areolatum
TATGTATATAATGTCTAAACAATATGAAAAACCCATATAGCAACATGTTAATGGTGTATATAAAATTATTAAACAACAACAAAATCTGATTATCAAATTATTATGCAACTACACGATTCATTGCAAATAAAAAAGAGGAAAAAAATAATTTAATTGCTTACCAAGAATTGAAAAAACCCATATGAGATTGATCCATTAATAAGATGCTTAGACCTAGAGCGGCCTATTATTTGAGAAGTATACAATATAAACTGATCCATTAGTTTATTTATCTCTACTTGACACTATAGGAGTTGGAAACCAGGTTACAACTTACGAAAAAGACCGGCATGTTGTTACAAGTCCCCCATCAAGAAATCTCTACACATCACACAACTTGAAGATAAAAAGGTTATTATCTTAAATCATGAATTCCACCAGTTGTTCAACATCCTTCTAAACTTAATTGTCCCATGCATTTAAAGGAGGGAAATTTAGCCTCTTATTTGAAAAAAAAAGTCAATCAAGGAATAGTTGCATTTGGATGCTCCATCCTTTAAAAGATCCAAAGGTTGTGCGACCACATAATAGCCATCTCTATATGCAGGATGATAGTATTGTAAAGAGCTTGTAAAAAAAAGTCATTGATAAATTAACTCCATGTCTTCACAAAGAGAACAAAATGTTAAGAGTTAGAGTACGAGGGCTTAGATCGAGTCTTAGATGCTGAAGTAGCTTGTTGGAGTAGTTTAAGAGGAAGGATTTGGTTGGAGTTAGCTTGTTGAGAAGTAGGGGACGGTGGGGTCTGAGGATTGAAAACAAAAAACCCATTTGATTATGCGTGGTTTTCTATTTTCTATTTATGCATACAATCAAATAGAAAATGCATACAAGGATATCAAAAGCTTGAGACTTGCCCCGTGTATCTCAAAAGGTCTGAAAGCATCTACACGTATAATATTGGAAATAGAAAACATAAAACCTAATTGATTATGCATGGTTTTCTGTTTTCTATTTATGCGTACAATCAAATAGAAAACACATACAAGGATATCAAAAGCTTGAGACTTGCCCCGTATATCTCAGAAGGTCTGAAAGCATCTACACGTATAATACTGGAAATAGAAAATAGAAAACCCATTTGCTTTTGTGTGGTTTTCTGTTTTCTTTTTATGCGTACAATCAAATAGAAAACGCATATAAGGATATCAAAAGCTTAAGACTTGCCCCATAGAGAAAACCTTACCTCTTTGGCGGGAGTTGTGCAGAAGAACAACAAAAGAAAGGCAGGCAAAAGTTGTGCAGAAGAAAAAGGCGGGAGGATGTGTTATGCGTGGGAATTGTGGCTGTGTCCTTTTCGTTAAATAAAGATACAATGGTAATTTACTTATATTAGGCTTATCTTGTCTTGAATTTCTCCTCCTTTCCCACCAATTTGGTGGGAAATACATTTAGTCCAAATTTCTCTCCTATTTATCTCCATTCTCTTACTTTCCCTTTGCTTATTTTTGTCCAAATAATGGAAACCAAGAGAAGTGCAATTCCCTTCCTTTCTTTTCTCTTACTTTCCTTCAATCTAAACAAAGGCTGACTTAAAATTTAAGTTTGTGAAGTTAAAGCAAAGAATATTTAACTACCATTTCAAAACTTTGTGGTTAAAACATATATCATAGCTTTGAGGATAACTTAAAAATGTCATTAATGTCTTATTTAGGTAATGAACTTACCGCAAAAAACAATATAATGCCCAAGCAATTAATTAGTGGGTAAAAGGCAACAATACCTTATATATATAAGGAAAATTTGCATATCGTTTAAAAATATCAGAAAAAGTTCATTGAACTTTTTTTAGAAAATTTGTTTTTTAAAAAACTAATAGAAGTTTTGACGTGGCAAAGTAAATCCAATTGGACCAATCACAATCATTTTGATCTAACCCATTTATTTAACTTGACTTGACCCTAAAAAAATCCGACCCCTAGCCCACCGGGCTATCTTCACCTCCTAAACCTAAATTTTCCCCTAATCACATTCTGTTCCTTTCTTTAACCACAATTCCAAAATTATTTATAGCTGGCGAAAAATTGAGAGATGGTGGAGGACAAAAGTGTTGCCGGAGGAGAATAGCGACGCAGGCAGCAGAGAAGCAGGTGGAGGAGTAGATGACAGATGGTATGTATAGGAAAGGGAGATAACATTTCTGTTTTGTTGGTTTGATTTTGCGTTAGGAGTTGGGTATCCCTACAAGGCAAATTACTATACGTTTTAGAAAACTTTTGTTGCACATGTTTTTGGTTGTTCAGACTTGAATTAGGACACTCTTGCCTTTCTTTCATGTAGACAGTAAAGTTGCCTAAGTTTTATGCTTATTGCTAAAACCTGTAACTGCATCAGTGTATAAATCAGCTTTAAATGTTGATAAGAACTTGGTAATAAAATCAAGAACAACAACAGTCTTCTATGGCAACCTAGATGGGATGTTAATTCAATGATAGAGTGGAACTTGTGTGCAAAAATGGTGAAGCTTAAGACTACTTGATAACTTCAAAACTTGACTTGTGTGAATCCTAAAGTAATACTACTTTACGTTAACATGAAGCCATATCTAAGTTCATATTGTTTGGAAAACTTTTCCGGTTCTGTATATTATATGAAAGCTACATTAGTCAGATAGAGAGAAACAGGAGATATGTTTTGGGAGAGGGCGGGTATGTTTGGTTGTACTAATCCTCAAAAAAGTTTTAATAGTACTTTTTTTATTAAGCACATCTATTGAGGAAACAGCAGTATGAAATCTTATCGCCCGGATAATTAAAATCCCAACTTGATTGCCCTTATTTCGTTTTATAAATGCTTTCAGGATGAATCCTTCGACATTGCACAAGCACTGATGGAATGAGTAATAATTAATGTGAGATATTCAATAAAATGATAGAGCAGGCTGTAAATGAGATTCTAAGTAATGTGAATCAACCTCTTTAGATGTGATTGCTGCCACTTTTTCATTTCACGTGATTACTGCCATTATTTGATTTGGCACAGAAGAAATAAACATCCAAGTTTTATTGGAAGAGTACAAATGAGTTTATGTTATAATTTATTTTCTATTCTTTATCGCTTTAACTCTGTTGATGTATGAGGAATTTATGCCACTAAAACTGTTGTCTTTTTTTTTTTTTTTTGGAGAAATGACTAAGACTATTGTTTGTGGGCATTCTCTTTCCATATTTCCTCCATTGGCATACATCATTCATCTGAAGAGGGGAAAAAAAAAATAGTTTTCTGAGTTGTTCATAATTGAGAATTTATAAGTTTTATAGGTAGATATATTTAACTATTCTAGAAAATGTCTATGGTTGTACAATATTTTGTCTATTGCAAAGAGAAGTAGGTTGACTTATTAAAGAAAGTGATAAACACCCAAAAGGCTAAGCTTGAAAATGTCTTACAAATTAATAAGCTTGAAAATGTCTTACAAATTAACAGCCATGCAAAGCTGATTTTTGAAATTAACAAACATGCAAAATTGCTCATGTATGTTAGATTTTACCAATTCCTGGTAAAGATTTGTGGCTAAACCTGAATGGGATTCATGGTTCTGAAATCCTTTTCAAATCCTTCCACCACAATACACAGAAAGTGCTGGAAGACCAAAAAAGGCAAGAAGAAAAGAGGTAGGAGAGGAACAGAACCTATATAAAGCTACTAGGAAAGGATTTCAGATGTCATGTGAAATATGTAAGCAATATGATCATAGTGCAAGAACATGTTCCAATAGAACAAATGACAGCCAAACCATCCAATTGACACAAGAAATAGCACAGATGAAATAGAAAAGGAGAAAAAAAAAACTTCATTGTTGTATATGGTGCACATTGAAACTAGCTATTTATATATATGGAGCTTATTTTGGCTAGCAATTTTTTTGTGTATGATGTTTCTTATCGCTAGTTATTTTTGTATACGAAGCTTATTTGGATGACGAATTCTATTTGTATATATGTTTTAAGTAGTTGTTGAGCTATTGATCTTGTGATCAAATTTTTGATGTTTTACATGTTCCTATATAAATGCATTGGTTGGAAATTATACCTTAAACGGATTAGAAGGCTTTTATTCTGGCTTATTTTGATCATGTTATGAATTATGGTACGTGCAAGCTTATTTTTAGCTTGGAATGCCAATTATCATTATAGGTCCGGGCCTTGTTGTAAATCTCTTGTGCTAAATTTTATTACAAGTATGGTCAACCATACATATGTAGAATTCCTTGCACCAAATTGAATCATTTTCTTCTTTTTTGACAACCTCAAAAGGGTTGCTTTGAGATAAGGGAGGAAGGTGGAGAGTTCATTGGTCTCTTTTTATTCTTGATATTTGATATGAGATAAAGATACGCAATTTGTATCTATTATATATTTGAGCATTATTTTGTTTGCTAATTGAAAACAAAGAGCACTAGTGGTCATAAATAGTAACCTTACAGTAAACTTTGGCCTTTTGGCCAAATTAACTGTTTCTTCTATTGCTTGGACTTTGTAGGACATTAGATATAATTTGTCTTGTTTATATACTTCAGGATTTTTTTCCACCGGCTATTTATATCTTTGATATTCAGTTGTTTCTTTGGTAACCATTTTGGTTATATGAACTTCTAAATTCTTGAGTTTTATCTATTTATTGCCATAAGTTCTTAATTTATCAGTGATCTTGACTATTTTACATGACCTCTAATGTATGCAGGACATGGAACTTCCATTTAAACCTTTGAAAGCACTTAACATGGAATTTGGCCATTTTTGTTATTGTGCAAGAGTTGGTACATTATTTGACTGTATTATGTAACAATGATTCCTCGGTTTGCACCCTTATACATAGATGTTGTTGCTTAAGCTTACCTTACACAAATGTTATTGCACAAACTAAACCTGTATCAAAGCCGCCTACCTATATTACATGTTTCAGCATTATATATATATATATATATATATATATATATATATTGTGATGGAATTTAACTGATTTCAACATTAACTTTTTTTTCAAAAATTTTTACAATTTCTTATGTTATCTATCATTCCTAACTAAAAAAACATATAAAAATAAATTGAAAGGAGAAAAAGGAACTTTGTAGCACTTTCCAAATAAGATAATACTAATACATTAATACCGAAAATATTTGTACATAATACTATTTAATATTAATCCATATATTAATATAGTAAATGTATATTTTCTAATATATACATTGCTAAGTAACACCCAACAACTACAATAAAGATGATCTAAATACAAATCAATGTCCTTCTTAACAATAAGTCATCTCGTTAATTCTTTAATTTATTATTGATCTCCTACAGCTCATTGATTACATACAAACTTCTTTTTGTGATTTTTTTAATCATGCCATACAAGTCTCTCTAATTCACATCTCAGCACTCACATCTCACAGACTCTTACTCACCATTCTGATTCAATTAGTCACCTCACCGCCTTGTCTTTGTCTCTCTCACCACCGTGCCACCATTTGCCAGCCATAGCAGTGACTGCTGCCTCCTTTACCGTGCACTAGCCAGCATATAACGTATTACGGTACTCTATCTTTGCTCAAATTTGGTTTTGTCATGTTATTCATATTCATGAACAATTGAACATGTATGATTGCTTGGAGAGGATTGTGGAGTTGTGGTTATGATCTGACTGAGGAATTGAACAATTGAACATGTATGCACATTATTTGTTTTACAAAATACCCCATTAGAGTTAGAGCTATGTAATATTAGTAATCCTGCTCTTCCTGAGGCGATATATAAACAATGACAATTTAGACTTATTTACTTGCCATACTAATCTTTGCTTCTTGGTGCCTTTCCTATTTTAATTTCATGGAATCAGATTGATTAATGTTGGTGGATTCGAGATAGCACCAAGACTACAAAATCTAATTCCAAACCAAACTCACCTGACTCTTTTTGTTCCGTTCTTATATGCATAAGTGCATTTTGATATATATAAAAACATGTCCTAAATCTCTTTCAACTCATTACATAAGTTAAATGAAGCAATTTCACACATTTATAAATCATTATAAAAATAATCACTATTGGAAAATAAGATAATTTTTACTTACTAATTTTCTTTTATTAAAATATTACATTTACTTTCTCAAATTTTACTAATTTGATAGTTAAATGCTAAATGTCAAAGAATTCTAACACTTAATTTGAAAGTGTTTTAAAAAAAACCTCTAAAAGCATATGTACAATAACCATAATTTTAGATCTTTATGCTCAAACCTACGTTATAAGAATCTAGGTATTAGAAATTACATAATATCACATTTCATCTTGCCAAGTTCATATTGTAACTATGCGAAGATTAGTGTTTTCTTTTTTCAAACAATATGCGTTTTCAGATAAAAAAAATCTCTCTTCCCCTATAGATCTATAGAAGCGTGAATTCTAAAAACTGAGGTTTCCTTTTCTTTTTGTAAACCTGAAGATTTTACACAAAACAGTGATATGCATTTTATCACATTGTTCTAACACTCATTCATTGTGCATACGATACCAACATGTATGCGACCCCTTTTATTTGTCCTTTCTCTCAGTAATTTTAGCTTTGAAATTTAATGTATAAACACCTTATTCTCTCATCCTTTGTAGATGGATGAACTGTCGCTGAACACCAAGACAACAGGCGATGATGATGCAGATGAATTGGAAATGGATGGAGATTGTGCGATGATAGAATATGTTGGTCAACCGGGTGTAATTGACAGAGAGAATCCCCTGCCTCCTGCTGTTGGAATGGAGTTTGAATCCTATGAGGATGTGTACTACTTTTACAATTGTTATGCCAAGGAACAGGGGTTTGGGATTAGAGTAAGCAACACCTGGTATAGAAAGGGTAAAGAAAGATACAGAGGAAAACTTAGCTGCAGTAGTGCAGGTTTCAAGAAGAAAAGTGAAGCAAATCGCCCTAGACCTGAAACAAGAACTGGCTGTCCAGCAATGATAAAGTTCAGGTTGATGGAGAACAAAAGATGGAGAATTATTGAAGTTGAGCTCGGGCACAATCACATAACTAGCCCTGCGAGTGGGAAGTTCTTCAAATCCCACAAACTCATTGGTGCAGGTAGTAAAAGGGCAATGCAATTTGATGGACCTGAGGAAGTAGAGAAAATTAGGCTATTTCAAACTGTGATTGTTAATCCTGAGAAGAATGGCGTTGTGGAAGATGATGGACAATTTGCTGATCTCGTTGTACTTCCCAAACAATTGAATCTTAAAGAGGGAAAAGCCTTGGCAGTTCAAAATTTCTTTTGTGATTTGCAGTTGATGGATCCCAACTTCTTTTATGTGGTGGATCTCAATGAGAAAGGATACATGAAGAATTTGTTTTGGGCTGGTACAAGGGCAAGGGTTGCCTATGGTTATTTTGGTGATGTAGTTGCAATAGACACTATATCCTTAACAGAGAAGTATGAAGTTCCTCTAGTTTCATTTACTGGAGTAAATCATCATGGAAAGGCCATACTACTGGGCTGTGGTCTAGTTGCTGATGAAACTACTGAATCATATACGTGGTTATTGAGGGCATGGCTTACTTGCATGTTAGGTCGTCCTCCACAAGTGATAATCACTAACCAGTGTAAAATCTTGCAAACTGTTGTTGCTGATGTTTTTCCCAGAGCTTCCCATTGTATATATCTATCATCTATCATGCAAAAATTTTCCGAAAATTTGGGAGGAATTCTGGAGCATGAGGAAATTAGAATCGCACTTACTAAAGTAATTTACAACTTTCTAAGGCCTGAGGAGTTTGAAACAGCTTGGGAGGAGATGGCCAATCGGCATGGAATCAAGGATCATGGGTGGATCCAGTCCATTTATGAACAGAGAAAACAATGGGTTCCAGCTTACGTAAAGGAGAAATTTTTAGCAGGAATGTTACCACTCCAGCAAAATGAGACCGTGATTTCAGTTTTTAGAGGATATTTGGATAAGCATACTCCGCTGAAGGAATTTTTGGACAACTATGATCAAGCGCTGCAGGAAAATCACCGACTTGAGGCATTGGCTGATGTAGATTCTGGGAACTCAAGTTTTACTCAGAAACCAAGATGTTATTTTGAGGTGCAACTCTCAAAATTATATACAAATGAAATATTAAGGGGTTTTGCGAAGGAGGTGGAGGGCATGTACTCTTGCTTTAACATTAGACAAGAAAATATCGATGGGCCTGTGATAACATATATGGTGAAAGAGCAAGTTGAAGTAGGGGGAGGTGGACAAGAAAGAAAAGATTTTGAGGTCATCTATAATGCCTTAGAAGTGGATGCTCTTTGTATTTGTGGATTGTTCAATATTCGGGGTTATTTATGCAGGCATGCTTTGAGTGTGTTTAAACATAATGGAGTGGAGGAGATCCCACCTCGGTACATTCTTACACGATGGAGAAAAGATATAAAGCGGTCGTACGTTCTTAATCACAATTGTGCTGGTATCGATATCAACAATCCGGTTCACAGGTACGATCATCTGTACAAACGCATTGTGCAAGTTGTAGAGGAAGGTAGGAAATCAGAAGAGCATTACAAGATCGCTCTGCAGGGATTGCAGGAGATATTGAACAAGCTTCATCTTGCAAAAGACTACCCCGGGTAATAATAGGTAAATTATAAGACCTAGTTTCTGGGAAATGGATTGTATATAACAACAAAGCACGGAACTTCATTGAATGTTAGAAGATGTTACATATCAAATTTCATTTCTCTTAGCATTTTCAGAGGCTGCAATGGTCAGAGCTACTTTACCTGCTCTGTAAACAATGGAGTAAACCGAAGAAAATCCATACAAATGGAGCATTAGACTCAAGACTACCAATTACCATTACTTAACAGCTGATGCGAGTAACAAATTGGCTTAGAAACCATAAACACAAATAGAGGAGTAAAATAGAACAAAAATTAAACAGTAATTCCAAACTGCAAACATAAAACAATGCAGTGCATATTGTAGCTGTAATTTGATAGTCTCCCGAGCCATGATGTTAAAGTTTATATCTTGGAATTCCAAATTTTCCCTTGAACCGTAATACAATCACCAAATTTGATCTGCTCTTCATTTCCCTCCATCCATCGTCTGGACAACCCAGACTTTGGGGCGAGAAGGCGCGAACTCAGGTCAGTTTCTTTCAGTTAGCCCTAACTTTTGGTTCGCTTCCCAGGAAATGCAGCATAAAGAAAAGGAAATCAATCGCCATGGACTTTCTTTTTTTTTTTCCTTTTTTTTGGGTTTACGTACTTTTAAATTCTTTTTTATGCTCAATCCATTCTGATTTTACTTGTTTACTTGATCTAGATCGTTAAATTCGAAGTCTAGATTACTAGAGTTTGCGATTTGCCTTACTCTCATGCAAATTATGCTGACATTGATAATCTTCTCGCTCGGGTATGAGTAATCCAACGAAACCCCTACCTATATCTTCGCTTCTAAACTTGAATTTAACTTACTATTTGGTCGGGTCGGTCGTGCCGGGCTCGAGTCCAGTTAAAATGTCCCATGGGCTGATCGGTCCATTCTTCAAAGACCAATCTCTTACATAATGGCTATGTCAAGCCCAAGCCCAATCCATGCTCTCCTCAGCCCGTCCGCATGAGAGAGACCCCCATGCACACGTAAAGACCTAAACCTAGCTACTGCTCCATATATAAGGTATAATTCTGCCGTAAAAGAGGTACGCAATCATAACCTAGTTTTCTCTGCATTCAGCAGCCTTACCTTCACCAAAAGACTGACTTGAGCGTCGGAGGGGCTAATCGGGACACAACCCCCGACGTGCCTTCCTTGTTTTGCAGGTATCTTCACGTCGAAGTCATTACCAGAAGCAACCAACTCATGGATCCAAACGGCAACGTCTCGTTCCGCCAGAATCCAGCAGAACCAAAAACAAAATTTCCAGAGCTTCTCCAAATTGGATGTTGTGCGTGTCTGGATTTCAGTCATAGTTATCAATACAACCTTTCTCTTATGTTAAGTGTGAGAGTTCCACCATTTTCCATTGAAATATTGGCCAAAGTTATGTCAACATCAAGTATGGACTTTATTAAAGATGGTTTGAGCAGCGAGGGATCCCAAGGAAGCTATAGGAAATATAATGATGATCCTGTATAACTTCAAATAATCCTCGAATGATTCTTGTCATAGCCCCATTAATTGGTTCAAATTATAAAAATTCGTGTAGAGCTACTAGGATAGCATTAGGATAAAAGTGTAAGCTAGGTTTTTTTTTTAACCTATGAGGAATTTTAGGAGGATTCCAATTATGGGAAGGCATCTTTAAGTCATCCACACCTGAACTAATTCTCACTCGAGCCGAATAGATCCTTTGTTAGAGGTAAAATTTTAGTTCTACATTTTAAACGACTGCATATATGAAGAGAGTTTGAATCCACAACTTTACTTAAGCCAGAAGCACCCCTTACTAAAAAGTTTTGGTCCTAAATTTTATACAATTGCATACATGAGGAGAGTTTGAATCTACGACCTTACTTAAGCCAGGAGCACTCCTTATTAACTCACCCATGACCTCACTGTAAGCTAGGTTTTATTAACGGTACAATAAAGTTTTCTGAAGAAAATTGAGATGATGTTAAGCAATAACAAAGGACTCCTTATATAATTACGTAGTCGAGGCTTTTATGTATACCTCAAATTTTAGAGAATGAATTATATGAAATATCTGGAGAGAGCAATGGGCTTCTAATCTGTTAGTTATAGAGGCGTATATCATCTAAATCATATGTTAATGATTTTATTTAGAGAAACAAATCATATGGTAATGATAGCACACCAGTATATCACACTAACAAGAACTTTGGGGTGAATTGATTGCTTTGGATCGAATTCCTCGTTATAATTGTGATTTTTGTAGTCTTTGATCAGGATATCTACCGGCAAACTTAAGGACCAATCCCCTTACTTATGAAAAATAGAACACGATTAATGTAATTTTTTAGGGTGTCAACAAGTTATAAGTCCACTACTATTAGAAGAACCATTGTCTTCAATGAGGAAAGCATATTCAATAGTATTGATTATTGATTTGCAAAGAGAGGTTAGTCAGAGTTTTATTGACTTTAGTGATGGAACAACTTTGGTCTGGAAAGCACAGAATCAAAGTGGCAAGAAGGTTTTTTTAAAAACTAAAAAATAAAAGTCATCATGATCATTGTCCTCAAGTTGCGTAGACGAAGGAAAAGTACTTTAAATGAAAAAGGTTAAAGATACAAGGGCAATAAAAGTCGACATCAAAGGTGATTTTAGCTGAAAAAGAAAATGGAAAAACCTTTTCATATATGTGAAAAGTTATAAGCCAATTGGTTATATGAATGGAATAATTTTGAAAAGAGAGGGAGTGATACATATACAACCCCCAACAATAGACAGAGCGGCATCCGGTTTGCTAATAAATAAAATGTTGCTATTTTAAATTTCTATTATTATGATTTTTGAGAAAAGGTTGATATAATATTATAAATTATACAGTACAATATATTAAGGACTATTTTGTAATCTAAAAAATTTAAGGATTATTTTATAAAATTTAAAAATGATCTAAAACGTACCCAGTATTGATTGATACTGATACAATACTGTACCATAACTAAATCTGATATCAGTACCGATATGATATTTATAACATTGTTACTAATATGTCTATGGTATAGAAACCCATGACCTATATAGAAGTTTTAAGAAGATGCTAGATGGATTCAAGCAATATGTGAATTGGGTATTCTAAAGAGAAACAATATTTGGAACTGGTTCCATTAATTGCAAATAAAAAAGCAACAAGGAGGAAATGGGTTTACATGTTGAAGTATCGTGTTGATAGTAAGGTGGATATAAATTTAAAGCAAGATGGTTACAAATCTTGATTATAAAGCTGTAATTTCTTTTGTTACAAAAATAGTTACCATTGGGCTATTTTTTGCTCATGCTATAGCAAAACAGTGTCCTATTTAATAGCTGGACATCAATTATGTCTTGTTTATGGTATTTTAGATGAAAAAAATGTACATGATGCTACCTGAAGGATATGAGAAGGCCAATACAAATGATGCGTGTCTTTTAGAAAGGTCCTTTTATGGCTTAAAGTAAGCATCTTGACAATAAAATTTAAAGTTTACCAAATTCTCAATTTCATTTTCCTTTATGCAACCTAAGAATGATTACTACTTGCTTACTAGAACTAGTAGAATTGAATTTTTGGCTTTAATAAATTGTGGTGATAATATGGTGATTACTAGAACTAATGAAGCTGCAATACAACAGGTAATGACAACTTTGGATCATAAGCTGCAATAAGACGTTAATTAGTTAATTATTATATCTTAAGCTTACTAGACCAAATGTGAGTTGGGCATTTCAGTATCTGAGTCATTTAGGTTTCAATCACATATTGCTCTTTGGAAAAAAACTTCTCCATCTTTTGCAGTTTCTCCATGCAACTGTTCATAAATGTATAACTAGTTAACTACATCATAATCAATGTGTCAAATTGAGATTGTTCGATTCTCCACAAATTTCACATTAGGGAGAGAGAATAGAGGTTATTAAACTACTGTGTTTAATTGTGCATTTTATTATTTAAGACTATTTTCATTTTTTGCCTTTTTAGTTTAATTTTTATTATTTAAGACTATTTTATGGAGAAGCTTCTCAAAATTGGATGCCTTGCATGTGCGGATTTTGTTCATTTACCAGTGATATATACTCTTACGTTTTATTACTTGAGGTAAATTTATAACTTTTTTTTTTCTTTTGGAACTCTAAAGATCTTAGTTTGCACGTAAAATGTAAAGATTGTTTTTAGAAATTTCTAATTGACTTTTCCCAATATTTGGTGAAAACCATGCCCCTTCGGGAATCAAAATGTACGTATGCGTGGTTGTTAACAAATCCATCCCAACGTAAATTTTGAACACGTTCCCTTTTTTATAGAATTCTATCATCTTGGAAGTTGGAACCATCTCCATTCCATCAAACTACCCTCTTTCTTAAAGATTAGACTCTCTGTATGTTTTCCTGTAAAAGATAACTTCAAAACGTCACGTTTCGAATGGCTCAAGGTATATATTTTATAAAGCAACATTGAATTTTATATAGAGTCGGTCAAACACTGAATTAAGATTTACGACATACGTGCAGCTGGTTGGGAATTATATTTGCTTCAATACTTTTTGTTATTATCTTGAAGATAATGCTGTTTAATATGGATAGATAATTTAGTATATACTCATGGCTTGACATATCATTATCGTAACAAGTGAATCTTATGTTTCTTTTTTCTTTCAGATCCCTTCTTTGACTCGCCAACTTCCAAGTGCACAAGTTTTGTGTTCAGGTAATTAGGTAATATGTTGTTTACCTTCAGTTAGTCGATAAGGTTACGTAAGTGAGAGTCT
>JANIJH010000003.1:37395081-37434970 GCA_024520975.1 Erythroxylum areolatum
GTATCTTCACGTCGAAGTCATTACCAGAAGCAACCAACTCATGGATCCAAACGGCAACGTCCCGTTCCGCCAGAATCCGACAGAACCACTATTGTTCTCCAAAATTTGATGTTTCTTCATTTCGTTTTAGGGATAGTTAATGTACGTATTGCTTTTCGATCTGAAATATGGGGTGGGGGAGGATTAGGGTTCATGGTATGTGGCACATGTGTTACTATGTTAATTTATTATTAGATTCAGAGAGTTTGATTTTGGGTTTACTGAATCTTATCGAGAATGTGATGTCTGTTTGTGTTTTCGAATTGTATCTTGTGCTTCAAAAGTATAATTATGTGTTTTGGAATTGAGGAATTATTGGTGATTTGCGACCAATTGTGGGTCCGTACTTCATTTGGTATCTTATTAGAGTTGTCTGCATATTTCAGATCACAAGCGAGTTAGCTAGACATTCACCCACCATGAATTCAAAGAAGCTTTTTCTTACGTCACGTCATTTCTTTGTTTATTGATGGGTCGTGGAGTTAGCAGTGGTGGTGGTCAGAGTTCATTGGGCTATTTGTTTGGAACTGGTGAGACTCCAGCTTCTGCTGCAAACAGTGCTCGTGCTGCTCTGAGTGAGAATCAGACTGTAAGCGGCCTCTGCCCCCCAAACCTGCCGTCAGCCAGTAAATATTGTTAAACAAATCCCTGTTGGTATCAATAGTACTTCTACAAACAACTGTCTCCGTGCAGATGGTCAAAATACTGGACACTTTATCGCGGTATGATCTTCCACAACTATGCTAATGCATTTTCCTCAGGAAATACAGTTTGCATTGGTTGTCCAGCCAGATTGTCAGTGAGGCTTATATATTTAAGGATCTTAGGTGCATCATATCCCATGTTTTGTGTTTCGATGACACAGCAAGTTGAGTTACTTTATATGGGGATCATTTTGTCCTTTAGACATATATGGAATTATAGAAATGGAACTTGTAGATGGAAGCAATGTCTTCATGATTTATTACAACGATACATCTTTGCATAGGAAGGCTTTTTTGTGGTGCTGTAATTTCTCAAATTCAGCTTTGAATTTTGCACCTAATAGTCAGGAAATTCTTTTATCTTGCTTGTTCTTTGCTGCTTCGATAACTTAAGGTTCTTTAGTCTACTAAATTTGTTTTTAGAATTCAAAGGACCTCCATTTTGGTTCTAAAAAATTGTATATTCTATTAGGTTAAAAAGACGATTTGTTTCTCTATTTGTGTTTAAACTTAGGTTCTATTTAATGGTTTGTGGCTGTATGATTTTGAAATTTAGATACCAAACCTGACACGCTGCCTAAAAATGGAAGTGATAGTTTCCCGCAGTATCCACAATGTAGAATAGAGTCCATGAAATGTTTTCCTCTCTAATGCACTTGTGCCTAATGACGAGGAGGCTTCTTATTTTCTGGGATAATAGGGAAGGATTCTTTTGTGGATCTTTTGTTTTACTTTGTTGCTTTTCATCTAAAGGTGTCTTGGTAATTGTTCCAAGTATATATCCCGACAAGTATCTTACTGGATGAAGGATCGACCTTCAACAAAGGTTCACTCTGCCCTTGGCGGTAGATCTTCTCTGGTTCACCTCTTTGGCTGTGTGTAGCAACTGAGATGTCTCCGTGTCTTCGTGTCAGCATTATGATATCAACTTGTTCATTTTTGTGGAACCTGTCGTCAGAATGAATCAATCTCTCAATCACTTGTAATGAATGTAATCTTGTGGATAAAGTGACTTAATATAGAGGTGTTTCATCGTCTTTTGGACTATATAATGAAAAGCATTAGATTAGGTCCATAAAACATGTATGCATAATCCAGCATTTGCATTATTCTGACGCATAAATTTGAACTTCTTTTGCGATCTTGATTCCAACATATATGTGTGTGTTTAAGTGTATATATGTGTGTGTGTATATATATATATGTATATATATTTTGCTTAATATCTGTCACAATTGCTAGTATAAGAACCATAATTTCGGATTTGTCATTCCAATTTTTAAATCCAAGATCCACCAACGAATCTAATTAATGGGTCCTTTCCCCATGGATCCTTTTTTCGGGTTTGATTGACAACCATCACTCCAAGTTACTTGTACGCAAACGCAATGGTACTATAGTCGTTGAGATGGATTATACCAGGTCTAGTGAAGCTTTTGTAGATTTGGATTTACTTTTTGACTGGCATTGCTAAATCACGAATTGCTAATATGAAATTATTACGTAAAGGTGATAAGCAATTCATTGGAGGTTTAAGCATGTTAAGGTAGGAAAATGCGTGCAACTGAAAAAAAAAAGCAGATAAATTGGTAAATGGTTTATTCATCTTTTTAGACTGTAAATATCTTCTTTTTTTTATAAATCAGTTATATAAATAGATCAAGAAAGAGTTATGTACATCAAGAGTTGGCTTAAGAGCCAATCTCTATACAAAACCAAAGGGGATAGCCTATCCTATGGACATACGGAGCCTTACAATATAGTTCCTTAAACGACCAGCCTATACATAACTACCCACCAAGTTGATGTAGGAAGGAGCATCTCAACTAGCTAACGCATACATGTACTAACTTAGAATAGAAATAAAGAGCTAATATTGCTAGAAGTCAAGACCAGAAAATGAATACAACATTCATCGGTTGATCTTCCTACTAAAAAAGAGTGGGATCTTCTAATCTCTCAGCCTCTTTCATATATCATATTCCTTCCCATGTGCACCCAAGAATGAGAACACCAACAATGACTCTCATCCTTTCATTTTGAGAACCAACTGTGGAGGTAGGATCCTAATGTCAAGATGACATCTGGGATAGAGCTTCTAAATTTTTTAGACTGTAAATATCGAAACAGTAAGAAAACAAGGATGACGCGAACTTGAATAATTGTGCTGGCTGAATCACATATACTTAAGGACTAGGGAGGGGTAGGAATAATCCCCAAATTTCTACGAAGTTCTTCCAAATCCTCATGGAAGTGCTTCTGATGGTGTAAACACATTAGATCTGTACACTACACATAAGCCCTCATGGCTATGGGAATTACTGTTGGAAGAATAGTCTCCTCAGTTTATCTTTAAATCTGGCACTACCGCCCCCTACAGGCATCAAGCACATTGGAATGTACATCTGCTCAAACTCTCACCTTAAGGGCTGACTCCCCGATTAAATTTGTGGGCAGGTAAAAAGGGGTGTGCCAGAAGTCATGAACCTTACGAGCCCGCATAGCAACATAAGCAAGCTCATCCGTTTCCATGAACCGAACTGGTGGATGGTCATACGGGGAGAAGTTCGTTGACCCCATAAATCTTGCATAACCAGCACCAAATGTGTTAGCTGGTAGGTCCCATGCATGTAACACTTGTGCGGATATGATTCGTGGTCTCTCCAACAGAACTTCCTGTGAAATTGATAACTGTGAATGTCACTATGTCAGACAGATTCCTTTATAGATATGCAAGTATAGATCGACATGCTGCAAGCCCCTCATAACCATATTGATTTCCAATTCAACGTATAGTTTTTTTTTTAACTAGTATCCAATGTTTGGTGTCAAACACATTCACATGCAAATATCGAAGGCCTGTGGCACCTAACATTCAGTAAGGGGTGTCGCCCAGAACTTAAGGTTTTTCAGGAATCCTTCTAACTAGACATCCGAAAGAATCTTTGCATTATTTTTTTTGTTTGTTCCACATGAACAATACCATGTAGTAAGCACAAAGCCATCTAAAAGCATATATTACCTAGCAAAACAATTCATTGGATTGTCACACGCTGATGACTATTACAATGATCTAAATAAGCAAAAGAAAATTAAATGTAGCATGTCATTAGGGATCGAATAATATGAAGATGGAAGAATTTGAAAAGGGATATCGTAAAACAACTTAGGAATAGGATAATATATCAAGAAGAATGAAAATTGAAAGGAGATGCTATCTAGATATTACCTTTTAGGTTGCATGAAAATTGCTTTCTTGTTAACAGCATATTAATATGAAAGTTGTTACCTTTTTTGGCATTTTCTTGATTTTCTGATAAACCAAATAGAGGGGTTTTGTACATTAGATGTGGAATAGTTGATTTGTCTTAGGCCTCACCTAACACAAGCTTGTTACACCGAGTTCTATATAGTTGATGTTCATGGTAAAGATATCGGTATAATTAGTAAATAACGTGATTAATAAGTTAATAAGTGTTAACCAAAATTTATTTTATGCAAAATTTTAAAAAATAAATTAATCGTTTTGTTTGGTATACAAATAATTTGAAATCCATTGATTTAAAATCATTACTTATGTTGACTTTGTTAGACTTTTTCTTCTTGAATTATAATTGGATTTTGATCCTTGTAAAATGTTCTACCTCTCTAACCTGTACGAAAATATGGTTTATTCTATGAATGTTCCTACAAATTAATATCTCTCATGTATAATTAGAATTCCTCTAATGAGAAACATTAAAGATGCCATGTGAAGTTAAATGTATTCATAAGAACAAAAATACAAATGAAAAATCACTAAAATAAAAGCTTAAAGCATTGACCGCCGAGGAAGTTCAAAAGAATAAGGAAACTTCTACGAAATGCAAACTAATGTCAAGCAAACCTTGAAATTTAGGCCAAAAATAAAAACAAATAGAGTAATCACATCATCACATTTTCTAAAAAGCATAGTTCAGTAGACATTAACCCTTAGGTAATTATGAATCCCTTTAAATCATTGAAATGTTAAATGAATAAAAGATCAAACTCATTGCTAAAAAAGGCAAGTACAAACACTCCCTCATATTAAGGTTAGGATTGACTTATTATAAGCATGTCCTTACAAGAACAATTCTTATTTTAAGAAAAAAAAGCAGAAAGAATAGACAGCACTAAAATACAATCTTGACCGTATGCATTGGAACACCAGTCAGATATAGGAACAACAAACCAGAAGCGATACGTAAAAATGATAGTTACAACCAAAACTAATATATTTTGAGATCCTAGTGAAAAAAGCATAACGATTGCGGTATGCACAAGCTTTTTTTCTTCTTTGCAAGTCAACATAAAGAGACTCAACAACCTGACAAAACAAGAAGCAATTCTAAAGTTGGATAGAGCAATCAATCTTACCACAAAACTCAAAACATCAAGGAACTGAACCATTAAATTTCTTAAAACAAGCACAATTGCTACAATCACTATGTTAACAAAAACATAATCCTCAATGGAAAAATAAAAGATAAACCCCTAATTTCTCAACATAATTTTCAGAGTGACCCAATTGTAGATTTTGATTGTGATTCTAAAAGTGAGGTCACGAGACTTAAGTTCACTAGATTCAAGGCATAAATAGTTTTTAGTGGAGTCGAGGTTGTGTAAAGTTATCTTACTAGTATAGGATGTGAAGAATGGGCAAGACAGAGGCACCAAAAAGAGTGTGGCAATGCAAAAGAATGTGTGCATGTGTGTCTATATATGTTTGTGCCTGTGTAGGCAAATGTGTGGGAGTGTGGGTGTGAGAGAGAGAGAGGGCGAAGTGAGTATGAATTAAATATTAACCTTTCTTTAAATTTGTTTGTTACGACTACCATCCTTCTCTATTTAGCTAAACACACTTTCTTATGAGCCTCGCAACCATAAACTGAAGTCTTTGATAAGTATAAAGGCAACATCATATGATCCACATGACATTTAACACTATTTGGATGAAGACTCTACAGACCTTTATAGTTAGGCTTTGATCATTTGATCACTTGAAAATGTTGTTATTGTCTTGGGTGGGCTCTCATTCAACCTCTCTTTAATACTCTATCCAGTACTATAGTGTTAATTTATGTCTTTGCAGCCAATCGATTAGTTGCAATCTTATATATAATATTATTATTTAATTAATAAAGGTGTTATTTTTCTTTATATATTTTGTTAATTACATTTGATGTTTTAATACTAAAGATAAAATCTCTATAATGATTGTTGTGCAATTGTAATTATAATGATATAATAATTATAGAATTCAATTTACATTTATATATTATTCCTAAATTGTTTCTAATTGTAGTGTAAAACTATCCCACACTATATATCTTTCTTATGAAAAATGTAATTAATCTCATATATTAAAGTATGAAGATAAATAAATATGTGAAGATCTCAAATAAGTTCATAGAGAATAAGTTCATCGAACTAACCCAATTATAAAGATCTCAAATAAACTATTACTTACGATTGTAGATTACTTCATTATGATGGTTATATATTTAATCCTTAGACTTGATATTTTCAAGATATCTTTTGTGAGAATTACTGTGTTTTGATGCTATTTATGGCCTATCCTATTTAAGGTAAATTAGTCGATAGGACTTTGATACAATATATGAACCATATGGAGATAATTGAGTAAGTCAATAAAGATTTTGTTACTCTAAAGTAATTAGAGATAATGTTTCACTATTTTTGATTAGTAGTAATTTAAGAAATTCTCTTACTAGAGTGAATTGACATTTGAAAAAATATCTTTATCAATTATTAATTATCAAGATCAAATGTAATTGGATTTAAAAAGAGTAGATATTATATGTATACTTTATGTCCAATTGGAATATTTAATGAAAAAGGATTAAATTATACATCATAATCATACATGGGCAGATTAAGTCAAATCACCTTGGCATTTCTAATATTTGGATGATCATGATATATTGTTATATGTCAATGTTAATCTATAACTATAAATTGTTTGATTGGAGAATTAAATCTAATTATGAATTATAATTAGTTATAATTATTGCTAACATATTATGAATCTAATGGGTCACACATAAATAGCACTTAAAAAGAGAAAAATTAATTTAAGTTAAGTTAAACTTATTGTGAAAATTGAGATAATTCATGGATCAAATACGAGCAATTTGATTTTATTTAAATTAAAATAAATTATTTATTTATTTATTTAAGCCCTATTTTTACCTTGGGAAATTTTAAGTGAGAACCGCCTGGTTAGTGCACTTTTCATAATCCGTGAATCAGCTACTATTCCTTCCCACCCAACCAATACATATGTGAACTTTATATCAAAAAAATAAGCACACAACACATTTTGTGTTGGATAGTCCTTTCTCCCACGAAATCTAGGACCATCTCGAGTAGGTACTTTCACACGGATATATGTACAGTCAATTGCATCAACACAATCCTGACATTGAAGTATATTATTCTCAAATATTTTGTCAGTTGTTTAATATAATTGAACTAAGTTAAGAAAAAAAAACACCTTAAAAAATGGATAGAATCTACTACTGTTCAATATTTCTGATGGGGTTTCTAATCCTTCAGGTTATCTTAGAAACATATCTTCTAGCTGTATAATTCCTTTCAAAATGCTATGAAAATGACGACTTATAGTTTCCCCATATCAACTCCAAAAGAACGCAATCTCCCGATTGGTAACATTATGCCCTAATATGTATAGAAACTTCGCTACTTGTTCTTCAACAGTTGCATTTACAATGGGTCGAAGCACACCTTTTTCAACTAATAAATCACATAATTCCATGAATGGTTTAGGCTGCATTTTAATTATATTTCTCTCATTAGAATGAAATAAAATTTTTCGCATGATACTCTCCCTTGGTTGCGATCTCTCCGATGGCGTAAGCATTTCAACTTTGTCTTTCGCATGTCTCTTACGTAACACCCACCAATAGATCACAAGACAAGCAACATGAATAAGCGCTAATATACGAATCAATTTTCGTGTTTGATTATCCATTTAATTACCTTCACCGTTTATATCTAAAAAATAAAATTAATAGGAAATGTCAAGCAAAGTAATAGGATAACAAAAACAAAGAAGACAGTGATGATTGAAAAACACCCCAAATTCATACAACACAACCTATAAGATACGGTAAATATTATAATATATACATACGTATATTATAAATATAATATCTATATATATATATAAATGTTACAATTAATAAGCAAGCTATGCGTAACATGTACCGTTAACTACATCTAAGAATTAGAATCTGGGATTAAGACTTAAAAGTGACTGAGAAAAGTGTAAGGATTAGCAATTTGGAATGCTCTAGATAGGGTTAGATGTTATATTATTAAAATATTAAAAGAAAAAAAAACAATCATAGTGTACTATATATTCTCAAGCATTTAACAGATGAGGTTTTTATATATATATTATAAACTAAACCTCATCTGTTAAATGCTAAACCTCATCTGTTAATTGCTTAGATATATACATATATATTGAGGTGACAAACTGAGTAGAGTTCATGCTATTTATATCCATGACGAAGGTAGTTTAGTAAGCGTTTTGGCATAAATGGATATGAAGAAACAGAGAGGAGTTGAGTTTGACAGAAAGGATTTGAGGTATCAGGAGTTTGACAAAGGGAGCTCTGTAATAAGCATGCTATAAGAAGCAAATGGTTTCAATGTAAAACTAAAGTTGGCAAAAGCAGCATCATAAAGTTGCAAATTCCTTAGGAAATTGAAATCTTCAAGAGAACTGTATATGGAGAGTTTCGCAAGTTTTGTAAAGCTAGCAAACACACTCAAGTCTACATCAACCGAGAGCCAGGACAACACCAGTAACATTTCCACCATTGCACATTATCCCATTCTAAGAAGCAGGACAACCATTGAAATCAATAGACTCCTCATTCCATGATTCAAGGACATAAGCTGTAGGATCATGCTTGATACCTTTCTTAAATTCAAGTAATGACAAGATTTCTTAAGAAGGGAGCTGCCCCAGTGCGCAGAGACAAAATAAGGATAATATTAAAAGCCTAAATAGCTTTACATTCCTCCTACCAATGATCCACCAATGTTTAATACATAATCTGAGTGAAAAATAAAGAAAAGCTTCTATATTTAGCAGGCAGATCTAAATTTCAGACCACGAAATGTTTAACATGAACGAATCAACGCAGAACCACAAGAAAATTGAGTCTCAAGAAAAAGGAGTGCATGGAAGGCCTTTATTATCAAGAAGAAGATCATTTAACCCTTTAGAGCTTGTAAAATTTGAACCAAAATCTCACATTTTAACTGAAATCTTTAAGAGAGCTCTATATTTCAGGATTTTACTTGGCAATAGGCCAAAGTTTGTAGAAGAGCTTCACGGGATTGATTCTGCTTCTAGAAGCAAACACTGGGATTTAACAAAGGAAACTTATGTTTACAGTGGTGTCAAAGAATTAAATGGAAGACATCAAATTAAACAAGCTTTGACATTCAAGCAGAGAAGCCTGCTGGACTTCACATCAAGATCTCAACTTTCATCAACAATGCAAATTCTTAGTACCTCTCTCCTACATAAAGACTCAAACTTTGAAGCCTAAAAGGGCAAAGAGCCAAAGACGAAGAGAAGCAAGTAAAGAGAGGACCACAACTCATCACTAAATAGTACAATTCCTAAGTTGCTTCTTGATTTTCAACCTCAACAATCAAAAACATACAACACCCAAATCACATTTACTCGCGGCACAACAACCACAACCTAGAAAGAAGAATATGTACCTGAAGCTGAAGCAACGAGGCTCTTCCAAACACGTTTCTTGACTGCTACAATGGTCCCCTGGCAACTCTCTTCACCTGCTACAATGGATATTGTGTTCCCACCAATATTGCGTTTGTTGTTATTAGTACGGATAAATAATGGTAATATGAAAGATTATTGAGGGTATATTACGTAGTGTATGTTTATTAATTTGCATTCTATCCTAAACCCCCCGAATCGAAAGTTTCTTATTTTTACTGTTTAGGATGGAATGGAACATAATATAAAACCCACCGCTTTCATTCTATTATAAAACTTCCTTTCAAACAATGGAAGTGTGTTACGTTCCATTCTATCCTATTATTAACTTCTAAATTAAACAGAGCCTTAGAGTCTGAACGAGTGAACACTTTATGATTGACACCTCAAAAAAGGTTTTACCAGAAATTTTGAATGAGATAAGATTCCTTTATTTAACGATTCATGTTTTTCAAATTATTCAATTGTGATCTGATCAAAAATTGTAAAACTTTTATTTTTTCATTATGCCTGTAATTCAATCATGATTAGTTTCCTAGCATGTAGGAGATCTCACAAATATTTGATAGGTGTAAATATCAAGTGGTCTCTTGATTCTTCTTCCTTCATTTGATGAACCATCCATCTCCTAAGAATTTATTTGTTTTATTACCTTCTGATTAACTGCTTAAAGAAGGAACATCAAGGAAAGCATACAAAAGTCTAGGTTGTCCAAGTTCTCCTTTAGTTTTAATTTTGAAAGTCCTCTTTCTTATAATGTCATATCTTCAGCAAAAAAAGAATGGAAGAGCTTTCTTCTTTAGTAACATGTAGCATGATGCCTCCATAACTAGGCAATATCATCTTAAGGTTCACACAATATATTCATCTTTCAATTTTTGTGGTTATGCACATATTAGCTATCGCAAAACAATAAGATTTTTGGTTAGTTGTTGCCAAAGCTCAGCTCTCGTTGAAAATCTCCAACTTTAGATCTTTCTAACATTAAATTCATTGGAACTATTCCACCATTTTTCAAGTCTCGAGCACTTGAGTATAAACAACAATAGTTTGGGCTTCATTGGCCAAAATTCGAAGCTTTCTCTTATAGAATTCTCACAACATTCTCATTAGATCACTGAACAAACATTTTAAGTGTTATCTTTTGGTTTATACCCTACAACTAATTGATTGGGTGTAGTTTAATAACATAATTATTTAAAGGCATTTTTTAATCTTATATAAATTTAGATATGTATGGTAAAATCCATGAGAAAAATATCCATTGCAAATAAAATTATGATGATATTATAAATATAAAATTCATATTGCATTTATGTATGTTTCCAATATTGTTCTTAGTCATTGTTTTATTAATATTAGATATTAATAAAATATAAAAGACTAGCACGTATTATGTTTTTTCTTATGAAGGAAATAGTTGATTTTATAGACTAAAGTATGAATATACTTAAACAAACATGTGGGTGTTTGATAGAAAACCAATTTACTAAACTGACCCCATATGAGAAATCAATTTAAAACATTGCTAGTATGTCTATGAAAATTCTTGTTGTGATGCTTATATAAATGATCATTAGACTTGAGACCTCCAAAGTTATCTTATATATAGAAAATGTTATGTTTTGATACTACTTATGAGCTATCTTAGTCAAAGATGACTCAGTAAGTAGTCATTAGTTATAGCATGAACTGTATGGAAGTAATTGAGTGATTAATATATGATTCATCACCCTAAAGTAATTGGAGAGAATGTTTCGTTGCTCTCGATTAGTATTGATTCAGGAAATACTTAGCCAAGGTGGAATGATATTTTGAAAATAATTTTTAAATATAATTAATTGAATCAATTATTATTTATTAATGACAGAGAACAAATATAATCTATATCCAATCGAAATATTGTACGATGAGATAGTTGAATTATACAAAAAAAATTATATATGAAAAAGTTAACCAAACCTACTTTGACATTCCTAAATATCTAATAGATCATGATATGTTGGTAGACGCTAATCTTGATCAATATGTATAAATTGTTTATGACTCTTACTTTATGACCATTTCTTAATCTCCCACGAGACTCATAACAACTTTTCAAACTAAGTATTGTTTTTCATGTGTCAAAAAAATGATCTCAATGGCGGCCCACTTACATTCACCTACACACCTTCTGTGAGACCTTCTTTTTGGTGTTTGGTAAACACCAATATGATGCAACTTTGACAACATGACAGTGGCTTGTTTTGACGAAGTTGAAAGGTGTCTTTGATGATATACATGTGGCCACAAAACACTACATGATATATGCTGGAAAATGTGACAGCTTCAGTGTTGGCGTTGGTTATTGGAAATATATTCGGTGCTTCAACGTTGTTTGGTAAAATGCATGGAAGGCTGGACACACTTGCATGGTGCGTTGCATGGAGTATATATGAAACATAAAATGCATGGCTGTTGCGTGGCTTACATGAAGCTGGACACCATTTACAAGTTAATTAGTTTAATTATCTGGACTTCATGCATCTGGACGTAAATCACATGGTTTGGACGTAAATGGAAGTTGCTGGACGTGAGCCTTACATGGCTTGAATGAAGATGAACATAATTGCATGGTATGGTGCATGGATTTCACGTCAATGGATTATGTTGTTTAGTTATTGGACTGCTTTACGTAAACTGTCCAATTGTAACTGTTGGTGTTTTTATCTTTTAAAAACGTTAATGACTGAAGGGTATAAATAGGTGTAAATCCTTCGGACTTTGTGGGTGTTGTACTCCAATTATGCAGTAATAATGCAACGTTATTGGTTCCATATGCTTGAGCAGTCCGAGTGTCACATATTTCTGCACCATTTGACAGCTTGCTTTCACGCTGTCTTTCGTTTCTTTTTGTGAGGAGCATTTTGCTGAATCAAGTGAGGCATTTGGTTGCATTACGGGGCTGAGTTGTTGACTTTTGCTAACCTCAAAATTACCCCCCGTAACACCTCCCCTCCCTAAATAAACCACAACTCTCCCTTTTCGAGAGCTGCAAATCAGTGGACCAACTAGAGCAATTCCACTCCCAAACAATCATAATAGGCACAATAGCTAGTCCTGTTGTTCAAAGCCAGATCATTTCTTTGTGTTGTAATAGTGAGTTTGGTGACGTGGATTATGCCCGCCAACTGTTTGACACAATTCTTCAACCAAGCGTCTTCTATTGGAATATGATGTTCGAAGGGTACTCAAGGATTAATTGTCCCGAGACTGGACTATCAATGTACATCGAAATGTTGAAGAGAGATATTCGACCCAATTGCTACACTTATCCGTTCTTGTTTAGTAAAGGGCTTTACAAAGGCTGTTGCTTTGGAGTTTGGGAGGAAGTTACATTGCCATGTGATGAAATACGGGTTTCATGCGAATGTCTTTGTTCAAAATGCGTTGATTAACATGTATTCTTCACCTGGGTTAATTGGTATGGCTCGTGTGATGTTTGATATGAGTTGTAAGAGTGATGTGGTTACTTGGAATGCAATGCTTTCTGGGTACAATAGAATAAAGCGTTATCATGAAACTAGGAAGCTGTTTTATGAGATGATGAAGGGAGTGGTACCCCCTACCCAGTTCAGTTACTCTGGTTTCTATACTGTCAGCTTACTCTAAGTTGAGAGATTTTGAATGTGGCACACATGCTCACAATTACATTGCATATGGGTTGTTGAGGAAAATTTGATCGTGTCAAATGCTTTGATTTATATGTTTTCAGCTTGTGATCAAATGAATTATGCATTTGAAAATTTTGAGAATATGGGGAATCGGGATGTGGTTTCGTGGACTGCAGTTGTCGTTAGTTTCTTGAACACAGGCCAGCTTAATTTGGCAAGGAAGTATTTTGATCAGATGCCAGAAAGAGACAGTCTCTTGGACTTCTATGATAGATGGGTACCTTAGAGCAAACTGCTTCAAAGAAGCCTTGATACTCTTTCGTGAGATGCAAGCTTCAAATATAAAACCCGACGAGTATCATGGTCAATATGCTTACAGCGTGTGTACAGCCTGGGGCACTGGAACTTGGAGAGTGGATCAAAACATACATGTACAAGAATAAGGTCAAGATTGAGAAGGCACAAGTCGTTTATAACAATTTGCCTAATCATGCATAACAATTTGCCTAATCATGACAAATGTACATGGACAGCCATGATTGTTGGCCTTGTAGTGAATGGATATGGAGTAGAAGCTCTTGATATGTTTTCTTTATTGTTGAAAGCTTCAATCATTCGGGATGAAGTAACCTATATCGGTGTACTCTTTGCTTGCACTCACACTGGAATGGTTGATAAAGGAGGAAAATTATTTGCTAGCATTACCACCCGTTATGGAATTAAGCCAAATGTAGCTTATTATGGGTGCATGGTCGATCTTCTTGGCCGAGCAGGACATCTCATAGAAGCTCTTGAACTTATAAAGATGCCTATTAAACCAAATTCAATTGTTTGGGGAGCTCTTCTTAGTGCTTGCAGAATTCATAAAGATCCATGGCAACTGAACAGACACTTAAGTTAGAGCCAGATAATGTGGCTGTTTATGTTTTGCTTTGTAACATATACGCAGCTTGCAAGAAATGGAAGAATTTGGGGGAATTAAGACAAGTGATGATGGATAAAGGAGTCAAGAAATTTAGCTTGATAGAGATGAATGGTATTGTCCACAAATTTGTGGCTGGTGACCTATCACACCCTCAAACTAAAGGAATACATATGAAGTTAGAGGAAATGATAGCTGACTTGAAACTGGTAGGTTATTCGCCTGACTCTACGGACACAATGAGAAGTTAGCTATTGCATTTGGGCTAGTCAGTTCAGGAACTGGCATCACAATTAGAGTCGTGAAGAATCTTAGAATATGTATAGATTGTCACAAAGTGGCAAAATTGGTTTCTAAGATTTACGATAGGGAAGTAATTGTCAGAGATCGAACTTTGATTTCACCATTTCAGGTGTGGTTCATGTTCCTGTAAGGATTATTGGTAATGATTGAAAGAAACTTATTTGCAACTCTTTTTCCTATCATTGGGTCACCAGTTTTCCTACAAGGATACAATTAGGAAATGGATTCAGGAGTTTTTATAAAAAAAATGAAACCGCTATTTAATAAATTAGCAACATGCATATCAGTGCATCACCACCTACTACTAAATACCTTCGAATTGAATTTGCAATTCTTAGTCAGAACAAACACTAAACCGTTATGTATTACATATATGTCCTACATATGAATTACGTTCAAGTTTCAACAGAGTCAATTTACTCAGATGTGTGCAAAAAACACAAGTCATTATGATTTTTAAGAAAGAAAATAATAGTTCAAAGAACTGCGTCAATCCACTACTTTCGTGGCAATAATAAATCACTCAAGAAATTTTATGGCACAGTTACTCAAAATTGTGATCATGGAAAATAAAGAGAGAGGACGAAAAGAAGAACAAACACCTATGTATATTCTAATATGACCATTCCTTGATTGTTAATTGATATTCCATAACATTGTTAAAGGCAATTAAATATACATCCAAAATGAGGGAAGATAAAAGATAGGAGAACAAGAATAGAGAATACAAAATTCTAATGCAGCAAATTTGTCCATCTATTCTTCGCGTTCAAACATTCACGTCTTGAAGAAGCTTCCACAACAGCAATTAGGCAAGGCAGATTTATTAACAAACTCCCTACACTAGTAGAAAGTTAAATACCAATTTGATCATGGATCAAGCACAGGAAGCCTGCAATGTAAACTGATGGACTTATCTGTCTGGCGAGTGCCAGGAATGAAGAACTGAAAAATCACTGTCAAGCAAACACCTTGAGGACCAATCCCATAGAAAGTACAGTCTGGTTTTGCCAGGTGACACTGAAGACTCTTGGAGAAATGTCTAACACTTACTTGCACTGACAGAGCATCTCCACGCAAAATCGCCCTTTGTGAGCGAGTCTGTGCACTTAGATTTTGGTCTTCCAGTGGCTCCTGAGCTGTATCTCCAATAACCAACATTTTACGAAATTCAGCACCCAGTGTGATCAAAGTTGTTGAGATCTGAAGATGCAGATCCCCATACTTGCTTATGGAGACATTTAACAAATCTCCAACATGCTTCATTCTATCCACAAAGTTCTGCAATTGATTCAAATTTGGAACTTGAACAAGAGTCTGAGGCAGGTCTTGAGCCATATCAAGAGCAGCTTGAAGTTCCAGAAGTTGAACCCGAGACAATGGTTTTGAAATTGGAACATCTTGAATAACTGCAGACTTGTAACCCTTAGTTTCAAAGGTCAGAAAAGGCATTGGTTGAGTACAGTTGGGAGACAGCTTTTTCACCAGTTTAATCTGAAGGCGATCTGTAGGTGCCCCACCACCCCCAAATTCACTACAGATGCTGACACTACTACGAACAGCACGGTGAAGAAGGGAAACATCAATAACAAAAGCAATTTTATCTTCATTCTGGCTAGAAATACGATAGTCATCAAATAGAGCTTCTTTGCAGAACTGTGCAATGGATTGAACCCCATCACCATTAAGAAGGTTGTGCAGGAAAATTGCATGGTCTCTTGTGAGCAACAAATGACAAACTTTGCCCATCTTGTCTAGTGCTGGCAAGAACCTCCTTTCCAAAAGGCCAACACCACTCTCTGTGAGAAATGCCTTGAATTTCATCTCTCTCCCTATTCTAGTTACTTTTTACTCGGTTCTTAAGATCAAAATTGCAGCTATTGGCATAGTGAGGCAAAGATCACAGCATCTGAACCACAATAAGACACATACGAGAGTGAGAAGATTATCAATGTCAGCATAATTTGCATGAAAGGCAAATCGCAAACTCTAGCAATCCATTGTGATTTTGGAATGAGGTACAAATTAAGATTCATACTTTATTATGATTTATGTGTTAATTATTTTATAGAAATTTAGTGTTCTTGACTTTTGAGAAATCATCCTACCCTAGTTTACTAATATTGGTATCAAAGCCATCTTTTATTCTTTAATTTGATTAAAATATTAGCTTGTTACTGATTATAATTTTGGAATTGAATTGCAAAAGTTTGCAACATAATATGGCAAAAAATGCCATACGAGTTACATGAAAGAAGCACGGATACTATTAAACAATGTTACTGTATTTTCCATCTACAAATAAAAGGGGTCGCATACATGTTGGCATCATATGCACAAAGAGTGAGTGATGGATAGCCAACAATGTCATAAAATGCATATCATTGCTTTGTGTAAACTCTTCAGGTTCACAAAAAGAAAAGGAAACCTCTGTTTTTAGAATTCATACTTCCATAGATCTATACGAAATGAGAGTTTTGTTTAAGCCAAAAATACATACCGTTTGAAAAAAGAAAAACACTTATCTTTGCGTAGTTACAATATGAACTTGGTAAGACGAAATATGATATTACGTAATTTCTAATACTTAGATTCTTACAAAGTAGGTTTGAGTTTAAAGATCTAAGACTATGGTTATTGTAAATACGCTTTTAGAGGTTTTTCTTAAAACACTTCCAAATTAAGTGCTAGAATATTTTTTGACATTTAGCATTTAACTATTAAATTAGTAAAAATTTTAGAAAGTAAATGTAATATTTTAATAAAAGAAAATTAGTATGTAAAAATTATCTTATTTTCCAAATAGTGATTGTTTTTATAATGATTTATAAATGTGTGATAGTGCTTCATTTAACTTATGTAATGAGTTGAAAGAGATTTAGGACATGTTTTTATATATATCAAAAAGCACTTATGCATATAAGAATAGAACAAAGAGTCAAGTGGGTTTGGTTTGGAATTAGATTTTGTAGTCTTGACGCTATCTTGAATCCACCAAAATTAATCAATCCGATTCCATGAAATTAACATAGGAAAAGCACCAAGAAGCAAATATTAGTATGGAAAGTAAATAAGTCTAAATTGTCATTGTTTACATATTGTTCCAGGAAGAGTAGGATTACTATATCAGATAGCTCTAGCTCTAATGGGGTATTTCGCAAAACAATTAATGTGCATGCATGTACTATTGTTCAATTCCTCAGTCAGATCATAACCACAACTCCACAATCCTCTCCAAGCAATCATACATGTTCAATTGTTCATGAATATGAATAATACGACAAAGCCAAATTTGAGCAGAGAGAGAGAGTGTTAGATAACTATTTACTGTAATGTACTGATGCATTAGATAACTCCAACTAACGAGCAATAGCTCAATATTATTCAAAAACCAGAAGGTAGAACCTTCTGCACAAGGGACAACTCCCTTACAATCTCTGGAAAAACTTTCGAGAATTATCCTCAATCTCATGCCTATCCCTCTTCACTCGTAAACTATACTTTTAAGTCTCCTTATCCTAACTAACTGCTACGAGTATCTATCTTCTGCTAACAACCTGATATAGTATATCCCTATCTAACTACTACTGTCACCGTTTAACTATAACTCTACTGCTAACTACTACTGTCACTATTTAACTATAACTCTACTTTTTGTGTGTATAAACTATCCACTCTCTTTCTCTGTGACCTTTATTCCTAACAGGGAGTACCGTAATACGTTATATGCTGCCTAGTGCACGACGATGGGGGGTAGGAGTGGCTGTTGTGGCTGGCGATTGGTGGCGCGGTGGTGAGAGAAATAGAGACGAGGCGGTGAGGTGATTGATTGAATCTAAGAGACGTGAGTGTTGAGACGTGCGTGGGAGAGACTTGTGTAGCATGATAAAAAATTCACAAAAAGAAGTATAGATGTAATCAATGAGCTGTAGGAGATCAATAATACATTAAAGAATTAACGAGATGACTTATTGTTAAGAAGGACATTGATTTGTAATTAGATCATCTTTATTGTAGTTGTTGGGGGTTACATAGCAATGTATATATTAGAAAAAATACATTTATATATTAATATATGGATTAATATTAAATAGTATTATGTACAAATATTTTCGGTATTAATGTATTAGTATTATATTATTTGAAAAGTGCTACAAAGTTCCTTTTTCTCCTTTCAATTTATTTTTATATGCTTTTTTAGTTAGGAATGATAGATAATATAAGAAACTTGTTAGAAATTGTAAAAAATTTTTGAAAAGAAAAGTTAATGTTGAAATCAGTTAAATATAGATATATATATATATATATATAACGCTGAAACATGTAATACAAGTAGGCGGTTTTGATACAGGTTTAGTTTGAGCAATAAAATTTTTGTGAGGTAAGCTTAAGCAACAACATCTATGTATGAGGACGCAAACCGAAGAGTAATTGTTACATAACACAGTCAAATAATGTATCAACTCTTGCACATTAACAAAAATGGTCAAATTCCATATTAAGTGCTTTCATAGGTGTAAATGGATGTTCCATGTCCTGCATGCTTTAGAGGTCATGTAACATAGTCAAGATCATTGATACCATAAGAACGTATGGCAGTAAATAGATAGAAGTCAAGACCTTAGAAGATCATATAACCAAAATGGTCACCAAAGAAACAACTGAATATCAAAGATATAACTAGCCAGTGGAAAAAAAATCCTGAAGTATATAAACAAGACAAATTAAGTCTAATGTCCTACAAAGTCCAAGCAATAGAAGAAAAGGTTAATCCAGCTAAGAGGCCAAAGTTTACTGTAAGGTTACTATTTATGACCAATAGTGCTATTTGTTTTCAATTAGCATACAAAATAATGCACACATATGTAATACATACAAATTGTGTATCTTTATCTTGTATCAAATATCAAGAATAAAAAGAGACGCAAGTGATAGGCAGTTTATATATAAAGTCAGGTTAATTATTACCAACAAACTATTGAACTTCTCTCCACCTTCCTACCTTATCTCAAAGCAACCCCTTCAAGGTTGTCAAAAGAGAAGAAAACGATTCAATTTAGTGGGAATTCTGAATATGGATAACCCTTTGGTTTATCATACCTGTAACCAAATTTAGCACAAGAGTTTTACAATAAGGCCCAGACTTATAATGATAATTGGCATTCCAAGCTAAAAATAAGCTTGCATGTACCATAATTCATAACATGAGCAAAATAAGCCAGAATAAAAGCCTTCTAACCCCTTTAAACCATAATTTCCAACCAATGCATTTATATAGGAACATGTCAAACAACAAAAATTTGATCACAAGATTAATAGCTCAACAACAACTTAAAGCATATATAAAACCCAAAATTCATCATCCAAATAAGCTTCGTAGACAAAAATACCTAGCCATGATAAACATCATACGCAAAAGATTGCCAGCCAAAATGAGCCCCATATATATAAATAGCTAGTCTCAATGTGCACCATATACAAAAATAAAGTTGGGTTTTTCTTCTTTTCTCTTTCATCTGTGCTAATTATTCTGTCAATTGGATGGTTTGGCTGCCATTTATTCTATTGGAACATGTTCTTGCATTGTGATCATATTGCTTACATATTTCACATGACATCTAAGTTCCTTTCCTAGTAGTTATATAGGTTCTGTTCCTCTCCTACCTCTTTTCTCCTTGCCTTTTTTGGTCTTCCAGCCCTTTCTGTGTATTGTGGTGGAAGGATTTCAAAACCATGAATCCCATTCGGGTTTAGCCAGAAATCTTTACCAGGAGTTGGAAAATTCTAACATACATGAGCAACTTTGCATGTTTGTTAATTTCAAAAAACAACTTTGCATGGCTGTTAATTTGTAAGACATTTTCAAGCTTAGCTTTTTGGGTGTTTATCACTTTCTTTAATAAGTCAACCTACTCCTCTTTGCAATAGACAAAACACTATACAACCATAGACATTTTCTAGAATAGGTAAACATATCTACCTATAAATATGGAAAATATAGAGTGGAACTTGTGTGCCAATAAATATGGAAAGAGAACGCCAATAAACAATATTTTTAGTCAATTCTCTAAAAATAACAACAATTTTTGTGGCATAAATACCTCACACAACAACAGTTTAAAGCTATAAAGAATAGAAAAAAAATATATAGGATAGACTCATTTGTACTCTTCCAATAAACCTTGGATGTTTATTTCTTCTGTTCGAAATCAAATAATGGCAGTAATCACATGAATTGAAAAAGTGGCAGCAATCACATCTAAAGAGGTTGATTCACATTACTTAGAATCTCATTTACAGCTTGCTCTATCATTTTATTGACTATCTCACATTAATTATTGCTCATTCCATCAGTGTTTGTGCAATGTCGAAGGATTCATCTTGAAAGTATTTATAAAACGAAATAAGGGAAATCAAGTTGGGATTTTAATTATCTGGGCCATAAGATTTCATACAGCTGTTTCCTCAATAGATGTGCTTAATAAAAAAATGCTCTTTTTTGAGGATTAGTGCAACTAAACATAACTGCCCTCTCCCAAAACATATCTGTTGTTTGTCTCTATCTGACTAATTTAGCTTTCATATAATATACAGCAACAGAACAGTTTTTCAAACAATATGAACTTAGCTAAGGCTTCATGTTAAAGTAAAGTAGTATTACTTTAGGATTCTCAAGTCAAGTTTTGAAGTTATCAAATAGTCTTAAGCTTCACCATTTTTGCACACAAGTTCCACTCTATCGTTGAATTAACATCCCATCTAGGTTGCCATAGAAGACTGTTGTCTTCTGGATTTTATTACCAAGTTCTTATCAACATTTAAAGGTGATTTATACACTGATGCAGTTGCAGGTTTTAGCAATAAGCAGGAAGCTTAAGCAACTTTACTGTCTACATGAAAGAAAGGCAAGAGTGTCCTAATTCAAGTCTGAACAACCAAAAACATCTGCAACAAAAGTTTTCTAAAATGTATAGTAATTTGCCTAGAATGGATACCCAACTCCTAATGCAAAATCAAACCAACAAAACAGAAGTGTTATCTCGCTTTCCTATACATACCGTCTGTCATCTACTCCTGCGCCTGCTTCGCTATTCTCCTCCGCCAACACTTTTGTCCTCCACCATCTCTCAATTGTTCGCCGGCTATAAGTAATTTTAGAACTGTGGTTAAAGAAAGGAACAGAATGTGATATATAAGGTATTTTTGTCTTCTAGCCACTAATTAATTACTTGGGTATTATATTGTTTTTAGCGGTAAGTTCCACACTATTATGACTTCCTTACTGTACCGGCTGTTATCCCCAAAATTGGTACGTTACTGGATTTAAATACTAATTGATGCCGGTTGATTTTAGCTGTACCGATCAGTATGAGTCGGTATATAAAATATCGATCAAATATTAGTTGATATCGAAAATTTTAAAATTTTCAGAAGTTTTTTTGCAAAATTTTTAAAATTTTTTAAAATTTTTAAAATTTTCCTCGCTCCGTCCCTCCCTTTCTTTCAAAGTTTTTAAAATAATAATAAATATTTTATTACTAATAATAATTACAAATTAAAACTTAAAAATAAAATATTTTTATTTTAATTACTAATAAATTATTATCATTTAAATTTATTTTAATATTTTATATAATATTTGTTAATAAAGTATTAACAAAAATATTTGATTTTTAAAAATAAATAATTTAAAAATTATTATTTATAAACTAATATTTATTATATATATTTTTAATTATTAAATCAAAATTTATTTGAATTTTATATGTTTTAAAAATATATTTTAAATTTAATTATATTTAATAATTATTATTAAATTCATTTTATATATTAAATTAAAATTATGATTATGTCTAATTAAATATAAAATGAAATGGAATGTAAAAAATAATAATTCTAAAAAAAATACAAAAATTTGATAAAATACAAAAATTTGAATTATTTTCATTATTTTAGAATAAATTGATATATTTAGATAATTATTATATATAGAAATAATTAGAATATAATAAAGATATATATAAACTAAAATAGATAAGATATAAAAAAGCTAAATTAAATAAACTACAACTATACAATGTGACAATGAACTATTTTGTAATTTTAAAAAATTTTAGGGACTATTTTATGAATTTAAAAAATTACTCGAAACGGTACCCGATATTAATCGATACTGGTACAGTACCGTATCAGAACCCCATCCGATACCAAATCCTATAGGGTATTTATAACATTGGTAAGTCCATTACCAAAATAAGGCATTAATGACATTTAAGTTATACTCAAAGTATGAATGTATGATATATGTCTAACTACAAAATTTTGAAATGGTAACTAAATATTTTTTGCATTAACTTCGCATTCTTAAATTTTGTTAACAGGGAAGTTTCGGTGTTAGAGTGATTAGACATGACACCATCTTAGAGGGAAAATTAAAAGAAAAAAGAAAGTTAGATCCAAAGGTTTCAAGATCGAGTTAATGGAACTGTTAGGAATTATTTATAAATACGTAGAAATATCCATATGCTAATAAATATTTTTTATATATAACTTAAAATATTAATAGATTAAGAAATCTTAGAAAAATTATCTAATTTTAAAAATTTTCAAACAAACTCTTTCTAGTTTTAAATCGAAGATATATAAAATGTGCGAGGTTTTATACTAACTCGATTTGTGACTTGTACTTAGTCATGAAGCAACAAGACTGCACCATGAGTGAGCTTGATCATGGAAGATGGATTTATCCATGAACGTGTATTAATGAACTTATATGCGGATAGTCCATGGTGAAAATACATTAGTAGTGATGTGGCAACTGTAGATGACGTGGCAGATAAGATCACAGTAGATGGATATCAACTTTAAGAGATAAAGATCACGTGAAAAGATCACCTGAAGATAGAGGAAATCTTCGTAAATAAGGATAATAATTCTTAGACAGGATAATCTTTTATCTTGTTAATATGATGTAACTTAATCCTATTAGATTAGATAGGATAAAATTGTGAATTTAGTTAGTAGAGTTCTATTAGAACTCTAACTTAGTCATATGGAGAAACCTATAAATAGCTCATTAGAGTTGAGATTTCTCAATCCGATTGAATATTGCATATGCCTCACTTAAAATGATGGATCTTTCCAAAAAATTCTTTTCCGGTGCTTTGCTGGAAAACATTGGTAAGATTTCTAGACAATTCATTAGCTAGTGATGTCCCAGTTCAGTTTCTAGATCATAGTTACAAGTTCCTGATCTAGGGCAGAACCGGTTTTCCAGTGAGATTGCTCAGTTTTTTGGCGAACTACAACGTTTGAAGATATTGTCTTTAGGAGGACATATGTTTTCTGGTTCGATTCCAGCTAGTCTTGGAGTTCTTGATTAGCTTCAGACATTGAATTAGCAACAATAAGCTTACAGAAAATTTACCAACTGGTTGATGAAGCCCAGCAATGAGTACTTTGGAAATCAATCATAAAGGATTCTCCGTCGAGGTACCCAACAACATCGGGGATTTGAAGAACCTAAAAATTATAAATATGAGTGCATGTGATTTTTCTGGTAGAGTTCGGGATAGGGGTTTGTTGAAACTTAACATTCTGGATTTGAGCAAACAAAGTTTGTCTAGCTGCCTCCAACTTGATGTTTTTAGTGTGCCAAATCTTTAAGTCGTTGCTTAACTAGAGAACAGTCTCAGTGGGGATGTTCCTAAAGGTTTTAGTAGTTTAGTTAATTTATAGTATCTGAATCTCAGTTCTAATTCATTCATTGATCAGATTCCAGCAACCTAGGGGTCTCTAAGGTCCTTGGTTGTTCTTCCTTCAACTTTCACAAAAGGAGAGATTGGGCCTCGCCCAATTTTACATTTCCAGCAACTAGGAAGTTGTTCACCGTTGGATCGGTCTCATTTTTGGTTTACAGTTTCTAGACATACTATTCTCCATTCTGAACGGTGGAGATTTGGTTTTGAGATCTGAAGGTTGAGTTTTTGGATCCAAAAGTGGACTGGTCTCAAGGAATTTTCAGAATTGACGAGCTTCACCATATTCTAATTTTGGTCTACCATTCTTTGTTTGATCGGGTTGAATTTTGGTGATCATGTTCCTTACTCATTGTTCTTTGTTTTGAACAGTGAAGATTAGATTTGGACGGCTGGAACTTTTTCAGAATTTGTTAGAACAAAAGCTTTTGTTGTGATTGCTCTCTTTGTGTAGTTCTCTACTTTAATTTGTGGCTATATGAGAATGAGCCTTTGATTTTTGGATTTTGTGGCTGTTGATCTCTTTAAGACAGTATTTGTGATAGTAGATTTCATTTGCTTGGACCAAGAGACGTGCCGTGGTTTTTTTTATTCTTCACACTGAAAGAGTTTTTGTCACGTTAAATAATTGTTGTGTTTTGTTATTGATTTTTTGATTTGTGCATTATTGGGGTAGCTTGTGATCATTTGGTTTGCTGCTAATTTTTTTCTCATTATTACTCCTAATAGATTCATTCAAGTGGGGAAAGATTTATTAATTGATCGTTGCGTGTGTTATACCCGCTTCCTTCCCAGTAGATAAGAGGAAGGAAAGGCTCTTTGTGTGATTCACTGTATCACATGTCAATTATATGATTGTAAAATGAAATCTGTTAATAAAATTTAAAAAATATGATAATAAAATTCATAAAATAAAATTTCTGTATTAAATATCACATGAATAATGTGAAAAATTATGCCAAATGATTGAAAGCGGTGAAATGTAACGTTTTGAAATATTAAGCATAAATTTATATTAAATTAGATTTAAAATACTAAAATTTACAAATAAAACAGCATCTTATGTAGAATATGAGGAAGTATGGTTGTTTTTTTTTTTTTTCAATGATGTTTCCATTTAAAAGAAAAGAATCCATATTTGTAAAATAAAGTTTGCGCAAAACTCTAGTTGTTGGAATTTTTAATAAGACTTAATAAAATATCGGAGCGGCGGAAACGCTTACTCGTAAAATCAATGTAAGTTTACATTTTTTTTAAAGTTACAAATAAGAGAAAACTAAAACTATCGTATAAAAAAAATACAGCAGTTATTAGCTATATAATTAAAAAAGGGCTTCAGAAATATCGTCTCCAATCTGAAAAAAGCCCCCTTGGGCTAATCGATCTAGATTTTGTAACTAGTGACTTAAGAAACGTTTAAAAGATCCAACTTATTTAATTAGACAGATTGTTTGCATATGAAGAGAGAGAGGGAATGGATGGGCAAATCTTCCAGAATTGGCAACCTAAAGAAGCGGATGCAATTGAGAGATGTCAGCAATTGGGAACCCATTAATACTCCACTTAAATGCAATAAGTTGGTTTCACATATCAAGTGTAATGTATATATATTTAAATTTCGATAAATGTATAGAATATTAGTTTTATACTATAGGCTTTCTGACGCCAGGAAAATGAGAAATTAATCTATATTGAACAACTCAAATAATGTTGCTAATACACAACAAAAAAAAGCAAAGAAAATGGTACTTTCACATGTCAAGTAGTTAGGTATCACAAAGCATGTTGCTAGGCATCTCCGTTTTAGCGAGTCGAGTTTCTGGTCCTGTAAATCAAGTATCTGCACAGAGAGAGCAAATGTCAGCAACAAGTTGTTTGCCTCTCTTTGCTTTAACACCAAGCTAAGACAGTGGAAACTGAAATTGTTTGATAAAGCTGAAACACACGTGACGTGAGATGCTTATTCTCATAAATTGTCTAATTGTCTCTTTCTTAGGCTAATATTAAATAACAATGCGAACGTAATTAACCCTTAAGGGACTTCAGACACTTCATACTTTATCATCACAATCAAAAAAGGGCCGTACTTCAAGTCATGTCCAATATGTGGAAGACTTTTGTGCTTGAGCTTTATATCGTCCGTCTTCCAGGGAATGCTAGGAATATCAATTTTCAGGCGGCAAGATAACACATGGAGAACAATTAATCCCATATGAATGCAACTGATACTCAACAAACTTTAATTCTCTAATTTTTGTCAATCAAGATCATGCCAAATTAAGCTACAGCAATAATTTGCAGTTACAGTAGAATGTGGTAAGTTCTCAGGCTCAGTTGTGATGAGTACCAGAATTTGATTTGGTGGAATATCTGATATCTTTACAGGTACTCCTTTGAAGTGCTCTCCATATATTAGTGTACAAAACCTTTATGCATATCTGCCAGTCTCACGTCACAGTTTGCAGTTAAAAATCTGGCCTTCCGAAAGCTGCAAATTTGGTTGGCCTTCCTGAATTGTTTGTAGAGGCAAAAACCCTCTATCGAAATACACTTGAGAAGAAAACTGCCATGCATAGATCCAGTGCTCCCATATGCTTTCGATCAATGGCCCCAAGAGATGGTAGGAGGGGAACCCATTGACATAACTCTACCCTATGTGCACAGGAATTCCTCCCGTAATTTGTAGTTCTTAGCCTCTCAATAAAAGTTAAGGTCATGGCCATACCACGACATATTAAACGTAGATTACAATCCCCGTCAAATCCATATCCATGCAATCTTCCAGAAAAGTTCACAAACGTACATTTTGGCTTGAAAAGGCAATGGATGCACTGGATGCAGTAAACTGCAGAAACAGAATCCGTAAGAAAAACTTACAAAAAAGGTAAAAGCATCTCCATTCGTCCCTGTTGGATGCTAGATACTATAAGTTGACAAACCTGAACTGTCAACTTGTTAGGATAACTAACTGTTGAACAAAAAAAGACTTCACATGAAACAATAGAAATAATTAAAATATGTTAGCTGAGAGAACATACCAGAATCTCAACTCTGCATTGCATAATAGTGAGGAGCAAGCTCTGTCAACCATAAATAATCAATTCTCATTACATTGCGGATGTACTTTTGATTAGTTTGGACAAGTTCATTAAAAATTATACACTCCGCCTTCGACTTGAATAAGACTGAGGAAGGGTGGATCTGCACTATCTGACCACTTGCCAAAGCCCTTCAATAAAGTTATACCAAATTTGTAAAGATGAAGTTTTCTAACCGTAAAATGAGGCACCAGGAAAATCATAAAATAGGAAGAAAACCGAATGTAAGAACATAGTAATCAACTAATTCATCGATCATAAACTGATTCAAATAGCAACACCCTGAATGGACATTTAATCAGATTTTAACGCCCAGGTGATGAAAATGCAATACCTGTATGCACCCTCAGGTTGCTTCAACGCCGCATTAAGGAAAAAGGAAGCAGCAAGACATCTGCCAAATTGAAGCTTATCCTCTCCACAAGAAGAGACGTGAAGACCCATTTGCTCAATATGTCCTAGAATTTGACTGTAAATGAGAATGACCACATGAATCAATGAACATTGAGGATGACATTCACAACAAATCAACTTTAACAAAAACATTTAATCCAGAACACTACTACATGAAAAGTAGAAACATGAGTAAAAGCCTACCGGACAGAGGGAAAAAAGTAAGATAAAGAGCATACCTGTGAACGTCGCGAGCATGGCGTAGAGATCGACTATTAATAAAATTCTCCTTGCACCATTTCCTCAGAATTTTGTCAGTTTTCCTTTGAAAGTTTGTTTCATTTTTTCCAATAAGCTCTCTGTTCCTCTTCTCCAAAAGTTCATCTGCTGCTCGATATACATTAATTAACGTCAGATGATCCCCATCAGGACTTGTAAAGCACTTCATTGCAGTTTTTGCCTAGCAAAAGGGAGAAAATTTATTAAATGATTTGTTAATGGAGTAATCATGGTGTAAATTTAATTTTAAGAAAAGATTGCTGTAGTTCATAATTGAAGCATATGATGCCAGTATAGATTTCATAGCGATGCTGCTAACAAAACTTTAGAGAAGAAGACCTTCATCTTCTAGATAAATCAATCACTCTACAACATGAGCAAGATAAGAATGACCGATCTTAGTTTCTTTGTTTCGTAAGTCTTACACTTCTAGAAACTGTAAGAACCGTGTTACTGGAACCAACCAATTAACAGAATCAATTCAAAATCTATTGGTTGGTTATTTCCTTGTAGTTATCCATATGATCTGGACCAGCCAGACACAACTCAGATAAAAATATTTTCAACAACTAGAAGTTGTTAAAATAACCATCTAGGAAGAATGTAGAAGAAGCAACTAACTACCTCTTCTGACTTCTCTCGGGGAGTGTAAAAGATAGATTCCACTGAAAGCATTGCAACAGTTATCAGCATTTCTTCTAAGCAGTTGAACTGACTTGCTAGGATCAGAGCTTTTGAGTATATGGGGTCTAAGGGAAGCTGAGCCATTTGCCGCCCAATTGGATCCGATAACTTACAATCATCTGTCAAAGCACCTAGCAGGAACAATTGCTCCAATGATTTGATAATAGCTGCCCTGTTAAAAGCATGGCCAACATGATCATGACATATTTCTTTGCTAGGAAGCATTTCCTAACAATATAACTAATGCAAGAAAAGGACCTCATTGACATCTTCAAAACAGTATCAATAAAAGTTAAAAGCTACGCAAGACAGACAGAAAAGACCTGCTGCAAACCAATTGCTTACAGCATAATTACCATTCTAGAACCAACAAACAATCTACAAGTTCAATGAGTTCACAGTGCATCACAAATGGTTTAAAAAGTTTTTGGCAAACAAGGATTTCCCTAAACCAAATCAGATAGACATGCACATATTCATGAACATCAGTAAAACATAAGCTATAGCAAGAAGACATCGTCTTCAAAATATGGAGTACCACCCACACCAATCGGAGGATATAAGAGCATATGTATACTCACCTAGATGGTTTTTCCAAGAAATCAAACCCAATTATATCATCAACCCCAAGGGCTTTGAGTTGCAAAATGATATTTGAGAGGTTGCACCGTTTAATCTCAGGTTTTGTGGAATCTTCTAATTTCTCAAATTCCCTCTCTGGATAAAGACGGAAGCATTTGCCAGGTCCTTCACGCCCTGCACGTCCACTGTTGTAAGACATTAACAATCATTTTCAATTTCCAGGTCACAAGCATCCCATTGGTTCAGCAGTGAGAAGGACTTTGGGATCAACAGGGTAAAAAAATTGAGATATGCTAGAACACACAAGTTCAATTACCTCAAATATGGTTAATTCATTGAAAAACAGTACTTGGTGAACACAAATATAGACACACAAACATTCAGAGTCAGAGAAGAACATGCACTTGATAAAATAAACTAGAAGGCATAAACAGGTCTTTATGAACTGCTAATAAAAGATATTATGAATTCAACATAAAAGATGATCCTGCATATAATCTACAAGCAACAATCAGCTTGAAATAATTCAGTTAACGAAACTGGCCAAAACTTTATATGTGAGAACCTTTCTCTTCGTTCACAAGTATATTTCAGTATGACTACCTTCTCTGAAGTGCCTGAGCCTTTGAAGTTGGAATTATCACCAGTGATTCCATGCCCTTGAGAGGATCATACGAGCGTGCTTTTACAAACCCAGGATCAACAACATACTTAATCCCAGGTATTGTGACTGATGTCTCAGCAATATTTGTAGCTAATATCACCTGAACATAATGGTAAGTAGAGAACATCAAATCCTGTGAAAAATTAAAACATAGCACAAATGGCACCCCACATATGGTAGGAGGTTCTGCAAAAGCACTCCAGATGATGCTCTGCAACTACTATGCAAAATTAAAACATAGCCCAAATGGAACCCTGCGTATGATAGGCTTTAAAATGCAAAAGTGCTCCAATGCAGCTCTGCAACTACTACATAAATTTACATTGCACCAAAAATTTAGATGGATGGGTATATAGTAACAAGCAGTAGATAAATTATCTGTTTCTATCATAAATAATCGGACTAAAGTTTTCTTGTCGTCCAATATCTTGCTAACAATGTAATTCCAAATCAACATCATATCACCATTACCATGGAGGGAAAAACATCCAAATCATGAGATTCGACATATTTATGTGGTATGTAGAGGCTACCTCAAATGCCTCACTATGTTACCTTACGATACCCAGCCGGAGCGGGCTTAAATGCTTGCATTTGTTGTTCGGATGGAAGAGATGAAAATATGGGAACAGTTACTATCATCTGACTACTTTCCGGTAGGCTATAAACTTGCTCCTTGACAGCTCTTTCGACAGATTCTATCTCTTCTTGGCCAGTTAGAAATACCAATATATCACCAGGCGTCTCCTCCAAGTGAATCTAAGAAAATAATGGAAAAAAGGATAATTTGGTTTAATAATTCAACAAAAGCATGACTACAATTTCCACAAAAAATAATTTAACTTTATACGAGTAAAAAACATGAAATTCCGCTTGGTGTGTATACATATATATCTTGAATAAAACTAAAGAACTTGAAAAAGGGATCAAAAAACATATAAATCATAATCGTATACCTAAAGTAGAAAAAAAAATGCTATTGGTAAACCTTTTGACACTAAAAATTTTAGATATTGAAAACAATACTTAGCATGTGATTAAAACTAGTCAGAAGATTTCCAAACTTGGAAACTTCAGAGAGGGGGGAAAAGATATCTACCTGAAAAATTGTAACCAAAGTAGCCTCTAAGTAGTCTCTCTGAGGATGAAGAGTATAAAGTATGTCAACCGGATGCTGGCGACCTTCAATATGAACAGCTCTGGCACCACCAAAGTACTTTGAAAAAATTCGTGCATCCAAACTAGCAGACATTATGACTAGCTTCAAAGGAGGAAATTTCATGCCTTGGCATTGCTTAAGAAAACCAACAGATTGAGTACCACTCTCGTTTTTCCTCACTATTCCAAAATTCCCCTTCTTACTATCTGCATTCACACAGCCACCAACTGATTTTGACCTTGCATTGAGTACACTTTTAAGCAATCCCAGCAACACATCAGTGTGGACAGTCCTCTCGTGAGCTTCATCCACAATGATAACTGAATACCTGGACAGATAGGGATCCAATAATGCTTCCCTGTAAACATAACCAACAAAAGGTTCAAATCAACAAGAATGAGTGAATAACGAAGCACAACATACATAGGTAAGAACAAAAATTTATTACCTTAGCAGCAACCCATCAGTCATAAATTTGATCCTAGTGGAACTGGAAGTACTATCATCAAACCTGATGGAATATCCCACCCTTTGGCCTAACTGCACATTACATTCCTCGGCCACTCGTTTCGCAACGGTGACAGCCGCCACGCGTCGCGGTTGTGTTATTCCAATAACTCTGCCGTCGTGACAAAACCCGGCATTGAATAGAAACTGAGGCAATTCTAAAGAGACAAAAAAAAAAAAGCAAATTAACATCCATGGTTTGCTTGATAAACTTAGAAGAAGAGAAGAGGGAAGATGCAAGCGTACGAGTAGTTTTGCCACTCCCAGTTTCACCGACAATGATCAAGACATCATGGGCCTTAACCTCCTCGACAAGCCTCCCCCTCACTAGAAAACGAACAACAATTTATCTTTTTTTTTTAATTCTTTGGCTTGTATAAGACAAACTCATAGAAGAAGCTTACCTAAGGCAATAGGAAGAGAGTCTCTCTGTTTTCTCATCCTTTCCCTCCTGAAACAAGAACTCAAATTATTGTAGAGACGTGAACAAAGAGATAAGAAGTAATAGTAAGTAAAGTACGAACCTAGCAATGGTATCGTCTGAGCTATGTTGATTGGGTTTTAGGGCTTGCCGGGGATCAGCCATTGAAGGCATCTCCGAGAGAGAGTTCATGTCGCTCTTGATTCAATACGACCGTTCCATATATTACTATTTACTAGAGTTAACCTACCGATTTAAAAATAAAAATATCTATATAATATTTTTTATAGCTATTTAATTTTGTAATATCTTCCATTTAATATTTATAGCTATTTAATTTTATAATAACCTCAGTAGACTCTTGCCTCTAGTTTAGCAATCTCTTTCAGAGATAAAAACATTTTAAATGCCTAATATTACAAATAAAAACTAATAATTATTTGCCTCCAAAGCTCTATTACATGGTCAAAACGGTGAAATCATATTTTTTTTTCAAATTGATCCAACTAAATCTAACATTGTAGTGCCAAAATCAATAAACTGGAAAGATGTAACTCTTCTTGACATGTAGGCACTTAAAGGTGCAGCAGACCTAGTTCACGTATACATTTTATGCCTTAACACAAAAATCAAAGAAATAAAGCAATATAAAATTATCATTTAGTAGGAAATTAAAAAGTTTTAGGTTTGAGGTTAATATAAAAGATACTGTTTACCTAGGAAGAGTCTTTAGAATACCATATATAATAATAAAGATATTTAACTTTTAATATCCCAAACTCCAACCTTTAAGGAGTAGATTATAATAAAATATTCCACAACCTATTTACAAGAATAATAATCAAAATCCAATTCAACATTATTTTTAGTAATTAAGAATGTGATAACAAATTATAGGTATTAGAAAAATATTTTAAATTGAATGAAATGCATATGTGCAATGATACAAGATTATAATTTTTTATCAATTTTTTAAAACGAAGAAAACAAATTTAAAAAAGTTACTTTAAATTTGTACATAGCCATAAAATACATATCGTTTTTTTTATTTAAAAGATTTAAAATTTATGCATTAAAAAATAGGATAGGATAGAATATCCTTTTAAACTTAAATAATAACAATAAAATAAAAGTGTGAGAGACTGTAACAAGAAAGAAACTCCAGTAAAAAAATTCTCCAATTTGTGAAATTAAAATTTCTTACAAACAAAACACCATCACGATCTCTTTGCTAAAAATAAAAAATGAAAATATAAATCCAAAATATATCAAGAATATTATGCGTCAAAATAACTATACAAATAATTATTTACATAATATTAGAGAACATTTGTCTAGAATTAAAAAATCCTATTATTAAAACTAAAAAGGAATCAATTAAAACTCTCGTACTTAAAGAAGTTTTTAGTAGTAATTCAAACCAATGTGGATATAAGGATAATGACCAATTTCTTATAGCTATACAAAACCAAATAAATATGATAAATGAAAATATTTTATATGAATCTTATAAATCCTCTATATCCCAAACCTTAAATACTATAGCACGAAAGGAAACTATTTAGACTACGAGCCAAGATTAGTAATAAGTAGTAGTTCACATGAAGTAAATATGATTGAACAAGATAGTAACACAAAGTTTGATAGTTTTTGGCCTATTTCTTTAGTATTGAATAAATTACACTGGCAAAGTACCACAAAACTATACTTTAATAAACCCATAACTTATAATATAGATATTGGTATTAATAACTAATTTTTTAGACACCTAAAATGATGGTGGAATTACCTCCAAAAAGAGTCATAAAGAATTGATATACTAAAAATTGTTAAGACAAATGAAGACGTGGAAACTATACTAAATGATAATATAATAATGAACCTACATAAGTGTGGTTCCAAACCTGATACTGGCAATTTCCATACATTTTATACATGACCTGTCTTAAAGGACCTATGAAAAATGACCGGTACCTACGTAAAACCCAAAATTTGCCATCAACCTCCAGATTTAAAGACAGAACATGTTGTAAGTGTGGTAAAAAAAAAAAAAAGGGCATATAGCCAAATATTGTTGAATTAATAAGAAACTTCAAAACATAGAACTAGAAAAAGAAATATTAGATAAAATCCAAAGCTTAATGATAATAGTTAGTGAAGATTCAAAATAATTCTCCAAAGAAGAATCAGGTAATGAAGTGTTTCCTTTTAGAAATTGATAGTTCTAAAGATGGTGGTTACAATAAGATAATAAATAATTAGAGAAAGAAAAACAAATTAATGTATTAACAAAAGACCAAAAATTTCATTTACCAAAAATAAAAAATAAAAAATTTCTACTAGAAGTTAAAAATCATATTCAGGATCCCTAATTACAAAAAGAATATCTTATAATACTCCAAAAATCTTTTGAAACTCCCATTCAAAACTTACCATCTACCTTCTCATCCTCTTATAATTTAACAAATATATTAGATAAAGCCAAGAAAATAAAAAATTCAAAACTAACGTTGTCTACTTTATATTAAGAAATAACAATGATAAAACAATAAATCGCTTAAAAAAAGAAGATAGTGAAACAATAAAGAATTTACTTCAATAAATTAATAAAGAAGAATGTGACTCAAATGTAGAAATAAATGAAAACATTAAAATAAATAATAATAAAAATTTACTAGATTCCTTTCTCTTTATATTAAATCAAAGAACTTCTCATAAATATTTGATTTTGATAATTCTTAAACTAAGCCAAGATTTTGAAATTGATATAATTGCTTTATTTGATACTGGAGCATATCTAAATTGTATTAAACACAAAATAATTCCTATAAAATGAATAGAAAATAGCCAAAAGATATTTGAAGCTACTAATAACTCAAAATTAAAGATAAGTTATAAAATTGATGCCTACAACTGTCAAAACAAATTTTTTGCAAAAATAACTTTTGTTATTGTGGTGATATAAACAATAAGGTTATTTTAGGGACATCTTTCATAAAAGTAATAACCCCCATATATATTAAATCACGATAGTAACTCTATAAGAAAAAAACAACAAAAGAATATGTTTTCCTTTTATGGAAAAATCAAAGCCTAGGAATATAAATTTAATTAGAGCTTGTTTTATTTTTGAAAACCAATGAAACAATATAATACATGCAAAAGAAAAGCAACTAACATACTTAAAGAAAGACATTATAACAAAAAAAAAAAGAACAGGGAACATCATTTTAAAAAAAGAATAGGGAAACAACTACAAGATGAAAATATAGAACAAGAAATTAAATCTTATAGGAAATTATTGAAAAGACGGTGCTAATTTGCCTAATGCCTTTTGGATTAGGAAAAATCATATTGTAAATTTACCCTATGAGGAAAAATTTAATAAAAAACAAAATCCTACTAAGGCAATACCAATAAAGATGAATAAATATTTAAAAGAAAATTATAAATAGGAAATTAATGCCTTATTAAAAAATTAATTTCTCTATTAAGATTTTCCTGAAGTTATACACCTTTATATGTTAATAAAAACATTGAAAAAGAAAGGGGCTGAGAGTACCTAGGTTAGTAGTATATTATAAGTCTCTTAAAAAAGGCACTAAAATGTATTAAGTACCCAATTAAAAATAGAAAAGATTTACTCCATAGATTATACAATTCGTAGATATTTTCAAGATTTGATATCAAATTAGGATTTTGGTAGATTAAACAACAACAACTCCTATAGTGCACAAGGCCCCCCGCTTTGCGAGGGTCAGTGGAGAAAAATGAATTGAACGCAACCTTCTCTTTGTAATTTTATAAAGAGGTTATTTTTATGACTCGAACTTATGACCTTTTGATCACAAAAGAGTAATCAAGAGATTACAAGTTCAAGTTACAAAATCAACCTCTTTGTAAAACTACAAAGGATTTTGGTAGGTTCAAATAGATATAAAATTGTTTTTCCTTTTGAACAGTTTGAATGGCATATAATACCTTTTGGTCTTAAAAATGCTCTATTAGTATTCTAAAGAATAATGAAAGAAATATTTTCACCTTATTCATAATTCTATGTAGTTTATATGGATGATGTATTGATATTTTTTCTCAACACTAGAGTAATATTTCAAACATATTAAAACATTTATCCATACTACTAAAAAGGATGAATTAGTAGTGATGAAAAAAAAAAGCCTTTTCTAGACTGAAGTAAGATTTGTAGGAAATTACATACAAAATGGTACGATAACCTCAATAGGAAGAATTATATAATTTAGAAATAATTTCCCTAACCAAATATTAAACAATAAATAATTACAAAGATTTTTAGGAAGTTTAGATAATGTTTTAGTTTTTGTCAAAATTTAAATAGGTTATGCAAACCTCTTCATAAGAAAAATCGAAAACCATGGAAAGAACATCATACTAGTAAAACAAATCAAGGCTATATAATTAAAAAAAACTACTTTGCATATGACCTAATGCTTTTAAAATTGTAGAAATTAATGCCTTGGATCAAGGATATGGAGGAATATTTAAAAACTTTATTAATAAGAAAGAACAAATAACTTAATATACATTAGGACATTGGAATCCTAATCAAAGCAATTATTCTATTATTAAAAAAGAAATATTATCTATTGTTTTACGCATTACAAAATGTCAAGAAGATTTATTTAATCAAAAGTTTCTTCTTCATATAAATTGCAAATCTACTAAAGAAATTTTATTAAAAGATGTTCAAAATATTGCCAAACAAACTTTTGCCAAATGGCAGATAATTTTAAGCATTTAAAGGTGAAGTAAAAATGGTTATAGAAAATGCATGTGGGAAAATTACATGGAATGAACTAAACTAATTTCCAAAGGTATTTTGGAAACTCAATTTTTGAAGAATTTACAAATATCAACCCAAAAGCCTTTTCAAAGCAATTATTTAAAAGAAGCATTTTTAGAATATCTTAACTAAAAAAATGGGTTTTATAATCCAAATCCTCATGAAGCAATTGGTAAAATTTCCCCCAAAGGTTGCCATTATAAGCTTAGGGATCTCTTAAAACCACAAGCTTATTATTTACATATCTTTGAAGAAAGTGGCTATGTAAAAATAGAACATCATTTTGTTGAGCTCGACAAAATCACCTCTGCCTACTCCACTTACAAAATTAACAAAATCATACATCCTTTAGAGTGAGGAAAAAAGCCCTCTAAATTAAAAAAAATTAAAGTTAGGATCTCTATTAATCTCCCTTATTCACGCACTTATAATTATTATGATTATCATGAAGTTGAGTTTAATGCTTTCTTACTGACAAACATAATAAATCACCATTTGTGTCTATTTTGTTTTAATGTTAGAACCAATTTTAGTTTCCCTTTTTTTATGAAAGGTAAATAATATATTGAATCAAAAACATGTGTACATTGATTCTTGGGGCATACCCCGATCAAAAGCTGTAATAAAAAAGACATCAAATTCCTCAGTACATCCGAAATATCAAAAAGTAATAAGTTCCATGGGATACAATCTATATGAGATCCTATACATCACTGTTTTAATTTTGGAAATTACATTTAAGCTCATAGCAAAAGCAGACTCTAGCTGTATAACATTCCTGGTCTTCTATACCATATATATGGTATATATGAGTGCAAGTCTAATAGCTTTGCTTCTGAGACGTGCTCCAGTGTTGTCTTTCCGAATCCATTTCATAACACTAGATAGCATGGACATAGTTCGGATCAATCCCGGCTATTCCTGGATAGCATTCCAAACTTCACATGTAAAAGAGCATTTAAAAAATAAATGGTCAACAGTTTCTGTTTTAACACTACAAAAGCCACACGTTCAGTCTATCTCCAAAAATAGTAGGTTATCCTTTGTTGGTAGTCTATTCCGAAGACTAAGCTAGGCAATGAAGGAGAATTTTGGAGGTATGTATTGCTTCCATATGAATGCCATCCATGGTCTTCTTGTATGCTTGACTCTCAATAATTCAAAAATTTTCTGTGATGAGAGGATTCCATTTACACACAACTTTTGCATGCCATATTCTATTTCCCTTTGGCCTCCTAGTTTTTCCATTAGTTTGTCTCAAATTCATGCCAGTTTTTTCCGCAATAGTGAGTCATGGTTGCGGGGTTCCTAGTCCCAAATTGATGTATCCTTCAAATATACTTCATGAATCCATCTTACCCATAATGAATCTATTTTGGCATGAATATTCCATAACACTTTGGCCAACAGTGTTGAGTTCCATTACTTACAATTTTTTAGTCCCAGTCCACCCTTATCTTTTGGAATACATACATTCTCCCATGCCACTCTAAAGTGTCTACCACCCATAGGAACACTCTGCATATGGAGGTTATCCTCTCCAGGATGGTTGTTGGGATGGAGAATGCTTGGAGTCAAAAAGAACGCATCCTTTGAAAGACAGAATTTATAAGTTCAATTTTGCCCGCATACGATAGGGATTTATCATTCCATGCATTAATATAGGCCTCTACACATTCAAAGAGCATAGAAAATTAGGCCACCGAGACCTTCATAGGTGCTAGAGGGACCCCCAAATATCGAACAGGAAATTCACCTATAAGGTAATCCACCATCTGGATGATATTCTCCCTCTCATATCTATACACCCCCGCTAGGTAAATATTAGATTTTGAAACATTTACCTTAGCCCTGCTACCTGTTTCAATTCATTCAATGCCGCTAATATTATGCCTATAAAAGTGGAATCACCTCTACAAAAAAACATAAGGTCATCCGCAAAGGCAAGGTGAGTAATATCAAGTTGTTTACATTTTGGGTGTAAGTGAAACTGAGGCCTTACAGTTCTGTTTTTTAACAATCTTGAGAGATACTCCAGCCCAAGTAGGAATAGTATGAGTGACATTGGGTCACCTTGTCTCAGTCCCCTTCGACCTTTAAACATGCCATGTAATCCTCCATTGATTGATATCAAATATATAGTATTTTATACACGTTCCATAGTCCACCGTATGAATTTAGTAGGGAACCCTAAACCTTTCATCATATTCTCAAGAAATTCTCATGTAATCGTGTCATAGGCTTTTATAATGTCTAATTATATCATGCATCTTAGTGAAATTCGCTATCTAGCATAACCACGGATAAGTTCCTACGCTAGAAACAGATTATCAAGCATGTTTCTACTTGGCATAAAGGTGGTTTGGGTTGGATCTACAATTTTTCCCACAACCTTCACCATACGCTCATTCAATATTTTAGTGATCACCTTGTACATAACATTCAAGTAAGAAATTGGTCTGAAATTAGTTACCTTTGGTGCTGCCTTTGTCTTTAGACTGAGGGTAATAATAGTGTGGTTTATCTATTTCAGTAATTGACCAGTGATAAAAAACTCCTTCATACTCGAGATTACATCTGGCCCAACCCTTTCCTAGTGTTTTTAAAAAATGGTAGAATTATATCCATCCGGCCCTCGGGCTTTGTCATTGCCTATGTCAAACATAACCCTCTTGATCTCCTCTTCCATAATTAGAGCAACCATTGATTCCTGTGTTTGCTTATCCAAGACCAGTCCATTTCTGATAACATTTATATCTAACCTGTGCAGGGAAGCTAAAGTTCCTAGGAGTCCTTGGTAGAAGCTCAAACAACAACTTGCCACTTCTGCCATTGAATTAGTTGCAGTTCCATCCTCCCTAATGATGTGAGAAATGGTATTCTACTTTCCTCTTTTCCTAGCTACTTCATGGAAGTATTTTGTGTTTTTGTCAGTGTTGTACCTCAAAATTTTCTTTCAATATTTATCGATTTATGTGTTTGAGTTTTTTAATTTAGTCCATTAAATTAGCAAGTATGAATAGAAATTAGAAATTAGAATGAAGTGTTAGAATTAAGTTAGCTTAAGTAGT